>CANTUR010000008.1:1310000-1910000 GCA_947683625.1 Mallotus nudiflorus | reverse complement strand
CATAAAATTTTCAGCCTCTTTCTCTATAGTCAAATGGTAGATCTATGGCCTCACATTGCAACTCCAGTGAATTGATGCATCTAATGTGCATGCAAAATTTTATTTTTATTTTCTCGTTTTTCTTCTTTCCATATCTTTGTGATTCATTTTTGGACCATCTGGTCTCTTGAGCAAGCCTATCAACTAAATAATAATGATTCACCTTGTTTCAAGATGGGAGCATAGGAAACATGCACTCCATGCGTCCATCTTCTCAACTATATGATTAATATATATTTCACTGAAGTTATGGTGATCTTCCAGTACAATTGAGAAAGGACATGCAAATATATATTTCACTAGAATGCCTTGTATTTCACGATAGATGATTTGTGCAAAATTTTTATTTTCTTCTTTTCTATTTTATGCCCTATAACATGGGTTAATCGATGATTTAAAATTTTTTTATATTGTAGCGACACATTGTACATTTAACTATCTTGATTCTTGAATGCAATTAATGTGACGATGGAAGTTACAGTGTTTGGTAACAGAACTCTTGAAGATCTAGTAGGGCAATTGTTTGTGGTTGTGGAGGTCTGGGATTAGAGGACAAACACCCTAAAGGAAATATTGTGGCCCAGGAAGGCAAGCTGGCAGCCCATTTTACTATTCTTACAATGAGACAAGATGGGGACACATTGGGTTATTTTACCATTGGGGTAAAAAATAATACCAATTTGCTTTGGTCCATTTTGATTGCATCAGCAGTACATATGTGATTAAGCTTTATTCTTTAATAGTGGAGAATTTTTTTTTTTTTATCTCAATTGCAGGCCAAAAGACAAGACAGTGAAACAGTAACTAATTCATCCTAGCATTAAAAGGAATAATAATGGCAAAAGTAAGCTAAATGGGCTTTAATCCTGCTTTATTGTACTGAAGGTGAAAAGACAGACATTTTGCAATGTATAGGTCCTTTTTTCCTGGTACTGTTTCCATGTTCTATATTGGCCTCATGCCCTTGTAAAGTTGGGACACCAGAAACCCATGCATTTAGCCACACCAGCTTCCCAAGATTGTAGGACCAGTTCAAGCCATTGGCCTTTGACTTTCATGGCTTCTTCATCTCATCTCATTATTACATTTTATATATGCATGTTATTGGGGTTACATATATCCCCTGGATTTTTCTTCCATTTGATGACATGATTGCACTGCATCATGCCATTCCCAATTAATCATCATTTCCTTATTCTAATAATACAACTATATTATATGAGTTAAATCTTAGCTTTCTTTAGTTGTTTCAATGATTGTTGCCTGTTGGAGAATTTCTCTGCCAGTTTTTGGTTTGATGCATTAGTTTTATTATCATATTTATATCTCATCATCAAGGACACCTGATGATATATTAAAACCAATAACGGAACACACAAGTGAAAAGTCCTCCATGGCCTGACTAAACAAAATTTGAAAATGCTTTAATACTCCAATAATTATATGAAATTTTAACTATTCTAAAATTCAAGTTGATGAACTCCAAAAGGCAAAACTAATTGTTTTCATATTGGTTTTACTATATGTCAATAGCCATATATATATATATATATAAGTAGCTATAATAGATAAAAAATATAATAATCTGGCCCCAAGAAAAAGGGAGGGGGTCATGATATATATAAAAAAAAGAAGATCATATGATATGAGAGCAATAGATAATCTTTAGGTAAAGGAAATAGTACAATGATTTTGGTGGCATGACCATCAGCTCCAACTCATCATCCAAGTCCCCACGCTGAAAAGCTTTTAAAGCCACAAAAATACATATATCCTGCACTTTTATATATACGAAGACATGGATGAGGCCTATAGGGCAGGTGAGTCTTTCTACAAAGAAAATAGAGGTGAGGGGATGACTTATTTTTTGTGGGGTTATTTAAAACAGTTATATATATATATATGGAATCAGAAGCACAATGATCACAACTTCTAATAAATTTTTCGCTATTAATTAGACACTACATCAATCCACAAAATAAAAAAGCTGAGCCATAAATTTTGAGCTCTAATATGAAATACATTTCTTGTGGTGGGTCACTGGTTAATGACCCATAATGATTCCTTTGGTCTCTCATTATTCCAAAATTTCTCTTTTTAAGTTGCCTTTCAGCATGATAATACACCAACACTCACTCATCTTTTCTTGCTCTTGCACATGTTCGCATCACCTATTTCTAGTACAAATGTTAAAAAGAAAAAAAAATTACCAAAACACTGTTTAAACAAGTGAACGAGACTATTTACATTACAAGTAGCATGCAAATAAAATGATTTCAAATTCAAAAAATGGGGAAATTTTTACCACCTTTTGGATTCAATTCGAATTGAATTCGAATTGGTCAGATTTTATAAAATACCGAATGAAAATTTTTACGACTTAAGATGCAAGAAAACATGGATGCAATTAATTGAATTATTTGAAACTCTCAACTAACTAGAGTTAATGGGGTTAAAGTGGCTGCTGTCTATGGTTTGAAGAACAAAAATGCTAATGTTGATGTAGTGTTGTTAGTGTAAATGAAAAGAAAAGAATAAATGTAAGGAAGGAAATGTTGGTACTTTGGTAGGACCAAATGTCTTGGGTGTGCCAAAGGCAGCACACTGGTCCAAAACACTAAACAAGTTACAATTTTCTCGCAAGCCAGCTTCAACCATATCGAGTAAAAATTTCTCCTCTCTATGAATTGGGTGCCAATTGCACACGTCTTTCACCAACTGTGGAAGACCAATGTCCACCGCGTAGCAGAAATCATTTCCTCGACAATTATATACTAGTACTGCTATGGTTGCAAGTTGATGATGCTGTTTCTTTCTTTCAAAGACCGCACCATACATACAATCCATAAGATATAGGCATCTTATCTAATTTTTCTACGTGGCCATTGATGATTGATGATTGTGGAATGTGTTAGACTCGTTAGATTCTCTATTTCCTAACATTCTTCTTCTACTTTGTTTCTTCTCTTTTTTGTTTTTTTGCATACGAGTCACCTACTATTCTATAAAATTCAACTAATCTAAATTCAATTTGAATTTAATTTTGAAGGGCGATAAAGGTCTTCGTATAAAACGTTTTTGTATATATTGGGTCTCAAACTCAATAACTTAACTTAAACGGCATCAGACTCAACATTCTTAAATTTTTTTTTTTTTTGTACTAATAAAGAAACAATGTAATGAATAATATTAAATACCTAGCTAGATAAAAATTGTATAAGAAAATAAGAAGACAAATAAAAAGAAACTTCCCTAAATAATTGACATAATTTTATTTTTATCAAATTATTTTAATATTTTTCGGTTAGCACCCTCTTATAGACATTTTATGTTTTATCACAGTACAAGGAAAAGATTGAACCTAAATCCCCTTCAAATAGGGCAAGATACATACTACTAGGCCAGGTCCTTAAAAAACATATGAACATAAAAAAATTTTCACTTTTACATTAACATGTTAGTCATTTCACTCATGTATTTTAAATGTGAAATTTCTGTTGATATCCCAAGATTGTTTTGTTCCCTTTTGGTGATTAATTAAATGCTGACATTGTTAGTAATAAGTAATGAGAGAGGCCACTAATCATGTATCTGGACGGTGATTATATATATAATTACATATTCATTATATTTCCTTAATGTATTGGTATTGAAGATTATGATACAACACAATTAGACGACACAAGAAACAACACACAACAATATTATTATAGATTTATATCAAAGTCAACAAGATTTAAGACATTTCACCTGCCATTAACACAGCTTGCAGTGATATTGGCTTCGGGTTTGCAAGAAATTTTGTCTCCATGTCTCTGCAAAATTAAACAATAAACCCTTTATTTTTTCTATTTAATTTTCATCAATTTGCTAAATATATATTTGGTCAAACATGAATTTAGCTGTTAAAGAGGAGAGAATCTAAAATAAAAGAAATGAAGAAAATAAAAAATAAATAATAGATACTAGTATAATATTGGAGCATGAGAAGAGGTTTGTAAGATTTATGTCTACATCCACAAGTTTCATTTCTGTTTTTTCAAGGAAACACAGACTTGTGACTTGTACTGTACTGTTATCAGCTTAGTGTGTTTTTGGATCCAGCTTGCAATTAATGTTTGTGCATGGACCAGTTTTCTTTTTTCCTTTAATAATTATTATATATATATTTTTTTCATCTAAACATTTAGTATTCGGTATCACGTAAGATTTAATTAATTCAAATTCAATCTGAAAAGACTTCGAAAAACGATAAAAATCTATTTCAAAAATTTTAAAATAGTTGTAAACTCTTATTAAATTGAAAGAATTCTAAGTTAACTTATTCATACATTCTTAAATAATTATTATATATATATTAGTTGTGAATAATGATGCTCTAGACAAACAAGTATTGCCATAAATACATGATGAAATATACAATAGTACTCAAGTTGGAAAAAAGAAGTATCTTAAATGTTTAGTATTAATTTAGGAATTTTGTACATGAGCATTAACTGATTATTGTCACTTAGGTTGGTTCAGTGCCTCTCTTTTTATGTCTTAGTGTAGGGCTGTACTAGTTTCCCTCAAATTTTGGAGTCAAACTTCTTAATTACCATAGTAATACTAATATTTGCATCTTTCGTAAAAAAATAATAATAATAATAATAATAAATATTTTTTTATTCATTTATGTTAGTGCGGATTAAAATTTATATTTTTGAAATTGTTGATATCGATTAATAAGAAAATATTTTTATTTAAACAATATTTCAAATTTAAAGTGCAAGATATATATTATTACATTAAATAGTTGTTAAAAATGTTTTATCACTCTTATAATTTTATTTGGATTAAATTGAATTATTTAAATTTAATGAAATTTGAATTACATAATTTAAATTAAAAAATTGTACATTCCATATTTATAAAAAAAGGAAATTTTAGTAAATTTTCAGTATATTTTTTGGTTACAAAGGAATAGTTAAACCCAAAGAACTAGCTAGGCACTTGCCTATGCCAAGTAACACCCATCGTATCAGCTTGAAGGATCCGCATAAGGCCTGACGGTGGAGAAATTTTCAGTATTTCTAGTATAATATTCGACAAAACCAAATTAAATTTATTGGCAAATTGACTGAACTTTCGTTAATATTAATGTTATGTGCAATAATTAAAAATAATTAGCATTACGTATTAGCAAATGATTAGAAGATTACCAACACATATAAAGGTGAGATTGACATTTAAATCAGAAGAAAGGGCTAAAATTTGTATTATATATCATTACTTAGCAAATAATCATTTTGTACCACTCATAAATTAATTGAAACCTTTTCGTGCACGGAGACAACAAAAATGAATTTTTTTTCCTTAAATTAATGGCCTAATCTTATGATAATAATTAGATAAACTTTCAATTTCTATGTATTTAATTTGTTCAAATCAATTAGTAGCTGATTTGGCCCCGCTCTCTCTCACCCTTCCAAAAAAAAATCAAATAAGGACGGATTAGACACGTAACAGGACAGCTAATACATTTAATTTAAGCCAAAGATGAATGATTTAATTTGTAATTAAAGGGTGGCTTGTCATGTGGCTGTGGCCTTGTGTTTGTAGATTGTGCGTCTACTTCAAAATTTTTACTTGAAATCCTACTTATTCCTTTCTTGTTGATGTATCAAAAACACCTATATACCGTAAGTGTATTTTATTTATGTCAAATGCTCAAATTGCATTTCAATGTTTTACCTTAATTATCGATTGGATATAAAAAAAAAATTTTGAGCTAAATTAGAATTTTATGTGTATAAGTTTTTTCTCATATTAGATCTTTATAAGTATAATTAAGTCCTGTAACTATTACATTTAAGTCCTATAAATTAATAAAAAATTAATTTTAAGGGTTAGTAACAAATAAAAATGATCAATTTTTTTAAAAAATATATATAATATAATTATAAAGTTTTAAAATTTTTTTAAACCCATAAAATATATTTTTTGTTTTTTTTGAATTTTAAAAACTTTATAATTAAATGATATATATTTTAAATAAATGATCAATTTTAAAAATAAATATTAAATAGCAAATTGATAATTAATCTAAAAATTTAATTTTAATAGTTTGATAAAAAAATCTTAAATTTCATTAATGTTTTTAAATTTTTTAAACCTACACAATAATATTTTAATACTACCAATTCAGACATTGTATTTGTGTACGCATTTATCATAAAACATTATTTTTCAATATATATATATATATATATATATATATATATATATTTAAGTAGACTAAATATTACCTTTCAATGTTACAAATTCTTAAAACTATCATATCTTATTTTAATCTAAAATTTAATTTTAAAAATTCAATAAAAAAATTTATTTATCAATTATTGTATAGGTTTAAAAATTTTAAAACATTAATGAAATTTAAGAATTTTTTATTCAACCATTAAAATTAAATTTTTTGGATTAATTATCAATTTAGTATTTATGTTAATGAATAAAATTGGTCATTTATATGAAATATATATCACTTAATTCTAAAGTTTTAAAATTCAAGAAAAAATATATTTTTTATAGGTTCAAAAACTTTTAAACTTTATTATTATGCTATATATATATTTTTTTTAAAAATTGATCTTTTTTTGGCTAGAAACCCTTAAAATTAATTTTTTTATTAATCTATACGACTTATTATAATAAAAAAAAAAGTTACAAGACTTTATAATCATAAAGGTCCAATAAGAAAAAACTTTACACATATGAAGTTTCAATTTGGCTCAAAAAATTTTTGTGTCCAATCTGTAATTAGGATAAAATATTGAGAGACAATTTGAGCATCTAGTCTTTTATCTAATAATAAATCAAATAAGTGAACAATATTATGAATATTTTATATTTAATCAATTAAAAAAAATATTATTTACATAATTATTTTAATAATTTATATTTGCACTTAAGTATATTGCATTCAAAATAAAAATATATATTTTTTATTTATATGATTGTTTAAGTTTTTTTATAAGATTAGAGGTAAAAATATTTAAAATTTAGTATTTTATTTTTATTGTTTTAAAAAATAATCATTGGAATTAGCTAAAGAAAGTTATTCTCACATAAATAATGTCTCAAATTTAACGTTTAGTATATAAAGTCGCGTTGAATTAGTTATTGAATAATTTTTACTACTTTATGATTTTTTTTTGTAACAGGGGATAGTTATCCTCTTTTAAATCGGTAATAATAAAATCAAATTCTTTACGTTATAGAGTTTTTGGAGAAAAGTTACCATTTAACTATTCTCTTATTGATACCACTTTATGATCTTAAGTGAATTTAGATAGAGTTAAGTGAATTTTAAATATTAAAAACATGATTTTTTTTTTACCATTTAATGATTTTACCACTTTATTTGGACAATAAAATATAAACATGATTTTTTTTCTTAACAATTTTGATAGAATCCCGAAAATCAAATTCAAATAAAAAACTAACAGAAGTCATTAAACTTGCAATTTACAGTTTTACACATCTTATTCAGTCTCTCTCACACTCAGCTATTTACATATAAAACATTGCCTCATATATATAATATATATGAAAAGAGATGGATTTTTTTGGAACTTGGATTGAGGAAAAAAAAGGCAAACTTAACAAGAACGCCAAGCCTTGCACGCAATATGTGGGGTTCATACTATACATGATTCTGTACATTCCAGTCTTCAGCTTTACTTTTGTCCTGAACCCCTTTTATAATAGTTTTTGCATTTACTAAAGGAAATTTCGTGTAAGCATTGCATTTCATTATCATTTTTTTTTTAAATTATTTCTTAAATTCATTCTGCAAATGAAAATATATATATATAAGTTTTTTCCCAATAAAAAAATGAAAATAAATATGTTGGAATTAATTGGTAAAAGACTTTTATAGCTCAAATAACGTTTTAAATTTAAATCATTAAACAGTTATTGAAAATTCTTTACCTTTTTATAATCTTTCTTAAATTAAATCAGATTAATTAAAATTTAATAAATTTTAAATATCAATAATTTTAAAAAATAAAAATAAACATAACATAAAATTTGAAGTTTCAAAATTGTAATAATTACTTTATTTTTAAATTGTTCAAATTCATGATGATCATGGAACAGTTTTAATTTATTTTAATCTACACATGTAAGAACAAAATGAACACAACAACAACAACAAGAGCAACATTACAAATTACAAGCAGAAAAGATGAACAATAACATATTAAAATGACCAATAACCGCAAGTCTTTGGCTGAAAAAAAAAAAAATCCGAAACAACAGAATGTTTAGTTGGCAAACATGTGATTGATGCAGCTTTTGCTTTTGCCTTCAGCCTTCTGATATCAATTCATCGCATGCATGTATGATTAAACCATGCATCCCTCCTGCTTTTCCTCTGCCCCCATTTCATCCCTTGCCAGCATCCTTCAATTCCCATAAACCAACCATTCTATATATATATATATATAAATATATGGTCAATTCAAGTCTGGTCCCAACTGAGATGCTCCTCTTCCCTGCAGTACTTTCTGAGTCAAACCCACTTTCACAATCTTAACCAAAATGGGCATTTTACGATTCAAACATCACTAGTGTGGATATTTCCACTAACCCTCCAAGCCTCCTCCACTAGTGATTCAAACATCACTAGTGGTTTTTGATACCATGTATTATCGAGTTGTATGCAATAAAATATGAAATTTGAGTAGGCAAAATATATTTTAAGTCTCTAAACTATAATAGTTTTTTTATTAAGTGTTTATGCATTTATTGTATTGTATTGAATCTCTATATTTTATTTATGTAGCTATTGAGTTTTAATTTGTCTTAATTTGACTGATAAACTGTAATTATTTGTTACACTCTATTAAGTGACAAGTGACAATTCATATTCTATACTGAATGAGTCAAATATTAACTGATTAGACTTAGTAATGTTGACCATCTAAGTTTACTCAGCCAACATTTGACTCATTCAACATAAAACACGAATTGTCACTTGTCTTAATAGAGCATGACAAATAATTTCTATTTATTTGTCAAATTAGGACAAACTGAAACTCAATAGTTTCATAAATAAAAATATAAGGTCTTAATATAATGTAATAAAACATAAAAATTCAATTAAAAAAATTGTTATAGTTTAGGGTATTAAAGATGATTTTTGCCATTCAAGTATTGCCAACAATTCCCTTCTTTTATCTTATTAAATATTTTTTTTCCATATAGTGCTATTGGACTTTTTTTTTTTAAGCAAGAATCATGTGCTGTTCAAATCAAATTTAGGAATATAGTTGACTAATATTATGAACAAATTTAAAGGGCAAAATTTTTACTTATGTATTACAGTAAATGATTGAATTTATCACATATAATATGTATGTTTGCCACATTTTTATTAATAAAATTTAAAATACTTATAATATATATATTACATCCAAATATAATACGTTAAATATAAATAAAGATTTTTAATTTTTAAAAATTTTTTTATTAAAAATATTAATATATTAAAGGTATGATTTTTACCTTCTCAATCATGGATGGGGAGTTCAAAAATTATGATCAGATGTCACATTAGGTACAAAGAAGAAAAAATGGAAAGTAAAGAATTTTTGAAGTGAAGATGAAGAGGCTGCAACGTTAGTTATTTCATGACGAGGCGGAAAGAGAAAGAGAGACAGAGCGTGTGCGCTACTAGCTGCTGCTTTGCGTACGGCACTCAGATGCGATGCCCATTTGGCTTTTTTTTTTTTTTTTTCTCTGCCATTGGCTAACCTCTCTCATTTCACCTTTCACTGCCATCTCATTGCCCATCCGTCTCCTTCTCTATATATATTCATTTTTTTTATTTATACCATATGCTCTTTCAACTTGAACAACAGCAAAATAAAAAGAGCAGCAGTGAAATCTCATCTTATCTATGTCTTTTACATGCTACTAGTAATAATAATAAGCTTTGAATTCTCTTTAGTGTTTCTAACTTGGCTAGAAGAGAAATCTGGGTGATTCATGCTGGTGAATTTACTTCCCATGATCAGAGAGAGATTAAGTTAAGGTGACCTGACCACCCTGCTTGATTGTTGGGGAGCATTAAAAGTTTCTTGGGTTCTTGTTTTTTTCAAGGAATCAACCTTCTATTTTAAAGGAGTTTCTGCTATTAACTGTTATCCAATATGGGAGTAGCAAGCAGTGTTCTGTTTCTCAATTCTGCTTCTTTCGGTTCTTGAATTGTTGGTTTTTCAAGTAGTTATTGAATTGAGGTCAGCAGATTTAGAGGGAGTGGAATTGAAATATTGTAAAAAGATGAATACAAGAGTCAGAACAAGGCTCCAGTCCAGGAAAGGTCCAATGAAGTCTGAAAAAGTAAGCTACTTCAATATCTAAACAGTGTTCGTTTGGTTGTTTAATGGTTTTTTTTATTTTAATTGTTTATCTTGAAAAACGGTATCTACTATAGATACGTTATCCAGAGCCTAAACCATGTTGGTCTTTCTACTTCTTTAGATATTCTAGGGAAACTATGGCTTCAGTTTCAATGACGATGAGTATCCAGAAACTGAAAAACTTCCTGAATTCCTGATAAAGTTGACATCTTTCATTGGGAATCTGAAACGAATTTTCAGCTAAATCTGGAAAACAGAAAAAAGTGACAACAGTTGCTTCAATTATTTTAATAAACTTTCTAAATGGACATGCCTATCCCCTGCAAATCAATGATCTTTCTCTTGATGTGTTTTATTTTCTTTGTTTTGCACTCTCTCTGGGCTGTGTTTTTAACTTTACTTGATAAACTTTCTCATTGTTCATTCTTTATGAAGGACAAGGTAGAAATAAATGGGAACAAGCAAAGAAATGCCACTAAAGCAGCTAAAACCAGACAAGCCTTGAGCAGAGAGAAGAAAATATCATTGCAGCAAGATGTACTACTCCATTTCTTCTCAGATTTTTGTTTTTCAAACAATAAGGCGTTTGTTCTTTCGTTGTACTTCCAAGTCATGATTCGTGTCTCATTTTGTTGTTTTGGCATTAGCTTTTCTATAATTGAGCATTTGATTCAATTTGTAATTGGTCAGGTTGATAAACTAAAGAAGAAGCTGAGGCACGAAGAGAATGTTCACAGAGCTCTGGAGAGAGCTTTCAATAGACCTCTGGGAGCTTTACCTCGCCTTCCTCCTTATCTGCCTGCATCTGTAAGTGATTCATAATCTCTTTATTTCTTGTAATTTAGTCAATTGGAGTTGAATTGGAAGAGTTGAAGAACCAAAACAAGAGATGTGGGAAGAGAAACAGAGCAAATAAACCATCAATTTCAGCTGATATTTCTAATGATCAGCATGAATCTTGACTTCGGTGAATATATATACATATTTTTTAATATTCACTCAAAGAATGAATAAATATTTTTTAAATAGAAATTCTGATTCTGGGTTTTAGCTTTTGTAGACACTCGAGCTTCTCGCAGAGGTAGCTGTTTTGGAAGAAGAGGTCGTTAGGCTTGAGGAACAGGTGGTGCATTTTAGGCAGGACTTGTATCAAGAAGCTGTCTTCATATCAAGCTCCAAGAGAAATGTAGAAAGTTTTGCAGATTTATATGACCTTTCGCCAAATAAGGATCCCAAACAAGACAATGCAAAGACAATGGCTAGAAAAATTGGTGAATCAACCACATCCGCTGTTAAGCTCCTGCCATCTCTTTCAGGTAAGCAGCAGGCTTGACATAATCCAGAAACGGCAAAATTAGGTTCACATTTTTATTATTCTGCTGTTTATTGTATAGCAGATGGACAAGGTAAAGAGAATCAGTTGTGTATTAATTCTATGATGAACAACAAGAGTTCCTCAATCCTTAAAGCTCAGACAAGTAAAACTCCTGTGAAAAGACCTCCAATTGAGAATAGACCAGTTGAGAAGCATTTAAATCCTAAGAAATTGCAGGTTAGTCTCGAGGAATTATGCCCCCAGTTTAATACAGATATAGTGCTAAATTAACAAGAGGTTCATATGTATCCAGCTGGAAAGTAGAGCGGTTGGCCAAGAGAATGCAGAAGCAAGAAATGTTAGCACCGCAGATGAGAATCAATCAGGAGATGACAACCCAAACAAGATTTCTGAGGACATCGTGAAATGTTTATCCAATATTTTCTTACGAATGAGCTCAAGGAAGACTAGACGCTCTGCAGAAAGTCTACCTTTCTTATCAACATTGGTTTCTCAAGAAAATGGTGAAGAAACTGAATGTAGAGATCCTTATGGCATATGCTCGGAATTTGGGAAGAAAGATATCGGTCCATATAAGCATTTATTTGCTATAGAGGCTGGCACAATTAATCCGAACCGAACATCAAACTCTATCTTTCTACTTCATCGGCTAAAGTAAGCTCTCTTTCATTAAATTTTGATTGATTTATTGCATTCCTTTTTGTTATTCTAACAACTTGTATTTGTTGTCCATCAATGTTTTCAATTCTCAGACTTCTACTTGGAAAGCTAGCATCTGTCAACTTACAGAACCTTACCCATCAAGAGAAGCTTGCGTTCTGGATAAACATTTACAATTCCTGCATGATGAATGTAAGTGACGCCTTACTATATTATCCGTCGAGTTTCATGCTGTTTAGGTTCATCAATACGTCTTTCCTTCCTATTAGAACTTTTCCTAAGTAAAGACACTTCTTTCTATGCTGTGACCAAATATTAATAGAAGGACAATTCTTACTATGCTATGGTTCAGGCATTTCTAGAACATGGAATACCAGAAAGTCCCGAGATAATTGTTGCCCTGATGCAAAAGGTATGTGGCCTATCCAGTTGCCACTCTTGATGCTCATATTTTGGTATGAGTTTGGTCTATAAAATCATCAGATATTCAAAGAGCTATCTTCTTAAATGTTATTTCTTACACTTTTTTTTTTCCCGTTTTCAACACTTAAAGGCGACAATAAATGTTGGTGGGCACTTGTTAAATGCAATAACTATTGAACATTTCATTCTTAGGCTGCCTTATCACTTAAAATATGTAAGTTGGTGTACATTTCAATTCCTTTGCATACTTATTCTGGAAATAAAGGACCTTCTGTCCTTAATTATTGATCTTAAATTACCGTCAGGCCTTGTCAAAGGGGACAAAAAATGATGAAATGACAGCAAGGAGCAAATTTGGATTGGAGTTATCTGAACCGTTAGTTACATTTGCCCTTTCCTGTGGAAGCTGGTCCTCGCCTGCTGTAAGTTCGTACATAATGTACATGGGAATGATTTCATTTCACTGCCTGCTAAACCCCTGCAATCATTCTCATTATATTAATTTTCTGTTAACGGTAACTCAGGAATGATTAATCATATCCTTGCTCGTCTCTGTAGTTTTCCAAATGATTAGATAGTTTTCAGAGTGTTTCTCCAACAAACTCTATGCTATTACTAATTAATGGACATTGCGAAATGCAGGTGAGAGTGTACACCGCATCCCAGGTTGAAAATGAACTGGATGCGGCTAAAAGAGAGTATTTGCAGGCTGCTGTTGGAATTTCAGCAAGAAAGTTTGCGATCCCAAAGTTACTGGATTGGTATTTACTTGATTTTGCCAAGGACTTGGAATCATTGCTCGATTGGATCTGCCTCCAATTACCAAGTGAGCTGGGGAAAGAAGCAATTAAGTGCCTGGACAGAGGTAAAAGCGAGCCTCATTCGCAGTTTGTTCAAATCATGCCATATGAGTTTGGTTTCAGATACCTTTTGTGCACACAATAAATTTCATCACCATTTTTGCTTACATATTGTGGGGGGGATTTGGAAGTATCAATTTTGTACAAAGATATAGGATTATATATGTTATATTATATATCATAGCTAAATGTATCATTTGATCTTGATGTAAGTATTTCTATTAAATTGAAGGACTCTTGCATTAAGGGATTCTGCTTGAAACTACACTTGTGAAAGGGTACACATAAAATGGAGAAAAACAAATGATTTGTTGAGAAAATTTTCTTGGCATCTACAATTTATATTCAGCATGAAGAGGGCAAAAATCTTATATGCAAGAACTTCAAAAAAAAAAAAAAAGAGTTAAGCCTGAATTTCAGATTATTGCAAGTCAATCTGTTTGATATAACTTCATTTAAAAAGAATTGAAACTGACTACCTTTTGTTGGAGTAATTGAATTGCCGGCTATATTGATAATGAAAACAAAGCACGAGTCCTGACCATTGAAAGTGCCATTAAAGAGCAATACCTGTAACCAGCGAAAGCAGATATGTCTGTCTGGGCACGTTGATAAATATTAGCTAGGCAGTGATGCCACTTAATGCCATCCACTTCTAAAGTTTTTTACACCAAAATGCATAGAAAGTTGGTGGTGAATGAAGACCACCTTAATAATCGTGGAGATTATGGCTTGTGGCCCTAAAGAAAACATATCAAAGTTTCCCACAGGATAACCCATTTTATTCAATGCTTGGGACAAGTTGCTCCAGGCTCCTCCTTGTAGATGCTTTCATATTAGTTATTGTAGCATTAAGTATTTCTTGCCAATTTGATCACTTCATCAGAATTTGTTTTTCCACTGGGATGGTGGCATGGTAAAACAACAGATACATACTCTTGCTACGATAGAATTTCTAATTTTATTAAGGCTACTTCAAACCTAAAACCTCATCTAAGGCCTTAATAGGCAGTGTGTTATAGCAGGCAAAACCATCAAGTAATGCACATAGAAGAGAGCAAGCTATAGACTATAGTTACTATATAACACTTATAACTGGGGCCAAGTGCCTGTTTAATGGTAGTGGATAGCGGTGGGTTGATAACTTGATGGAATATAAACTTTGTCCTATGCTAAAGAAAATGCAGCGATGCAAGAGGGTGTGGTCCAAACATTTATCACCTTTTTTATGCACAAATGGGGGCTACACATCTGATCTACCAGCCATACTGAAGCAAAGAACAAAGTGCTTTTGAAAAGTTGAAAAGAGTCGCCAACTTACAAAAGCTGAAGCCTAAACGTGGTGGTTCTGGTACTGTAAATTTGGCCAACACAATTTGTGTGATTGAATTTGGCTTCTTCCTTGCCTGGCCAGTTAGTATAGATAGGATGTTTCACACATGTGAAGCTTCAATGACACAAGTGATAATAATAATCTCAACTAGGGTCAATTCTGTACGTTGGCAGCATATCATTTCAAGTCAAAATCTTGAAGGAAATCTGTAAAAATCTTGATTTGATTTGTTAGATTCTTGATAGGAAGTGTTTTTCTTTTTTTGAATTGATAATAATTCTATGTGTAACTTAGACATGATTGGTGTTCCAATAGCCCACTTGATATGGGCCAAAACCTGAGCAACATGAACACTTTGAACAAAGAAAATTTCTCATATCATGTTGGGCCTTAAGTGTCAGGTCAAAAACTGTTCTTTTAGGGCAGTATAGTAATAGAAAAAATTGCCAACCCCACTACTCTAGTGGTAGCACATATGGTTGGAGGGGACGGTTCGAATCTTCCGCTCTCTAGGGGTGAACAGATGAAGCTGAAAAATTGATCCACCGATCGAAAATCAGAAACCAATCCTAGTAAATTAAATTTTGGTTTCGTTTTTAAAACAACTTTGAAAAATAGTAGTTTGATTTAGATTTCTAATTTTGTAAAACCATGGTTAACCGATCTGATCAAAGATATATAATATTTGTTTGGTTAGTTGGTTAACTGAATTATTTATAACAAAAATTAAATGTGAAAATATATTTTAAACTTTTAGTATATTAATAACTTCTTATTAAAAAAAAAACCTAAAAAGACTTTTAATTTTTCAATAGTATTGGAAATATATAAATATTTAAGTAGTGATCATTTGAAAGACTTATCATTTATAGAATTATTTTATTGCTTGTTAAACATACTTTTAAGTTGTATTAATGTTTGGTTGAGAAACTTATTTTCTATATATTTAGTTTTAAAAATTGGTGATTTTAATGTAAAATAAGTTGTATTATATATATTTTATGAATTTAATTTAATAATAGAAAACATGTGGTTTTTTTTTTGTTGAATTCAATATTATATGCACTAAAAATTATTATAAATAAAAAATTCAAAAAACCGGTTTAATCAAACAAGTTTAATTAGTTAACCGGTTAGTTGGATAAACAAAGCAATTGGTTTGGTTATGATTCTATATATGATTAAACTGATAAATATAATTAGATTTAAAATTTTACTCTATGATTCGATTAATCAGTCCATACTCATCCCTATTGCTCTTTCCCTCTACAAAAATACTTAGTCAAAAAAATATCAGAACAAATTATTGGAAAAAAAAAAGTTAATAATGCTTTACTGTCAGTCTTGAAAATATCTGACAAAAAATATATACATCTCTATTCACAAACCCATTCTTTCACTCAAAATGATTTGAAGCTTAAATCTGCATACAAAAATGTCAACTTGCACTCACTAATAATGTTGAACTAATGTTATTATCTTAAACAGAAAATATGTCGCAATCATATATCGGTTAATATTGATTTTTATGTAATGATAATTAATGTGAAATTCTATTAATTTTATAGGATTTTGGATTGATAGTCTACACATTTATTTCAGAAGACTTTGAGTTTGAATTTCAAAGCCTTTATATTGTACATACCATGTGCCATCCTAACATGGATAAGGAGTTGGTAGACAAAAACTACATTTTATGCTTTTTTTTTTTAAAAAAGAAAAAAAAAAAAAAACTACATCGTATGATGTAGCAGCAGCTCTTGAATTTAGATTTACATCAATGGCCAATGATAATCTAACCCTATTACTATTATTATCCGGAAAAATACTATTTCACCCAATAACTTTTTGTACTAAGGTATTATATGTATGACAACATCATATAATTTACCCTACATTATACATAGGATAATTTTATTAACACCTCCCTAAAATTTATTCTAATTTATTAGTTCATCCAATAATTTCCCAACTTAACTCTTTCATATTTCATTTTATTAATTATTTTTCCATTTTGCTAACTTACTACCTTGTCAAGTTTATAATAAAAATATCAAATCTGAGGAAATATTTAATTGGCAGAGAGAGAAAATAGTTAATAAAATCAAACTTGATAAATTTATTTATTGACTTTTGAAAATATGAGAATGTATTAGTGGATTTGACTAAATTTCAAGAGTAATTATATATTATATTATAGGGTATATGTTAATTGTTGTAATTAAATAATGTGTGGTGTAATATATATCTGATATTTAGTTTATTAAATTTTTAATTTTGAAAAATAAATTGTGCAGTAATCATGAAATGATATCTACAAATAGTGTAATGCATGCCGTCCATTATTCATATTAATATCCTATCATGATGAGGACATTTTGTAGTTTATGCTAAACTCTAGATGCATTTGTGCTGCGGTTCCCTTAAGGAGTTCAGACTTAAAACCTCTACTTCTAGATGGTCTTCTTCCTTCAGCCATGCAAATACCCTCAAAATGGATCCAATTTAATGGTCTTGCAATAGTATGTAGCAACAATAATATCAAAAGCAATAACAATAACAACTGAAGAATTGAAGAAATTCAAAATTTGAGCTCCAAACCCGAAGGCTTATAAAATTTTAACCCCATCCACTAAAATTATTTTATTTTAAGTTAAAAGTATGATAATAAATACAATAAAAATTTTTAAATATTAATTTAATATAATTATATATGTCGTGAATTAATCTCAAAACATTATTTAAATAATAAAAGTGATAAGAATGATATAAGCTTATTTGAATAGATATATTATTTGAAATTTTGATAATTTTCAATTATATGATATGTATATGAATAAATATATATAGTTGGTTCAGTGTGTTTTTAATACCCATTAAATTCTGTTGAATACGGTAGGAGGAATTTTTGTTTTTTTAAATTGAATTTCCATGTCAAAAAGTGACTTAATTATTCGAGTTTGTCTGGCCAAAAACTCCACGAGCTGTGGATCAACTAATAAAGTACTTGTTTCGAGTATGTTTTTTAATCCATTTGTATAGGCAACATGTCTAAATCACACTTACTTGATCTCATCTATATATATTACTATATATACTAACATAGTAATAATTATTCAAAAATAATTGCAATAAAATGAAGCATCTCCGATAGTGTGCTTCTAGATAGCAAAAATGCAATGTGGATTTCGATCATTTAAGGACATATAATTATTAATTAAATTACAAGGGAAAAATTATTAGTAATTAAATTTTATTTTGATTTAATTTATAACGAGCAATAAAAAAAATATTATTATTATTATTTAAAAATAAGAAGGAAAGTGTGCATGTTCTCACTTTTAACAACAAACATATAAAAACAGAAAACATATCATAGCTTATAATAAACACAACCAAAAATCCATCCTTCATGCAATTGGCCGGCCATTCTTGATTTTGCCTTTTTTTTTTCTTAAAAAAATTCCTCTCTAGAAGGCGGATATATATATATATATATATACGCACACCTGTGTAATTCTTTAATGATATATATAGTAGATATATATATAGTTACGTGAAAAAAGTGAGATTTCAATATAATCATTTTGATTAATTTATCTAAGGGTGACCAGATATTGACCCCTATATCTTTTCCCTTTTGTTATATTAATAAAAAAGAAATAGTTTAAATGATACATAAATGAATTATAATTCTAGTTTAGGTATATATATTGATATAGGAAAAATCAGAGGTTTAAACTTTTTAATAATTTTATTTTCATTTAGTTTTAAAAATTTAGTAAAAAGATTCTAACTTGATGAAAATTTGAACAAATATATTAAAAGAAAAAAATTGATGTAATTTGTAATGCTAACATAAATTAAGAATTTATTACCTTATGCAACAATGTCAAAGTAGCAACATTTCATTTTTTTAGACCAGAGCACGACGGACCAAACCATGCATGAAGTCAAATAATTAAATTTGTCTTTAAAGTTACTTTTTTTTTTTTCAAACATCCTATAGTCATTAATGATCGAAGGAAAAGGTCTTATTTAAACAATAGAAAAAACAGATGTTATCAACAATTGAACATAAATATATATGATCCACTTTGAAAATCAAACAAAAAGACTGAAACTGCGGGTCTGGTTGGGATGGTCTTATATCCACCCGTTAAGTATTTGACATATGTGAAGGTGGGGTTTAAATTCCCACTCCCTCCGCCACTGAAACCTGAAACTTTTTGGTGAATTAAGTTGTTTTCCAAGTTTCTTTATTGTCTGAACTTTTTTCTTCATTCATGGCTAGATGTAGAGGATTTCACTTGCTTTCAATGTGTATAAGAACCCCAAAAAGTCCAACAATACATGGAGTGACGCAGCCTTAAAATTTGAAGATATAAGCCGAGTGTGTGCTTTTATTTCCAACATAGTCTAACATTTAATTAATCTAGAAGCATGAATTAGTCTCAAACAGAAATTAGCACATACATCTGTTTTTAATTACTTGATGGAATTATTTACTATTACCCAAATCACAAGTTTATGCTTTTGATTATGATTGGGTGAAAACCATAGTTCCTACCACGATTTTTAAATTATTAAAAATAAAAATTTGTCAAAATTATGCTCACTAATATGAAAACTGATACCAAGGTGAATTGAATGCATCAATTTAAAAATATATATATATATTTACAGATTTACTTTTGGTGAGATTGGAATTTTGATATTCACTTTTAAATGGTACATGGATCTACTCGGTTTTGCACAGTTCTAGTAAATGATTTAATTTTAATACCAATAAATAATTTAACACATGTATTAATATGTTTTAATTTTAATAATATTTTTAGTTATTAATTATATAAATATTATTCTATTTTGAAATAATTCAATAGTTAAAGGTTTAGTAATAAATTAATATATCTTAGTGTTAAATATATGATATATATTTTTAAATTTTATAAATTACAAAAATAATTCATAATTTAAGTGTTATAGTTAACTACTAAATATTACATATTTAATAATAAAATGCGACATACTTACACAAATTAAGATATTTACATTAAAATTAAAAATTTGAGACAAAATTACTATAAATTGAAAATAGCTTACCTACAAAATATTAACAAAATCTCGAAGGGCTACTCCATTTATGGAGCCAATTATTGTCGAAAATTTTCACATTGACTAATTTCTCAAATTAATATTTAGTTAGAAAAGAAAGAAAATAGTTAATAAAATTAAATTTGATGAGTTTATTAATTAAATTTTAAAAATATAAGAATAAATTAGTGAATTTGATATATATATATATATATATATATATAAATTGTTGTAATTAAATAATGAGTGGTCTAAAAAATTTATGATATTTAGTTTATTAAATTTTTATTTTTAAAAAATAAATTCTGTGGTAATCATGAAATGATATCTGCAAATAGTGTAATACATGCCGTCAATTATTCATATTAATATCCTATAATGATGAGGACATTTTGTAGTTTATGCTAAACTCTAGATGCATTTGTTCTGCGGTTCCCTCAAGGAGTTGAGACTTAAAGACCTCTACTTGTAGATGGTCTTCTTCCTTCAGCCATGCAAATACCCTCAAAATGGATCCAATTTAATGGGCTCGCAATAACATATAGCAACAATTATATCTAAAGCAATAACAATAACAGCTGAAGAAAGTCAAAATTTGAGCTCCACACCCGAAGGCTTATGAAATTTTAACCCCATCTCCTACAATTATTTTATTTTAAATTAAAGCATATTTATAAAGAAGATAAAAGTCTCTAAATGCTAATTTAATATAATTATACATATTATGAATCAATCTTAAAATATTATTTAAATAACAACAGTCATATTAGCTAATTTGAATAGATATTTTATTTGAAACTTTGATAATCTTCAATTATATGATATGAATATGAATAAATATATATAGTTGGTTCAATGTGTTTTTAATACCCCTTAAATTCTGTTGAATACGGTTGGAGGAATTTTTTTTTTAATTGAATTTCCATGTCAAAAAGTGACTTAATTATTCGAGATTGTTTGGCCAAAAACTATATGTGCTGTGGATCAACTAATAAGGTACCTGTTTCGGGTATGTTTTTGAATCCATTTAGTATAGGCAACACGTCTAAATCACTTGATTTCATCGTGTATATATATATATATATTAACTAAATCACTTGATTTCATCATATACCTAAAATATATAATTGTGTAAATCTTACGAATAAAATTATGAAATAGTTTTTATTTATTATTATATGAAAATTGAATAATTTATTAATAAAAGAAAAATATAATTAATTAAAATATAATTTTAATTTAATTAAAAATTTATTTTTTATTTTAATTAGATTAATTTTAATTTAATCTCTAATAAAAATTAAATTAACTAAAATATAAATTTAATTTAATTAAAAATATATTTCCTATTTTAATTATGTTAACTTCTATCTTATTTCTAATAAAAATTCTAATTTAGTTGAAATATATTGTCTATTCTAATTAAATTAACTCTTATTTTATCTTTTATAAAAATTAATTTAATTAAAATATAATTCTAATATAATTAATAGTATATTTTCTATTTTAATTAGGTTAACTTTTATTTTATCTCTAATAAAATTAAATATATATAAAATTAACTAAAATGTAATTCTTGATATCCCATATGTATGTATTCCTAATTAATTAAAAAATTTTATTTCCTATATAGCTTACTCGAAAATAGAAGACAACCAAATCCATTTAAGTAAAGAATCCTGTCTCAAGAAAACTTTTAAACGAAGAAGGAATATTCTCTTATTTGGTTTAGAATTCCTATCCCAAAAGAAATTTTACTATTTTTAGGTTTAAGTATCACTATAAATAAGTTATAATTCTAGTTTAGGTATATATATTGATATAGGAAAAATCAGAGGTTTAAAATTTTTAATAATTTTATTTTCATTTAGTTTTTAAAAATTTAGTAAAAATATTTTAATTTGATGAAAATTTGAACAAACATATTAAAAGAAAAAATTTGATGTAATTTGTAATACTAACATAAATTAAGAATTTATTATCTTATGCAACAATGTCAAAGTAGCAACATTTCATTTTTTTTTAGAACAGTGCACGACGGACTAAACCATGCATGAAGTCTTATACCAAAAAAAAAAAAAAAAAAAAAAAAAACTATGCATGAAGTCAAATAATTCTTTTTTCCTTTAAAGTTCATTTTTTTTTCTTCAATCATCCTATAGTCATTCATGATAGAAGGAAAAGGTCTTATTTTTTTAATAAAGCTAGAGGTCACTTTTAAAAGTGCATCCAAACATTTCAGTTACACTAACACCCTCATAATAATGAACATAACAAAGCAATCTCTAAGAAAAATATTATTAAAAAAATATATACAAAAGTTATAAGAATAAAAAATTCTCCTTCCCTTAGCCATCCAAATCAACCAAGGAGATACAAAAGTTAGGAGCATTAAACCACCACATAGGACCATCAAAAGAAGAAGCAACTCTAGCTAATATATTAGAAACACAATTTTCTTCTCTATAAATGTGAGTAACAACTAACTAAATTTTATCAACTTAAGAGAGACAACAAATCGATTAGACAAAATCATCCAAGGAACATCTCGACTTTTAAAGCGAAAAAAATGCACAACGTAAAGAGAATCTATTTCCAACCAAAGATTATACCAGCCATAAGAAAGAGTTTTGTCAATGGCATAAATAGCAGCCTTAAGTTCGACTATATAAGCGAAAGACTAACTAAGAGGGAGAGCAAAGCAACCTTCGATAAAGTCTCTATGAGATCGAAAAATGCCACATGCACCAACAACGCCAGGCGACCCTAGAGCAGAACCATCAATATTAACTTTCAACTAATTAATAGGAGGAGGATGCCAAATAACATAAGTAATTGAAGGAGCTTTACGAGGCTTCATGTTGATGTTAAATCGGTGCGAAAGAAGAAGCTCATGCTAAGAATTTATTGAAGTGCCTACTTGAAAAATGTCACATTTCTTGACAGCTTTAAAAATAAAATGCAAGGAACTGAAGATGCTAATATTCTTATTACCAAAGGTTAGCTAGTTTCAAGCATACCAAATTGCCCAAAGACTGGCCATGAATGCATAAAGCAAAAGAGGATGAATTTGTGAACTAAAATGAAGATTAGCTAACTTGTCAAGAAGCTCAACAATAGACATAGTTGATGGAAAAGCAAATCCAAATGCATTACCAATAGTAACCCATAAAGAGCGAGCATAAGGGCAGAAAATAAATACATGATCCGTTGTTTCATATGCTTGCCAACAAAGGTGGCAATAAAAGGTAATATACATGCCTCTCTGATGAAGGTTATCATCACAAGAGATTTTGCTATGGCAAAGATTCCAACATAAAATTGATCTTAAAGGCGGAATATAAGCTTTCCAAATCTGTTTACACCAGGAAGAAGAAGATAATTGATGTCGAAGAAGATCATATGCCAAATTGTTAAGGAAGTAAATATTTTCATTGTATATATTAAGAAGTAAATATTTGTACACAATTAGGAATAAAGTCTTTATTCTATTTAAGATGTTATTCTATTCCTAATTATGTTGTGATTAGGATTCATATATGTATATATAAGGGGTGTAACCTTTCTTTGAATATCGTGAAAAAATATTGCCCTTGAATTTTCTCTCTTTTTCTCTGAATTTTATTCTTCATAGTATCAGAGCATACCCATTGAAATCAAATTTTTTATTGAATTCTTAAAGTCATATTTTTTCTTTTTTCCTTTGAATTCTTTGAATCTTCAAAATCATGACCACCGAAAACACATCCATCATATCCCATGGAATACCCAATTTTATTCAAACCCTTCAAGATAATTCTCCCTTTCCCACAGGAATTATTCTTGATGATACAAACTATACTCTATGGTCATAAATCATGGAGATGCGAATTGGAGCTAAAAATAAATTTGGCTTTCTTAATGGCATTACGCCAAAGCCACCAGCAGGAGATAAAGTGTTGGAGATTTGGCTCTTTGATAATAATCAAGTTAAAAATTGGTTGATTAACTCCATGAGTCTGACATTGATGCAGAGATTCATCCGTCTTCCAACAGCAAAGGAGATATGGGATGTTGTCTCAAAAGTCTTCTATGATGGATCTGATGAAACTTAGTTATTTGAATTAAACCGAAAATCATTCACAACATGTTAGAATGGTAAGCCATTACCTGCATACTATAATGAACTGATTAGAATATTTTAGAAAATCGATGCCCGGATGTGTGCACAAAGGGAGGATATTAATGGAGTAGTATCACTCCACAAACATATTACCCGACTTCGAACACATATTTTTCTAGCCGGGCTTGATTTGGAATTTAATAATGCTCGGAGTGAAATACTCCGAAAGGATCCACCTCTTGATCTCGAGTCTGGTTATGCATATGTACGGAGGGATCACAACTAGCGACATATAATGGAAGAGCCAAAGA
Source organism: Mallotus nudiflorus (assembly GCA_947683625.1). Taxonomy (NCBI): domain Eukaryota; kingdom Viridiplantae; phylum Streptophyta; class Magnoliopsida; order Malpighiales; family Euphorbiaceae; genus Mallotus; species Mallotus nudiflorus. Next base: position 1,885,430 of record CANTUR010000008.1, on the reverse strand, counting down.
TACTGCCAGACCATTCTATACTTGTAGCAGCTTAGACTCGTCCCCAGTTCAAAGGGAAAATACCGAGTAAGTCCATCACATACACCTGTACTTATTGTGGTGAAGTTGGACACTCTAAGGAACGGTGCTATAAAATTATAGGATATCTGGAATAGTGGGATTTCAATAGAAAGCCTCGTAAGAAGCTCGAAAAGGTTGCAATTGCCACCTCTAGCGGTACTAAACCAAGTGGTGATCTTGATGCAACATCAGGTATGACAAATCTTACTAATTATTTATACAAGTGCTACTGATCATATAACAAACTCCACTTACCATCTTACATCCATCTGCCCATCAATCCAATAAAATATTCTGACTACTAATGGAGGCATAGCACTGGTCACTTATGAAGGATCAATATCTAACTCTAACTCTCTTAATCTAGATATTATTATTGTTGTTCCATCTCTTTCTTGTAATCTACTATTTGTTAGCCAAATCATTGAAACCTTGAATTGCACTGTCAAATTTTGGCCTAATTATTATGTATTTCAGGACATATACAACGCACTGGATTATTGGCTCTAGTGTTAAACGTGGAAAGTTGTACTATCTTGAGTTGCATGATGATTCAAGTCAGAAGTTAAGTCAAGTTAATAAGGTTGGTGGAAGTTGCTCGAGTAAAGACCAAGTAATCTTGTAATATCGTCGTCTTGGTCATCTTTCTTTTCATTATCATAGACAAATAAAATTGAACTTATTTTTTAATACCACAGACTTAGAATTCAAGTGTGATATTTGTGAATTGGCAAAAGGCCACCGAATTTCTCATGTACCAAGTTATAATAAAAATTCAATTCCATTTATGACCATTTATTCTGATGTATGGGGACCTGCTCGGATTCCTACTCTATCTAGTGCTTGATATTTTATAATGTTTATTGATGAATGTACCCGGATGACTTGGGTATCACTACTTTCAAATAAGGGAGATGTGTGCTCTAAGTTCTGGGACCTGTACAAAATGGTGGCTACTCAATACCAAAGTAAAATTTGAGTTTTATAGTCTGACAATGGTGGGGAGTATGTTAACTCAATTCTAAATGATTTCTACCATGAGAAGGCATTCGCCACCAAACATCATGTGCTAGCACTCCTCAATAGAATGGTATAGCCGAACGAAAGAACTGGTAGTTATTGAAAGTTGTCTGAGCATCATTATTTGACATGAATGTTCCTCAAGAATACTAGAGAGAGGTTGTTTGATCCGTTGCGTACCTCATAAATCGGACACCATCAAGAGTACTCAATTTTAAAACACCTCTTCAGAAACTTTAGGAACTTGTCATATCTCCACCCCTCAATAATCTCGAGCCTCGAGTCTTTGGATGCTTGGCATATGTTCATCAGACACTCAAAAAATTAGATCCTTGAGCTATCTGGTGTATCTTTATTGGCTATGCAGATCTATAAAAGGGATATCGATGTTATGATCCAAATACAAAGAAGATGTATGTCTCTCGGGATGTTCGATTCCATGAAAACACTCATTTCTTCTCTCACTTTGAATGCTCTCTTCAGGGGGAGAAAAATCTGAACCTTTTTGAATTTGAAGATAGCATTCAAAGTATTCTGAGTCTGAGTCTCCTAAGTGTTCCGAACATCTCACTGACATCTGATATTCTAAGTCTGAGCATCTTATATGGACAGATCATTGAAGAAAATTTGAGTAATCAAGATAGTACATCTTCCTAACCCACACCAGAAGTTGAAGAAACTCTGGATGCAGATGTGCACAATAAGGTAAACTCATCTCCTTTAGTAACTCCAAGTATTGAGCCTCGATATCTTTCTAGAATTAATAGAGGGGTTCCAAAAAAACAATATGATCCAGAGCTTCATACCAAAGCTAAATACCTTATCAACAACTTCATATCAACCAACCATTTGTCTAGCTCACATGCACTTACTGTAAATTAATTATCTACTGTATCTATTCTGAGTAATATGCAGGAAGCCTTAGATGATCCGAATTAGAAGAAAGCCATGAATGATGAAATAGAGGCATTGTAGAAGAACCGGACATGGGATCTTGTTCCTCTTCCTGAAGGAAAGAAAACAGTGGGGTGCAGGTGGATATTCACTATCAAACTCAGTTCAGATGGAAGCATAAATTGGAATAAAGCTTAGTTGGTAGCAAAGGGGTATACTCAGAAGGATGGAATTGACTATGAAGATACATTTGCCCCAGTAGAAAAAATGAACACCATCCAAGTTCTTATTTCCTTAACTGCCAACTTGGACTAGCCACTGTGATAATTTAATGTGGAGAATGCATTTTTGAATGGAACCATAGATGAAAAAGTGTATATGGATCCACCACCTGGAACTAGATGTACTAACCGAGTATGCAAACTAAAAAGGGCATTGTATGGACTCAAGCAATCACCTCGAGTATGGTTTGGGCGACTCTCAACTTTCATAAGAAAGCTCAGATATCCGATCACACACTATTCATCAAACAGAAGTTAGGTAAAGTCACCGCACTGATTATATATATTGATGAAATGGTGGTCACTGAAAATGATTTTAGTGAGACAACAATCTTGTAAAGATAGTTAGCATCTGAGTTTGAACTGAAGGATTTGGGTAACTTGAAGTATTTTTTAGGAATGCAAGTTGCAAGATTAGCTTAAGGAATTTCCCTCTATGAATGAAAGTATGCAATGAACCTATTGATAGAGACGGTGTAAGCACCCAATTTCAAGATGCAATTATGCATAATTACGACGTAAGCCCCTATGATGAAATTTATTCAAAAATTGAACTTCGTTGTTGATTTTCTGGACTTTAGGGACTAAATTGTAACATTTTTTAGGATTTGATTACAAATAAGTCATTTTTTCAGAGGTCTTTTGGTAATTAAAAGTTAAAAAAAATTTAGGATTGACATTGGTGTAATTAAAAAAAAATTTAGGATTGACATTAGTGTAATGCCGACCGGCATTGCACACCGATGCGCAATAATTCCATTTTTTGATTTTTTTCGTGTATTTTTTCCTTATTTTTATCGATTTTTTCAGTGTTTTGATTGGTTAAAAAATTTAAATTTTTATCTAATAAGGTTTTTTTAAAAAAAAGAAACGCAGAAGATATTTTTTTGAAATAAAAAAAAAATGCTATCTGATCATCAGTCCGTTCCTTCTCTGGAGGAAGTTCAGTATGCGCAGACTCTGCATTTAAAAGCAGAGTCTGCATGCGTGCGTGAGGGGAGGTTTTTTTTGGGGGAGGTTTTTCTGGAGAGGCTTGGCTGGGGGGACTTCTTTTTCTTCTGGTTTTTGAAAAGATTTTTATAGGGAAAGACTGAGAGAAAGAAGACACAGTGAGAAAAAAAAAAGAGAGACTGCGAGCATAAAACCCTAATTTTTGATACTGAAATTTCTGAAGGCAATAGTCCAGAATCAACACTGAGTCGATTCCAACAGTGAAAATCCTAATCTGAGGGGCCGAAAAAGGATATTTGCACAACATCTAAATCTCCAGTGTTATTTTTCTATTTCTTTTATTACTCTTTTTTTTTTTATTTTCTGTTTATGATTTTTCTTTTATTTCTGTTATTATTTTGATTATTTGATTTCATTGCTAATTTGCTTTTTTTTTGTTTTGATGTCCATATGTGGATTGAGGAAGAGGATACCGCCTGTGTTTAATTGAATAGAAGATCCATGGAATGTCATGGATGAACTTGTACTGTTTTAATAATAGTTCTTAGGATTTTAATTTTTATTCTTCATTTTTGGTATCTTGTGTAGTTTATTTTTAATTCATGGATGTATAATTATTAATTTTAATTTTGTACGTAGATTGTAATAGCTCCAGTAATGGGAATAGTAAAAGATTTAAATTTCTGCACTTTAAAATTAATTAGTAATTAGGTTCAATTGGGTAAAAATTAATTAAAATTAATGGTGGCTTTAGTTAAATTAGGGTTTGCATGTAATTAATTTAGGGTTTTTTTTTAGAAAATCACTGTAATGTTTGTTTGACCTATTTTTTGTGTTTTATTTATTTTGGGCTTATTTTTTTTTATGTTTTTATGTTTTGGGCCCCAAGCCCATGTTTAGGTCTAACCTACTTAATAAATAGGCTTAAAAAATGATTTAGGTTTTTTAAATAATTAAAATCAACTTAGGCCCATTAGGTTAATTAGATTTTAGGCCCGCTTAGCTAATTAAAATTGTTTAGACTTAGCTCAGCTCATTTAATTGCATTTCTTTTAAAATAAATAGACCTAGGCCCACATTTCATTTAAAATAAAACCAGATTAAGATTTAGGCCCACTAATTTAATTTCTTCTTTAAAATTGAATAGACTTAAGCTCATATCTTAGAAAGACTAAAAAAATATAGATTTAGGCTCATTAATTAATAAAATGTAGGCCCACTTTTTCTATTTCACTTGTAAATAAAATATAGATTTAGCTAACTTATTTAAGTAAAATTAACATAGTTTAGACTTAGGGACAACGTGATTTTGAGTGCATTTTTTTCTTGTAATTGTATTGACTTGTTGCCTTTTTGGATAGATGGATGTTAATTAGGGTTTAATAAAATTGTATGTAATTAGAGGATGAAATAATCATTTATAAAATTATTCTAAATGAATACGAGACTAAGAGAAGTTAGTATTCTGTATCCAAAATCTCCTGGTTGTGGTGCTAATTTTCTTTTAGAGAATCGAGTACCACTAATCAAATTGTCTCAGTTATTACCCTGGGTGGCGACTCCTTATCTCCACGCCATGTATTTGTGACAGTGGTTAGTGTGTTCTCTAAGGCCCTGAGCCTAAATAGTGTCACAGTTGCTAAAATCTTGGACGCGCGCTAAACCCCGCCGTATATAGACGGGCATGCTTGATTGTAAGCCAATCGAGACTCCAATTGAAGTCAACCATGGACTTTCAGTCCTAGGAGATCAAGTTCCAACTGACAAAGATTTGTATCAAAGGTTGGTGGGAAGGTTGATTTACCTATCTCATACTCGGCCAGACATTGCTTATGCAGTAAGTGTTGTAAGTCAGTTTATGCATTCTCTGAGTAAAGAACATATGGATGCAGTATACCAAGTATTAAGATATCTAAAGTCTTCTCCGGGTAAAGGGTTATTCTTTGGGCGAAATAAGGATTATGAAATTACTAGCTATACTGATGCCAATTGGGTTGGAGATCGGACTGATTGAAAATCAACATCTGGGTACTTTACATTTATTAGAAAGAATTTAGTCACTTGGAGAAGCAAGAAACAGAAAGTTGTAGCAAGGTTAAGTGCCGAAGCTGAGTTCAGAGGAATGGCTCATGGAGTATATGAGTTGCTCTGGGTAAGGCAAATTGTTCAGGATCTGGGATTAAAACATCCGAAGCCTATGTTGTTATATTATGATAACAAGGCAGCCATAACAATTGCAAACAATCTGGTTTAACATGATCGGACTAAGCATATGGAGGTTGACAAACATTTTATAAAAGATCATCTGAACCAAGGAACAATTAATCTTCCATTTCTTTCTTCTCAGACTCAACTAGTTGACATCCTCATAAAGGTTGTATCCAAAAATACGTTCTACAACTCACTTGGCAAGTTGGGAATGATTGACATACATTCACCAACTTGAAGGGAAGTTTTGAGGAAGTAAATATTTTCATCGTATATATTAGGAAGTAAATATTTGTATACAATTAGGAATAAAGTCTTTATTCTATTTAGGATGTTATTCTATTCCTAATTATATTGTGATTAGGATTCATATGTGTATATATAAGGAGTGTAACCCTTCTTTGAATATCATGAAAAAATATTTCCCTTAAATTTTCTCTCTTTTTCTCTGAATTTTATTCTTTACAAACTACATCAAACTTTGTCATGAGAGGCAGCTGTCCAAATTAAATTGTCATCGGATTATAATGGCTATAACTTCTCTATTTCAGAACTTATAGAAGGAAAAGCCATAGAAAAAAATAAAGGAAGTTGCCAGATGTTATCAACATAATAATTTGAAATAATACCTAAAAGAAAGCATCTTCTATAGAGAGGAATATTTAATCTAGAAGCAAGTGTATCACTTAACCAATTGTCATGCCAAAATTTAACTTTTGAGTTAACACCAATAAACTAAAGAGATTCACTCTTTAATTGAAGGAATACATTCTTGATAGAGCACCAAACTGATGAAGCAACCAACCTAGGAAAGTTTGAAGTACTGAGATGTCGTGCCCTTAAGAAAGAAAAAATGGCAGAATTATCTTGCACTAAAGAATTTGCAAACTTATAGAGCATTATTGAATTGAGAATTTTTTAAACTTTTAATGCCCAGGCCTCCTTCTTTCTTTAAAGAGCGACAAATATGCCAAGGCACTGTAATCAATTTTTTCTTTAAAGAAGAACCTATACAAATGAAATTCCTTATAGATTTTTTCATTCTTGATAAAAGTTGTATAGGCCATCGATAAACCGTGAAACTATGCAAGAAAGAACTTTAAAGCACCGAAGTTATAAGATAATAACGGCTAGCCATGGAAAGTATAGAACATTTCCACCCCTCTACTTTACATAGAATTTTATTACTAATTGGTTAAAGATGCAGTTGTTTAGGTGAACCTTTGAAAAGAGGTACACTTAAATAATTAAAGGGAAGAGAACTAAGCTTCATTCCCAGAACATAAAGTAATTGGAGAATACGTCTATGACCAATTAAAGTTCTAAACAAAATATATGAGATTTTTCCTAATTTACAATTTATCCTAACAAAGAACCATAAATATTAAAAATTCAGGAAAGAGTTTTCAAGTTGGAAATTAAAGCTTTTCCAAAAATAAGGACGTCGTCAGCATAGAAAAAATGTGAAGGTACTTGAATGCCATGGCCAGCATACATAGGCCAAAAAAATACTAGAATTGTCATGGTTAGAAAGCCATCTATTTAAAAAATCCTCTCTAATGCAAAACAAAAAAGGGAAGAGATGATCTCCCTTACAAACTCTATGGGAACAATTGAAATATCCCTTAGTCGATCCATTAACAATAATAGAAAGCCTTATCGAATACAAGATAGAAGAGATCCATTTGATTAAAGTAGCATCAAAATTGAAGGAAACAGGAGAAAGACGATCTACTAAAAGCTTTGAAATCACTTTAAAAATGAAATTGCTAAGTGTTATTAGACACAAATTTCCACTATCAATAGCATTCGGAACTTTTGGCAAAAGAATCATATGACTGGAATTAAATCCTGGCTCCATGGTTCTAGTGATAAAAAAATATTTGATGGTTGAACAAACGTCTTAGTAAACAATCTCCCAGTAATGAGTAAAAAATTACCCTATGAATCCATCGGGACCTAGGGCGCTAGTGCCATCCATATTGAAAATAGTGGATTTTATTTCAACATCTGAGGGAATTTAAGTAAGAGCTGTTAGTGATATGCACTAGGTCAATCATTTTTTATTATGTATTGACTTTCTTATTTTATTAATAAAGAGGTATTATATTATCATTTGATTTTATGATAATTACATGAATGGTTAATTCTTACTAAGGCCATCAAGTATGTGACTTGATAGTAAAACCCTTAGATTAAATAAGAGTTTTATTCTAATTATCCCTATCCATTTATTCATTATATGAATATTAAAGTATTAAGGCTAGTATGATGTTAACTGATGGTTATGTTTTACTAATCATAAATATGAGATATTAAGTCAACTCATAGGTACATGATGAGAGATCATGTACTGGATTGACCCACTATGAGAATACTACATAGATTATTGTCATAAGTATTTCTTATCACAGTAATTTTATTTCGGTCCTTTGACCTTGAAATCATCATGGATTTCTACATAGCTATTTTATGTTTTGACACATTCTAACATTATCTTTAACCGGATGATTAAAAGAATGTTGTTGGATATAAAATTAGTTATGTGAGGAATGTGAGTGATTTAGAAGGAATTTATCCCTCATTAATATGAGAAAGATATCTAAAGGCCCCTTGATGAGATAGACTGAATGAAAATGCATGGCCATGCTGAAATGAATTGATAAAGAGTTATCATTTTCAGTCTATTTGGAATCAAGTCATAATATTGAACTATATAAGGATGACATTCTATGCCTTATGTTCAATTAAGATATCATGTGATAAAGGGACAATAAAATTCACTGTAATTAGATTATGTCGGATTATTGATTTCACATGACTTGGGTAGTCATAATGTCTTGCTAGAGGCCACTTATGACTTGTAGGCCTAAATAGAGATTTAGGCCCACTGCCAATGTTATGTGAACCTACAGGGTCACACACTTAGAACAAGCCCAAAATGGATATGGGTTTAATAAGCCCAAAATAAACTCTGTGGAAATAAATAATTAAAGTGTTTTATTTATTTATTTAAGATAAATGTTATTTTAAATAAATAAATAAGATATTATTTTTTATTTATTTTTTAAACAAAATCAGAATATAATAAATGGAAAATTACCAAAAGGTTATTGGTAAGTGAAACCCTAACTTGGAGTCTATAAATATGTTATATTCTCTAGGGTTTCACACACTTGTTTTTGCCTCCAAATTCATTTTCTTTCCTCTTAGAAAACAAAGACAGAGTTTTTCCTTTTGTTCTTGATTTGTGAGACAATCAAGAGGTTGCTAGCACACACACTCAAATTCGTTTTGTGAAGGGCTGTTCGTGTGGATACCTATAGAGGACGCATCCTTTTGGAGACGTCTTGATCCGAACAACCAAGCCAAAAAAAAGCTCGAGGTAAGGTGTCACCGGTGTGAACCTCCTCTCATCCTTCCAGAGAATCTTACCTCTTTTGCGTTTCGGTAAGATTTTAAAAACTCTAGATTTAATCAATTAGTCGAATTACATGGATCCAGGCTTGGGAACGTGATAAAATTTTAATTTTTCCACTGCGTTTGCATCACGGAACCCAACAAGAGCAACGTTATCATCAACATGAACTGAAGTAGGAATTAGCTATCGAATTAAAGTGGGATCAAGCATTAAGTTTGAAGGACCATTAAAAAATCCTTATAGAAATCAGTAATATGATTTTCAATAAGAGTAGGATCATTCATGATATCATAATTAACTCTTAAAGAATGAATGTTTGCTTTAGCATGTCTCTGGGCAATAATAGATTGATAGAAATAAGTGTTCCAATCCTCATCTTAAAGCCATTTCTTTATAAAAAGATTCTTATTGATTAAGACTTTATTCTAAAGTCTTATGAGCTTTAAGTTCTGAACGATGAAGATCCTCAGAGATACCCAAAATAGAAATTTGATTTTGATTATCCAATAGAACCTGAGAATCATCTTTAATGCACTTGTCAAGATGACCAAATATTTCAAAATTCCCAGTTCTTAGTGCTGATTGAAGAAGCTTAAGCTTGGACATAAGCTTGCATATAGGATTACCATAAATATCATAAGAAAACCATTCTGATTTAACAAACTCATTAAATTATGAGTGAGATAACCAAATAGAGCAAAATCTGAAAGGAGCTGGACCAATAATGGAAGTGAACCCGTGTAATAAAATTGGATTATGATCAAAGTATTGACAAGCAAGAGCCAAACAATTTATTCTAGACAAATCCTGAAAATAAGAACTAGCGCATAATACTCAATCAAGATGCTCTTCCACACGAGCAGAACTGAAATGACCATTAGACCAAGTGTAAACAGCCCCCCCATAGTATCAAGACAAATAAGAGAGCAATCATCAATCATAAAAGTAAAATCACGATAAGAGATAATAGGGGGAGGATGACCAATCTTTTCATGAGAACCAAGACAAGCATTAAAGTCACCCAAGACATACCAATTGAGAGAATTAATAGAAGAAATATGCCGAAGATCATTCTAAAGCAATCTGCAATGATGACTAGAAGTGCTACCATAAACCACCGTAATACAACTATTAACAACATTAATATTAATAAGAAAAGAAACATGTTGATCACTTGAACTAAGAATACTAATTCCATTGATATCTCTGAAAAAAATCCAAAGAGATGGAAAAGCACAAGAGTTAGTGGCCAAAATACTTAATCTAAGATGACTCTAAAAAGAAGAAGGAATACTATCAAATTGAACCATTAGTTCAACAATGCATAAAATTTCTAGAACATGAGAATGACATAAATTGTGGATGTGATGCAAGGTATTCTAATTTCCTATGCCATAACAATTCTAATAGAGAGCCTTCATAATAAAGGATTGGATTGATTTCCAATTAAAGACTTTATAAGGATGGGCTTGTACTTTGCTCTTACAGCTTTCTTCTATCTAGTGATAGTAATCCACTTGGATTAATTATCTTTCTCAACCTCATCTGCCCAAGAAATAAATTTCCCTTTATCCTGAAGAGTTGGGTCCTCAACATCACCATCATCTGACTGATCGTTGTTTATGGCTTCTGAATCTGGTAGCACAACAGAAGACAAGGCCACTAGATTAGTATAACACTATTTTTCAATTAGGGATTTCTTAATTATTTGATCAACATCAATCGGGGTTGAAGCTGAAGGAATAGGATTATAAGTATCCATGTCATCAAGATGTAAAGCTTCATCCAAATGAGAGAAAGCATTTTGTATGGGAATTGAAGTGTCAATCGGAGCCATGTCGTTACTTTCAGAATCCACATGGTGTGAAGTTTGGAGGGTGGTAGATTTTGATTTAGGAACCGTCTTTTTGGGATGAGAAACAGATGAAGGAATCGATTACACAGACTGGAATATGAGTAGAAGCGTGGTGTGAGCACGAAACCGGTTAGGAAAAATTTCAAAAAATTTTCCTAGTATATAACCCTTACATGAAGGCAAGCATTCCAAAACCACCAAAAAGTTAAATACGCCTAAAGCCCATTTACGTTATCATCATGAATGCTCTTTTTATGAACATGCAATTCTTACACATCATAAAGAAAACTATATCTATTCGGAGGATGAGATACCCTACTAGACCTTCTAAGAGTTGGTGTGATGACATTCTCAATTGGAATAAGCTCTTAGGGTTCATCAATGTCCATTTGATCAATTTGTTGGGCTTTTTTAGATAACTCATTGTCTAACATTATCTTCATTCTTTTTCCACCTTCCATAAGAAACTCTTTCTCAAGGAATATAGCATCTCTACTTACAACAATAACTTGTTTAGCAGGAAGATAAAAGCAATACCCTAAGCTATCTTTAGGATATCCAACAAACCTTCCTTTAATAGATTTTGCATCCAACTTGTCTGATTTTAGCTTTTTAATAAAAACTGGGCACCCCTAAATCTTAACATGTTTAAAAGTTGATGCCCTACCATTCCATATCTCATATAGTTTGGTAAAAATGGACTTGGATGGAACTCGATTAAGGATATAGGAGGCCGTTTAGAGTGTAAAACCCCAAAGTGATATAGGGAGATCGGTGTAGCTATTCATAGAACATACCATATCCAATAAAGAATGATTCCACCTCTTGGACACACTATTCAATTAAGGTGTTCCAGGTAGTATGAGTTGTGATGCAATGCCATGTTCCTTGAGGAACTAAATAAACTCGGTACTTAAGTATTCACCTCCTTGATTTGATCTTAAAGTTTTACTACTTTTCCCGGTTTGAGTTTCTACTTAGGCTTTGAACTCCTTGAACTTTTCAAAGGATTCACTTTTGTTCTTCATAGGAAATAAATGCCCATACTTTGATAGATCATCTATAAAGGTTATAAAGTAGTAGAAACTGCCTCTAGCCATTTCATTAAATGGTCCATATACATCACTATGTATGATCTCCAATACATCATTGGCTCTTGCCATTTGTCCAATAAATGGTGATCTAGTCATCTTGCCTTGAAGACAAGCCTTACAAGTCGAAATGGATGTAGATTCAAGATTGCTCAAGATTCCCATCTTTTCTAACTTCATGATCTTATCCTCCACAATATGACATAATCTCAAATGCCATAAATATTTAAAGTTAGAGGCATTTTCAATTAGTATCACATTTGCATCACTCATATTAATTTGAGGCTCATTGTTATTGGATATATTATCAACATAATATAAACCATGTATTAAATAAATAACCCATACCAACTAATTCATTTCCAAAATGAATCTTATATACATCTCTACTAAAAAGTAATTCATAACCCATTCTAGTTAAACTAGAAATAAAGATAATGTTTTATAGGCATTAAGTACATATAATACATCATTTAATAACAAAACATGATTATGTAAATTAATTGAAGTGGATCCTATAGCCTTGGTTGTAACACTTGCTCCATTTCTTAGCTTTAGGGTCACTTTATTGGGTCTCAACCTCCTCTCATTTGCTAGATCCTACAAGGATAAACAAATGTGAGAACTGGCACCGATATCCAATACCTATACATTAGATGACCTCTTAAAACATTTAGAAGAAAATAAGTTAGAGAAAGTCTCACCTTCTCTTTATTTGCCCTTTCCCTTTATTTTAAGAGACTCAAGGAACTTAGGACAATTCCTTTTCCAATGTCCTTCACCTTAGTAGTGGAAACACTTTCTCTTACCTTGCTCTTCCCTCACAATGGCCTTGCCCTTATTCTTGGCTATGGCACCCGTGGGCTTATAACACTTGTCTTGCCTTTTTTTTTCTTATTGCCTTTCTTTTTAGTCTCACTAGAAGTGGTAATAAGTGCAACCTCTTTTCGTTTGCTCCTTTCAAAAGCCATTTGGGTTGTCATAAGCATATTCAAAAGCTCAACAAGAGTGCACTTTATCTTGTTCATATAGAAGTTAGCAATGGTTTACCTAAAATATTTTGGAAGGGATTGAAGGATCAAGTCCACTTAGAGTTGGAAGTCCATTGTGAAGTCTAGACTCTCTAGCTCCTCCATTGATCTAATCATGGAGTTCATATGGGCTCCTACTTCCTCTCCCTCCCTCATCTTAGCAAGGAAAATCTACTTAGATATCTCATATCTAGCGATCCTACATTGCTCACCAAATAACTCTTGTAGGCGAAGTAGAATTTCCTTTGCACTAGTGTACTTCTCATGTTGCCGATGGATTTTGGTGCTCATGGAAGCCCATATGATGCAATGTGCTTGCATATCATCATCCGTCCATTTATCAAGAATGATTTGCTCCTTTTAGGAAGCATTTTGGGGAAGTGGTCCGGGTGGGCTTTGTTCTAATACATAAAGTATTTTTTAAAAGCTAAAATAACTTTTAGATTTTTTAGCCTATCAATAAAATTAGGGCCCGTGAGTCTATATTGGTCTAGTGTGATCGTGAGTGGGTTTGATGATCTCATATTATCAAGTTTCTGTAAAACGTAACAAGATTAATTAGTTATATGAAATTGTTATTTTACTATATTATTTGGCCTTTAATCACAATGGCCTCACACTAGGCAAATCCTACACTTCCAAAGTAGGAAACGGAAATCCTTGGAAGTAATTAGTGTGTAACCCTTGATCATCACATGGTCATACTTATGTGGCACCTCCTTTAGTAAATGGGCTCTAAGCTTATTTAACTCTTAAATAAGTCCATCTCTATAACATCCATTAATTAGTTTTATGGGCTTTATTTAACACTTAAATAAAGCCCATATTAATAATACACCTAATTGTCCAAGCCTATGCATCATCCATTAAGCTACATATACAATGCCCATCTCATGGTTCATATTCAAAGTAGTATTATTGACAAATATCAATTTGGTCCTTAAACTTAATATCACATATTAAATTAAGTCCAAATTAATATTTAATAGTTCTAACCTTTGAATTAGATTTTTGAATATACTAGATCCCTGTACAAGCAAAAATCCAATTCAATTAATTAATTAAACACTTTAATTAATAATCAAATTAATAAATATCATTATCAGTGTTGCTCTTTTGTGTGTGACCTACTAGGTTCAAGTTCAAATGGAAATGGAAATAAATAATATTAACTCTTAATATTATTGAAAACTCTTTCCAAGCTAAATATAAAAATCTTAATTAATCGCATTAAGTTTCCGTAAGTCGTGAGTGACCCTTAGCGTAGATGTCATGACTACCCAATTGGAAATGAATGCTATCCATAGATTCACAAGAACCATAGAACATAATTACTATGCACTCAATGCCCCTTCAGTAAAACTCTAATTGCCTCAATCATATGACCTTGTCTTTAGTTCAATTCTTAATAAAACATGACTTCTACTAGAAACACTTTCTAGCACCAAAACACTTTTTGGGTAAGTTAAGTTTGACCTGGCCAGGTACTTATTCATCGAGAATAACTTAAATAGCATAGAATCTTATCTCGATTCATTCCAGGTAATGAATTTCATCTTAGTCAATCATTCATCCCTACATAAAACCGACTAAAGTCACCACATGCCATATACCTATACGTGGTTAGCATAGGTATGTAAGTTGTAACAAACTCTAATAAACCATATATAGATGACCATGTCACCTTAGGTTAAAGGACCATATGCACCATTATGTCCAAGACAATGATTGTTGACTAAAGTGAATTTCCATGCAATCACTTATCTTACTTCACTGTTCAATCCATCCATCACATGAGTAGCCACATGTCTATTCTGATATCTCATATCAAGTAGCATGAGATTCACTACCTCCCACTATCGATATTATATACCGATCAAGAAAAATAGACAGAGGTCATAGTTTGCGAATTAATATGACCCATTTATTAATCGAATGATTATGAACATTTTATAGTATATGTACTAAATGAATTTGTCAATAATATTATCAACACTTGATAAAAAGCTCATTTAACATTATGATAAAGGGTAAACACTCAAATAAACAAACACTTTATTTGAATGAATATTATAATGCTATAAGGATAAAAGTACAATGTTATTTATAGTATAAGAAATGGCACTAGGGTACATCTACACTAACAATAAATTTATGAAGTGTGCAATCTTTAGGAAGATGTCCAATGCTGGGATAATAAGTGAAAAAAGTTGGTAAATTTTCATAGATAACCTCAGTGAAAAACTCTTACCTATGCATTCAACCGAAATTTGGTTAGGTAGTTTTTTAGAAACATCAATCTCCACAAGAAGTCTAGCATAATGGCTAAAAACACCTTTAGTTGTTGCCTTGTCTTTTTAATGGGAAAAGCCACACCTTTAACAATCTCAAACAAGATTGTAAGATACTAATATTCCCATGGAAGACATTGTAATCAAATCGATTCTTGAGTAGTAGATTTTTTTGTTCCATTGGGTCAAAATCAGGAGTCCAATGTTGTAATTATAAAACACCTGGGTTAAGAGACAAAGGACCACAGTTCCATACTTGGTTTCTATCCTCAAGAGAATGTATCTAAATCTGATAAAAATCCCATCCCAAAGAAATTAGTTTCCAATAAGGTTTCAAACCCCAAATAGAAGATAACTTCTCCTTTAAAAGATGAAGTTTCCAAGGAGATTCTCTTTTAGCAAGAATAATTCTTCCAATAAGAATATGCTCACTTTGAGCTAAATGAGAATCATAGGCATCCTGACTAATTTGTATGGCCATATATTTCCCATTGTTAATAGGTTGAGTAATTGCCACGACCCAGACTGGGGAGTCATGACCGACGCTAAGGAACGAGAATTGTTTTAAATCCAAAACCTGTAGCAAGTATTAAAAATAAAAACACATGCAATAAATAAATAAAATACGTCAGAATTAAAAATTTAAATCGATATAAAAATAAATACATAAATGTCATATCATAAATAAAAATATTCATAAAATATTTTTATACAAAGTCTCAAATTGGTACAACATACTACGGGTACAATAACACTACTACTGTAGTTTTCTAGAATACAATAAAAGTTTAAATATGAAGTTTACACAAAATAGCCGGGCCGGAAGAAGACCGACGTAAAGCACTAATGGTATGGTTTGATGAAGAAGACTCTCCTAAAAAAAATAGTAGAGAGGGAGTCATACCTCATTGAGTGAATTATTATAATATATATACACACACCTCTTAATATTATATGTAATCAAGCATTAGTATATATATAAATATATACATGCATTTCACACAGATGCTGAAATCACTTTTATATATAATAAATGCTGAAAAAAATGTTTATTTGAATGAAGGATCAAATAGAACCCTAAATACATAACCTAAATCAAAATAATTCACTATCCATACAGGCTCACTTAATTCCAAATTAATTCTCTTATTCCATTTTAGATAGTAGATTGGCCTCGAGACACTAAATCAACCGAGCTCCCGCAGTCTCACTGTCAGTGCGATTGGCCCTGAGACACTAGGTCAATCGAGCTCCTTAATCACACTACTGAATCACATCATATCTGAATAATCAATCAATCAAATTTCACCTCAAATGATTTCATAAACTTAACCTTAAAATCTATCGCACCGGTACGTATACAGTCCTAGTGCAGCCCACTAGGTAACACGTTCTATCAATATCCTTCATATAAATCACATATTTATTGGAAATAATAAAATGCATCATTTAAAACATAATGGCATTCTTTTGAAAAGAATATACCACTTATATACTAAACATATACAAAAAATATACCAAATGTATAGTAAAAATATACCAGATATGTATGCCTCACATATACAAAAAAATAATTCATAAATATACCAAAAATATACTAATTGTATATTAAAAATATAACAAGCATATATGTGCATAAATGTCAAACTATACCGAAAATATACTGAAAGTATACTTAACATATACTAAATCATTTATTGAAATAATTCATATTTAAACTCATATCAAAACATGAAAACTCATAATCATGTGTCTACATGCAATGTATATATAAAATAATAACTCACAAGTTTGCGCTCCTCAAGACTAGTTCGACGGGCTTGGTCCGATAGGCTTCGGTTTTGACACAGCTAGAAAAATAAAATATTAATGATAATACCAGAACAAATTCTAACTTATACTTCTAAGAATTCTAAAGGAAGACTTAATTTAAGAATTCAAAACTCAGTCAAAACACAGAAACTCAGGATCGACCTGACGTAACGTTTTATGAGAATTCTACCGAAAAATTGACAGAACTTCCTCTGTAAAACGAACATCTCTCTACTAAAAAGTAGAGTTGATTCTGCAAGAAAACGCATTTTTAAATCACAATAACTCAACACCTCGGGTTAGAACTCCAAACTACTCAAATTCCCAACCAAGGTTCATAATTCACCAAAGTTCAATATTAAATAATAAATATAATAAAAATCCTTAAAATAATCAAAATGCCACAATATAATATATTTAAACATCAAAACACTAAATATAATTATTTTCACAATAATTATATAATATTAATTAAAATCCAATTTTTTCAATAATTCAACATAAAATAGTAAAATTCACATTTAATTACTCAAATAGTTTAAATATATTATAAAAGTAGTTAAAAACCCATTTAATCATCAAATTAGTAAATAATTTATTATTTGAATATAATTTTCAAAAATTAGTATTAATTAGTTAAAAATAGTAAATAATTCATAAAAATTATTTTAATACCCTATAAAATTCTAAAATCATTTAAAACAATTTATTTAACTATAATTTCAACAAAAATACACATTTAACCTATGAATCCAAAATTTACATAATATTAAAATATTCCCAAAAATTATATAAAATCACTAAAAATTATTTTATCAATACTAAAATTACTAACTTAAATTGATAACACTAATTTAATCAAATTTCTAGCAAAAAAAAAATAATTAACATAATTAAAAAAAAATTCAATTTAAATTATTAAAATATTCAAAAATACCCATAAACAAAAATAATTCAAAAAAATATACAAGAAATATTTTTGAGAAGCTTAAGCCGCATACAACAACAATCTCAAAGAAAAAAATTCATGGATCAAACCCAAAATTAAATAAAAATTCAGAACCCTAAAACACATAAACTAAAAATTGGACATAACTCAAAATGACTGAATTTAAGCTCAAACAGAGCTTGGAACTAGACTCACCGGTGCTAGGAGGTTCAAACAAGATCGGAACGACGAGCTCTTGTGGTCAGAAGCTTCACCGGCTTCAATGGAGGTCCACGGTGTAGTCTCGATTTCTCCTCGTTCCGATGGCTTCCCGGCAAGCTAAAGGTGGTGGAGAGGAAGGGGAGGAAGAGGGAAGGTGCTGGTGGTGGCAGTGGTAGTGCAGGTGGTGACTCCAGTGGTGATGGTCGCTTTGGTGAGAGAAAGAAAATGGTGAAAAAGGAAAAGAAGAAAAAAAATAATGGTGGGGAAAGAAAAGAAAACAGTTGACCCGCATTCTTTTGACTATATATATATATCTCAGTGAGCTGAAGGTGGTGGAAAGGAAGGGGAGGAAGAGGGAAGGTGCTAGTGGTGGCAGTGGTAGCGTAGGTGGTGACTCCAGTGGTAATGGTCGCTTTGGTGAGAGAAAGAAAATGGTGAAAAAGGAAAAGAAGAAAAAAAAATAATGGTGGAGAAAGAAAAGAAAACAGTTGACCCGCATACTTTTGACTAAATATATATATATATATATATTCTTTAACTTTATACTTGTCACACACACATATATATACATATATTTACTACACATAAACGCATGCACATATTATTAACAATAATAATAACAATAACAATAATAATAATAATAATAATAACAATAATACTATCACATGTATAATAGTAATAAAATAATAATAACACTGCATGCAATAATACTATTAATAATAATAACAATAATAAATAACAACAAAGATATTAATAATAATATTATTAAAAATATTAGCAATGAAAATGATTTTAATACTTTAAATAATAAAACTCACAAATTAATTATTTCACGTAAATAAAATATTTAAAATAAAATAAATGAAAAATATACACAACTCATGATAATAAATAAATAAAATTTAAAATTTTATTAACACTGCATATCTCAAAATAATTTTATATTATTTAAAATATTGAGTCATTACAGTAATAGAGTGCAATAAAAGTTCAGGAGCCTTTAATAGAGAAGCATAACTAGGCTTTGAAGCCGTCACGCTAGAGGATGGAGCAAATGACCATGAAAATAAATCCTTATGACCAACATATGTTTCCATGGTGGAAGAAGAGATGGTGGCCAAGCGGCCAACAACGCTGCTTGGAAAACAGACGAGTCAACTGTTGGGTTCCGTGATGCAAACGCAGCGGAAAAATTAAAATTTTATGACGTTCCCAAGCTAGGATCCATGTAATTCGACTAATTGATTAAATCTAGGGTTTTTAATAATCTTACCAAAACGCAGAAGAGGCAAGATTCTCTGGAAGGATGAGAGGAGGTTCACACCGGTGACACCTTACCTCGAGCTTTTTGGCTTGGTTGTTCGGATCAAGACGTCTCCAAAAGGATGCGTCCTCTATAGGTATCCACACGAACAGCCCTTCACAAAACGAATTTGAGTGTGTGTGCTAGCAACCTCTTGACTGTCTCACAAATCAAGAACAAAAGGAAAAACTCTGTCTTTGTTTTCTAAGAGGAAAGAAAACGAATTTGGAGGCAAAAACAAGTGTATGAAAACCCTAGAGAATATAACATATTTATAGACTCCAAGTTAGGGTTTCACTTACCAATAACCTTTTGGTAATTTTCCATTTATTATATTCTGATTTTGTTTAAAAATAAATCAAAAATAATATCTTATTTATTTATTTAAAATAACATTTATCTTAAATAAATAAACAAATAAATAAATAAATAAAACACTTTAATTATTTATTTCCACAGAGTTTATTTTGGGCTTATTAAACCCATATCTGTTTTGGGCTTGTTCTAAGTGTGTGACCCTGTAGGTTCACATAACATTGACAGTGGGCCTAAATCCCTATTTAGGCCTACAAGTCATAAGTGGCCTCTAGCAAGACATTATGACTACCCAAATCATGTGAAGTCAATAATCCGACATAACCTAATTACAGTGAATTTTATTGTCCCTTTATCACATGATATCTTAATTGAACATAAGGCATAGAATGTCATCCTTATATAGTTCAATATTATGACTTGATTCCAAGTAGACTGAAAATGATAACTCTTTATCAATTCATTTCAGCATGACCATGCATTTTATTCAGTCTATCTCATCAAGGGGCCTTTAGATATATTTTTCATATTAATGAGGGATAAATTCCTTCTAAATCACTCACATTCCTCAC
Organism: Mallotus nudiflorus; assembly: GCA_947683625.1. Taxonomy (NCBI): domain Eukaryota; kingdom Viridiplantae; phylum Streptophyta; class Magnoliopsida; order Malpighiales; family Euphorbiaceae; genus Mallotus; species Mallotus nudiflorus. The sequence continues at coordinate 1,865,175 of CANTUR010000008.1, read as the reverse complement.
ATAACTAATTTTATATCCAACAACATTCTTTTAATCATCCGGTTAAAGACAATGTTAGAATGTGTCAAAACATAAAATAGCTATGTAGAAATCCATGATGATTTCAAGGTCAAAGGACCGAAATAAAATTACTGTGATAAGAAATACTTATGACAATAATCTATGTAGTATTCTCATAGTGGGTCAATCCAGTACATGATCTCTCATCATGTACCTATGAGTTGACTTAATATCTCATATTTATGATTAGTAAAACATAACCATCAGTCAATATCATACTAGCCTTAATACTTTAATATTCATATAATGAATAAATGGCTAGGGATAATTAGAATAAAACTCTTATTTTAATCTAAGGGTTTTACTATCAAGTCACATACTTGATGGCCTTAGTAAGAATTAACCATTCATGTAATTATCATAAAATCAAATAATAATATAATACCTCTTTATTAATAAAATAAGAAAGTCAATACATAATTACAAATGATTGACTTAGTGCATATCACTAACATCAACAATAAGGAGAACTCTCAAATTTTCAAAGAAAACCTAGATCTGCCAAAGGAAAACTTATATCAATTAAAGAAAATGTCTTATTTCAATAATAGAAAAAAAATGTTATCAACTAATATATTGAACTTAAATATATATGATCCACTTTGAAACTCAAATAAAAAGACTGAAATTGGAGGCCTAGTTGAATGGAATGGTCTTACATCCTCCCGTTAAGGGATTGATATATGTGGAGAACGCGGTTCAAATCCTGATTCCCCCCGTATAATAAGAATTGTTCAAAAAAAATAAAGAGACTGAAATCCGAAACTTTTTGGTGAATTAACTTGTTTTCCAAGTTTCTTTATTGTCTGAACTTTTTTCTTCATTCATGGCTAGATGTAGAGGATTTAACTTGGTTTCAATGTGTAAGAACCCCAAAAAGTCCAACAATATAAGGAGTGACGCAGCCTTAAAATTTGAAAATACAAGCTGAGTGTTTGCTTTTATTTCCAACATGGTCTAATATTTAATTAATCTAGAAGCATGAATAAGTCTCAAACAGAAATTAGCAGATATAGCTGTTTTTAATTACTTGATGGAATTATTTATTATTACCCAAATCACAATTTTATGCTTTTGATTATGATTAGGTGAAAACCATAGTTCCTACCACGATTTTTAAATTATTAAAAATAAAAAATTGTCAAAATTATGCTCACTAATATGAAAACTGATAGCAAGTCGATTTGAATGCATCAATTTTTTTAAAAAAAGAATTTAGAGATTTACTTTTGGTGAGATTGGAATTTTGATATTCACTTTTAAATAGTACATGATATCAGTAATGACATTTTTTTATATTAATAACATTTTTTTTATTTACACGGTAAGGGATTTAATTTTAATACTAATAAAAATTTTAACACATGTATTAATATGTTTTTAATTTTAATAATATTTTTAGTTATTAATTATGTAAATATTATTCTATTTTGAAATAATTCAATAGCTAAAGGTTTAGTAATAAATTAATATATCTTAGTGTTAAATTTATGATATATATTTTTAAATTTTATAAATTACAAAAATCATTTAAGTGCTATAGTTAACTGATAAATATTACATATTTGATAATAAAATGTAACATGTTTACACAAATTAAGATATTTACATCAAAATTAAAAATTTAAGATAAAATTACTGTAAATTGAAAATATTTAGTCTTTTTATATTTAATTGATGTGGCATTAGACTCACCGTCTAGACGTCAAGTCAATACTTATATATTTAATTTTGATCAAAATTAATTTTTAACATTTATGAAATCTATATATTTTTAAAAGTGAACTAAAATCCTAAAAAATCGAAAAGGTTTGAATTTTGAGACCAATAAACCTTTTCAATTTTTTATTAGATTATAGTTGTTAGTTGTGTAGCATACTTTAAAATTATATTTTAATTTCGTTATATGATTATTCATATAAGATATATTTAATTAGATCTTCATTTTGCATCTTACTATTAGTTGTAAATTTTAAATTGTTTAATAAGATATACAATTATAATTAATAGCTTAATATACAAAGAAAAGCAACAAAAATAGCTTACCCACAACATATTAACAAAATCTCGAAGGGCTACTCCAATTATGGAGCCAATTATTGTGGAAATTTTTCACATTGACTAGTTTCTCAAATTAATTAAACTTTTCTATACCAACAAAATTGAAATCCACCTTTCAGCTTTGTTCCCTTTTTAATTCCTCACGTTTCTAATTTATACATGTAAATATTCGTCCACAATGGTTGCCAGTTGCCAGGAACTCCACACAGTAACTCCTCACAATGACTATATTTACGAAATCTTTTTGCATTGCTCTGTTTTATATAAATTTTGGACAATTCAACAAATAGCAATACATGCAGCAAATGTTATAAATAATCTAATGATTTATGGAGACATACAAATATCAAAACTTCATATTTTTAAAACTCAAAAAATTAAGCTTTTAATCAATAAATATTTTAAAAGAAAGTACATTCTATGTTAGATGAATGCTTTAATTAGTAGGCATTTTATATTTTTTCATATTTGTAATACTTAAATATTTCAGTTTATAAGATAAATATTTCAATTAAAAACTATTTTTTCATATTTATATTTTATATTTTTTGTGTCTTTATATCTGGATTAGTGTAATTTAAATTATACCATCAAATTACTCAAGATTCATAGACTCTTAAAGGTAAAAAAAAAAATTGGTGACGCGGGCACCAAAATCAAATGTAAACATAACAAAACATATTGACCGGAATCCATTATTTAAACCTTCAAAATAAAACGTGGGGATGAAGTATAGTATAATTAGCTTTGTAATCCTTTACTTTTCCTATAATAATACATAACTAATGACGCCTATTGTTGTATCATTTTTAATTAAAAAAATTGTAATAAATTAAACATTAACTAATTCAATATGTCACTCTCTTCGTCTCCTCCAAGGAAAATTCATTTCAAAACGTTGGTTTGGCTTACCACAACGGCACTCAATCCTCACACCTGCTAATAAATAATATTCAATTATTCCCCATGTGAAATAAGAATCAAATAATAAGAAAATGATATGAAATAATTTTTTTTTTTTTGCCAAATTTGTAGTAGAACAATAATGAATGAAGTATGAAGCATTAGAAGGGCGGCGGGCACCTATCTTATATGACCTCTTAAATGGTCAATAATCTCATCTAACCCTGTCCCTTTCTGCAACTTCCTTCTTCCTTCTCCGGCTACCCCTTCTGTATATATATATATATAGAGGGAGAGAACAGCAACCCTGTCTCTTCCCTAACCTAACAAATCAAGGTTCAAAAAGTACCCATAAACATACACAGCACAACAGAGTTGTAAAGAAAAGAAATAGATTGAAAAAACATGTTAAAACTACAAGTGTCAATACCTTCGTCGACGGCGACAATGGATTTCGACTTTAATAGTGCACGGCCTATGCCTTTCTTGAGTGCCCCATCAACGCCGAAGCGTTTTGGTGATTTTTCTCTTAGTGCTCCTTCAAGCCCGTCGCGATTGGGGGAGTTTTATCGGTCTTTCGAGGATTTTGAAGACAGTAACGGGGCAGAAGTTCCTTTCACTTGGGAAGAAAAGCCCGGCATGCCCAGATCTCCTAAAGGCGGTGGTGATGATTTCGCTTTTGATTTCAACTCAGAACTAGAGGAGAGTTCTCTTTCTGCTGAAGAGCTTTTCGACGGAGGCAAAATCAAGCCACTAAAGCCTCCTCCTCGGTTACAGTATGAAGACAGGAGTCCCCTTTTATCGCCAAGATCTCCAAAATCACCAAGATCGCCGATAGCTCAAGGGAAGAAAATTATTCGCGATGTTTTTTCTCCAAGAAAGAAAAAAGATTCAGATCCGTTTGCTGAAAATACTAGAAATGAAAGAGGAAGAGAACGAGTTCAAGCTTTAACATATAATTCAAGCAGTAGAGCAGCAAGATCGCTTTCTCCGTACAGAGTTTCTGAGTATCCATGGGAGGAAGAGGAAGATCAACAAAATAGAAAGTTGCAAGAAAACACTAAACAGCAGGAAACTGCTGCTGCAAAAACAGCTTCTTCTAATAAGAGCTCTTCAAGAAAATGGAGGTTGACAGATTTCTTGTTGTTTAGGAGTGCATCTGAAGGAAGAGCCTCGGATCAACATTACAATAAGTATCCAATATCTCTATTCAGGAAACCAGCAGAGGACACAAAGAACTCCTCGAACTTCCGGTCCAGCACAGACACTTCCAATTCAGGTTCAACATCGGGAAAAAGGAGAAAGGGGACAGTGTCGGCGCATGAATTGCATTACAAAACGAATAAAGCAGCATCCGAAGATTTGAAGAAGAAAACATACTTGCCATATAGACAAGGTATTTTGGGGAGATTGGCCTTTAGTCCTGCTCCTCATGCTCTTGTCAATGGCTTTGGATCTCCTGCACGTTGAAGCCAATCCACCAGCAAGCATGGATAGCTTCTTAGTTATTGCTTAATTATTTTCTTTTCTTTGATTAATGATAACGAAGAACAATCTGTAGAGCTATATGAATTAATTCTTTGTTTTTTTGTTTTGTAATTTGTTTTTGGATTAAATGTAAAATGATGGTAAATATTAATTATTACAGCCATATCCGATCAAATATGAGATATAAAATTATCATTTATTTCTGTAATTGCCAAATTGTCCTTCTTTCTTTCTTTCTTTCTGTATATTGTAGTTCTGCATGCAGCTAAGCTAATTGTTTCCCGTTTTCTTTTTTACTGTTTTCCTTTTGTCAGTCAGCTCTTTTGATGGATAGACAGTAAAGTAGAAAAACAGCATGACCGGTTCGGCCAGAATTTTCAAAAAGTAGGTAATAATTGATCAAGGATTGATTACGTTGATTATGAAATGAATGTTGAGATAATATGGCTTTTTTTGGCTTTTTTTTTTTTTTCCTAAGACAAAAAAATCATGCTATAACAAGGACATCTGTCACGCCATTTTGGAATTGTTGACCATTTGGGATCGGGTTGCGGCATGTACCTATGTAGTGGGGTGCAATGCCCACTTTGCCCCAAGTCATTTTTTTTTTCAATTTTTTTTAATTTTAATTTTTTGGTAAATTTTTTTTTTAATTTAAAATTTAAGTTACATATGAATGAACTTCTCATATAATAATTAAATTAGCCATAGTTTGTAAATTTTTTTAATAATCAAATAGCACTTTTTTATTTTTTTAAATTTCAATTTTTTTTTATGAAAATATTTTTTTTTATCTAAAATCTAAGTTATACATAAATAAACCCGTCGTATAAAGATTTAAACATCCGTAGCTTGTAAATTTTTTTAATAATCAAATGGCATTTTTTTATTTTTTTTTTAATTTCAAATTTTTAGTGAATATATATATATATATATATATATATATATATATATATATATATATATATATATATAATCTAAAACCTAAATTGCACTGGAATAAACTCATTGTGTAAGAATTTAAACATATATAGCTCAAATTTTTTTTTAATAATGAAATTAAAAAAATAAAACAAAAAGAGGCATTTTTATAATTGTGTCGTTAGAACATCGCTACTAGTGATACGAATCATTATCCTAATACATTTGCAGTGCATGTATCTATATTTTGCATTAATTTATCATTTTTCTTTTATACTTTCAGTTTTGTAAAATTAACCCCTTAACTTGTTCGTAACTTATTATATAAACACTTGTAGGTACATAAATTTATCACTCTGCCTTTTATACTTGTATAAATTTGTCATTTTACCACTTTATGTATGCTACCGTGTCATTCCATTTGCCTTGACAGCAATGCAATAAGTACTTATATAATAGGATATAGATAAATTGAAATGTTAATTTGGCAAAACTTGAAGTATACAAGGCAAAATGACAAATTTAGATGGCTGCAAATGTAATATGCCTTACAAATATATTATTTTTTTTACACCATCAATAGAAGGATTATATTAAAAGAGTTAGTGACCCAAAAACAGCAAAGGCATAGAGGCCTACAAGGCAGTCACGTATTACTACTACGTAGGATTGAGCCTACATTGATAGAAGTAATAAACCTTGACTAACTTGTAAAAACATAAGCATTAAACACAAACCAACAATACAAAGATATATACAACTGAGCTTCCAGCTGCTCCCGGTATGAATGGAGCAAGATCTTTCAAGTGGTACTGTTTGATCTTCTTGTTTGCTGGCTAGGAGGAAGTGGCTCTAAGGAGAGACTCCATGAAGAAAATGGCTTTCCCAAATTTCTCCGCAAGAGAACTAGGTTATGCTTGTATAAAAGTAGAGCTTGCAGAAATTTAGATTCTGGGAATATCTTCGAGCTTGAAAATGTCATCTTCCTCATTCTAATCTTCTAGATCTCTTAAAATTCCTCTTAGATTTTGATCCATAAAACCAAAATATCATCTATAGCTATAACTATAATATCACCAAAATATACACTAACGCGATTTTTCAAAAAAATTCCCTCTTTCATTTGATTAATCCTATTTGTATTATTTGGACGATAAAAAAGTACTTCAAAAAAATTATTATATAGCGAGATAACTAGTTCCTAGTATAGTTGATGCTTAACAATTAATCGATGCAAGATTATGGGTCTGCACCAAAAGTAGGATTTGTCAACTTCTAGAACAGGACAACGTCACAGTTGATAATGCCATCAAGCATATCCGGTAATACACGAATACTGGATAATTGAGGCCTTACAGACCAAGAATTAATAAATGTAACTGGGTATTTGGGCACCTGGCCCTGGCCGATACAGGATGTTGATTCAATCCCATAATACCAACACTGGCTACTCTTCCAATTAATCAACTCTGACAAAAATGCAGCTTCTAGAATCAGGCCCAACAAACATGGCAATATGCTACTCGAGATGATCATACAACATCTTCACTCAATCAAAGCACGCAAGCCTTTCAAGTTTCAAATTCAATGCTTTAAACACCCAATGTCAAACAAGAAATTACATCATTATTAAACCGGTCAACAGATACGTCTAGGATTCCTCGAGTATATAGAAATCCCACAATAAGCTTGCGAGGAATAGACTCTGCTTATCCCCATCATCTGGGCTGCCATGTAATGGCACATTCCTATTACCTCTAGAATCAACCAGAGGCACTACAGTATTTAGGAAGTAACATCCCCGAACAGTGAACTTTTCTGGTAAATATCACAACTGGGAGTTTCTAATAAAGGTAAAATAGACTTTAGACAGAAGATGAGATGATATAATCGTTTTTCAGATACCAATAAGTTGTTATCAGACATAACATATACACTGTACCAGCTTGTAGCCTTTCCTTGGGTGTCTAAATTCCAACCTCATATCAATCCTCAAATTATAGCAACAGATTCGTCACGTTCCTGCAAACTTGAAAATTGATTGCTCTATTCAGACAGTGGACATTTTAGGCACTAGAAATTGACATATCAGATACTGGGAATTCCATGGACCAGATACCTTGATACCATACACTCAGTCAAAGTTATCCACTTTGATTGGAGTAATCTCATCAGCAACATTGAAGTGTCCAACCAAACGTGCAAAAAATACCATTTGTTGCTCTAGTGTAAATTTAATGTTCTCAGCCTGTAAACAGTCAGAGATCAAGCTGAAGTTACCGTCTCATATGCAAATTGTACTATCAGATGACACATAGAAGGTAAAATACCTTTCGGAAACCATGCTGTTCTCCTTCATACTCAACAAGGGCAACTGGTAAACCCTTATCCTTCAATGCCCGGTGTATTGTACGAGCTTGATCAGGAGGTACAACCTGCGGATTGAAGAGAAGATGCTCTGAAATTACTTTGAAAATTACAAAAATATAGATGGCTTATTCTAAATACACAAAGAAATGTTGCACAAATCCAAATTGCACCATCCACTTCGTCACAGCACATTGCTAACTGGTTGGTATTTTAAGACGGATGTTCTCATAGCTATGAGGGTTAATCTCTAACTATAACACTGAAAAGGGTGTCGTCAGCTAGCCCATGTGCAGTGCCTCCCAAAAACAAGACTTCGGAGAAATGGCCACTAAAAGACATTGCTTCAAAGGACTCCAGTGTAGGAATCACACACGCACAAAAAGTTAATGTTACAAGCTTTATTCTAATAGAATCCAATCAAATTAATCATAAAACAATATTTCTCACCAAGGCCCTGAGTGAGTGCAAGAAAACAAATTTTGTCAAGTCCAACTTTTAACTTGGAATACAACCAAGATTTTTCATCTGTTATGACAGATTATAGCTGCTTCAATGCAAACAAAATTCACCAACAATCTAACAACTTTAGCAATACATTTCCTGTTCTTAATGCCTGCCTCATTAGCACCCTTAATCATCATTTTACAGCATAAAGAATACAAAGTGAAATAAAGATTATTTACCTTATCTTCTAATCCTTGGAATAGAATTATGGGGCAAGAAAATCTATCAACAAAATTTATTGGGGACCTCTCAAAATAATCCTTGTCGTCACCTATAAATCACTTAAGACTTGCGTCACCACTAAATCGAATATAAACAAACTACGGTATTCTGAAGGCATGGATAGCGAGTTTACCAACGAGGTTATCAAGGTAATGAGATTCAAATTTGTGAGTTTCTGCTCTCAACAATTTCAAGTCCGCCACCTGTTCATAAATTAACATAATATTAAGATCTGTATATCTCAGTTCAGTGGTGAAAGATCTTATATCTTATATTTCAAATCATTTCAAAATGTATATCTGATTATGGAAGAAAGAAAATCAACTTCACAGATATTCTTCAATTACCACATAAAAAAAGTTATGTGACAACAGTAAATAAAATGCAAATCTTTTATACTTGTTGGCATATTTCTGATAGTTAAAAACTATCACCCAAAGGAACCCATCATGCATTTGACATTAAGAATTTAACATGACAACAAATGATCATATATGCAAATACTTATTGAAATAATTGCTTTTTTAAAGTTTAACATTTTACAGTGTCCATCAGCAAAGAATCCACTCCCGCAACTAGAAGCTGGCATCTAATTCTAAGACTTGCATAGATAATGGATGCAATCCTAAATTGCCATTGGTAACTGAAAAATGATGCTGGCTTAAGCAGCAATAATGAGATGCAGTAATCAGTTTAATTCAGCAAAAGGCGTTGCCTCCCGACCTAAAATCAGTGGCAATCAAATGACAGGTTAATTATAATTTTTGGGTAAATATGAACTCAGAGAACATGATCATTTTTCTTATTGTTAGTTGAGTACAGGATCAAGCACTCACACCACACAATGAAGCACCAGCCTTAAATGTTTCTCTAAAAGCAAGGGCAGCTAATGTCGTGTAACCACCAGCTGAGGCTCCAGTTATACACAGCCGTTTCTCATCTGCCTTTCCAGTGCCCACCTTTGAAAGATACATGCATAATATATGAATTGATAAAAATAAATGAATGCAATCCTGGATGATATAATATTATTGAGGAAAAAGAAAAGGATAGAAACTTACCAAAAACTTAGCACAACTGCAACAATCATTAACATCAACAATTCCCCACTTCCTTAATAACCGTTCTCGATATTCTCTACCATAACCTTCAAAATATTATACAAGAAAACATCACATCAATTTAAAATTTTCATACAACAACTAAAAAGGAAGAAGACCAAAATTTCTTTCTTTTTTTTTTTTTTTCTAAGAACAGCAAGGGCACAAGGAACAAATTCCCTTGGAGTTCCTTTTCCTTGCATTCTATTTAGAATCCTTTTAATTAATGAAATCCAGAATGTATATATAGAAGGGTCAGGGAAAAATGTCACAAACCAGTGCTTCCACCATAATTTACATCCACAAACGCCCAACCTCGACTGGTCCAGTACTGGATGTTTAAGTCTAAACTTCCACGTGTCTCACTAGTAGGTCCTCCTGCAAAATTTAACACCTTGGATGCTGTTATATCTAAAGTACCCTTTTTTCTTAATTACTCAATAGAAAGCACAAAATAAAAAGCAGCTCACTCAACAAGCTCAAAAAAGGCAACTGTGTTCAACATCTAACAGTGAGATCAATCTAAAATGTGATATGAATGACGTTTAAATACCATGACTTTTCAACAACAATGGAGGCTTTTCTTCTGGACTAGCTTGGTACATAGGATTAGAAGGCGTATAAAAAAATGCATATGCATTTTCACCAGGAACTTCTGTAGGAAATTCTATCAACTCTGGGGAGCTAAAATAGGACATGTACTTTAAAGTATCAGGTGATGATGACCAAACAATCTTGAAATCAACCACTTTGGATCCTTGGTCATCCAAGTTCAACTGAAAAATTTAAAAAAACAAAGATTGCAAAGTTGACCATTACAACCTACTAGAATCAGAAAAATGGCAGTTATGGGCAAAATGAAAAAGCACTTCGTATAAAGAACAGCTAGCAGCACCTTAGCGACTGATGTTGGATGGACTACAGATGCTCCCTCAATGTATAGGCAATGGTTCCCTGAAGTCTGTACAACAAAAAATATCATCAAAATCCTATTTTAAGGTTTTCAGGTTTTCTTTGTGCTGCAGCTTAGAAAGAATAAGATTTCGGAAAGTACAATATTATCTAAATCCGTGAAAGGAATATCAAGCAAAGACAATGAGCTTTCAACATAGTCCAAAATACAAAGATATGATCTTCCCTTCTGCCTGCAAGCAAACATCAACAACTTCTCATAGAGTCACACTGTATTCAACTTTAGCTTGTGTGGGTATTCAGTATTCAACGAAAACTAGCAAAGAAACAAAACTGAGAAAATAAACCAGCAATTGTTTTATGGTTACCTGTAGCTGCAGGCAATTAAGTTCTTTCCTTCATTGTTCTGAATTAGCTCATAAGAATTAGTACCAAATACCCATAATGGTCTTGAGAACTCAGCATCCAAGGAATAGAGAGCTTGCACATCATTTGTAGATTCAATCTGTTGTTAGAAAACCAATTCAAGGGATATTGAATAATGGATTACTGGCCAGATAAACATGTCCATGAAATACACATGAAAAGAAAAGTCAATATGCTTCAAATGAAAAAAAAATAAAAAAAATTGATGCTCCGAAGTCCTTAATTGAGTAGAGTTGGATGACATTTATCACAGCGAGATGCTAGGAAATCAACTCATCATCACAATTTCCATATGGTTATATTGAGAATAAGTAACTTAATGGATGCAGTGGAAAGATATATGGTTCATTTGTCGGGCCTATGTATTTGTTGTGCTTATATTTTATAAACAACTAAAATTCTGTTTTCTCAACTTTCCCTTTTCAAATGCATTGATACTATCGCTAGAGTTCTCAGCCTAACTGATTTACATGGCAAGTCCTATTGCCTCTATTTGAAGCACATGTGAGGCAGCAAAATAATGGTCCATAACTGAGGACATAAAAGTTAACCACAAAAAGCTAACCCCACATGATTACTGCATATGATATTTTTTTTAAATGTGATCTCAGAACAACATGCGACTCCAGTATAATAAGTATAAACATTTACAGCACTTTAAAAAAATACCATTTAACAAAATCACAGGCACAGAGCTCTACTCCACATTTTATTTGAACAGTGACACAGAAAAAAGTAAAAATGCCCTAGTGACAGTACTAAAACCTACCCACTTGTAAAGATTCCAAAATCCACCTCTTCTATCAGTGATAAACAACAGCTCTCCTGCATGAGTTCAAGTAAAACCATTACTATATGGAAGAACACAAAGATTTCAAATTAGATGCATTAGCCAAAACATCTTGAGAGATATGCCAGCAACTGTTAAATACATATATAACATCATTAGCCTTCAAACCAAACATAGACCTTAAAACCCAAAGGAATTCCAAGAATTCATCTCAAAAATAAGATTTTCATGTTCATATTAACATTGTAGTTCCAGTTGCTATTATAAGAATGTAGCACATATAAAATGATGCAGATATAATATTTTACAAATAATAAAGGTACTAGAGGATCTGCTTCTGAGCTATATGCTTGCTCTCTTTCATTAGCATGATGTCATGTTACAAAATTTATTCACCAGATCAATAAAGACTACCTGAGGAGGACCACTTGGGTTCAGTTGGAGATTCAACAAGTGCAGCATCACAGCCAGCAATGCATATTCTTTTATAGACATCTCTGCAGGACAAGATAAAAAAAATTAACACCAACAACCACAAAAAATAATAAAAAAAAAAAACATGTGACCACTCGAAGAAAAAATCAAGGCTAAAAACTGAACAAAATAACCAAAGAGAAAAATGAGATAAGGTGAAAATTCAGATTACAGGGGGAACAATTACCTGCATTATGAATAACTCAAACTAAGAAAGATAGTATATCATAGGATCATTTTCTTATTTTTCCTAGAGATTGGTGATCAGTTCTGTTAGTTCTGCCTCAAATTCAAGCCCAAAGGGTTATGCAGGGCAGCAGAAAATATTAGCACGAGTGAACTTTATGGAGACCAAATAAGAAGAATAGTGAATTTACACTTCATCAACTTTTAAGGATAATAGCACCTCATGGTCAAGACAATAGCCTTTGACATTTTTAGTGAAAATGAACTCCAAGGCACCATTGAATATGTTACAATGCAAAAGAAATTTGTAATGAAAATAAGGAGTTTATTGCAGCCCAACATATCTAGCAAAACAATTTCAAGCACTGGCTATGTTCTATGAGACCAATTTGGCTGGCGAATCAATGACATTACACATATACAATGATGGTCATTTGCATCCCATAAATGTACTGAAAAGAGTCCTTCAAACAAAAATCATAAACAGATTTTGCTTACCCATTTTCAGAAATATAGCCAACCCAGAGTTCTGCTTTATCCCATGGCATGTTAGGGTGTCCCCATTCTATCCATGCTATCCGTTCACCCTGACGATCGAAGCGTGGAAATGCATAGAAATCATTGCCACTGACCAACACTTTTGGTTCTAAATGCCAAAAAAATCCAAAGGCAGGCATAAAAACACAGAATATCAGCTTCTTCAGATATATTTTACAACCAACATAATAATTCTAAATACGCATGTAATACTTAAAGCCTTGTACCTTGGATATTCTCCTCATTGAGACCAATTGCTACAATGGTTGTAACAGCATTTATACTGCTTACACGACGATCTATCAGTCAAGTTGAACCAAAATAATCAAACTCATACAAAAAAAAAAAGGAATGCTTCATGAAAAGTAATTCCAGGCCAAACAAAATTCTTAAACACAATAAAATATATAGACACGTATATAGGTCTACCTTCCATTACAGTGACAAAACGATTAAAACGTAAATCAAACACTCCATCAGCATAAGAAACAGCCGGTGAACCATAATCAGGTGTAAGCGGAACAGGTGAAGAGTCTGATACAGCACAAGTACGTAACAAACAAACACATACATATCAGTAAGTTGTCATTCTCAGATATGCGAAAAATAAAATTAGAATATAAAATAATAAAACATTTGCACCTTTGGAATCAATAGATTGCTTGTAAAGCCTTTGGTCCTTATAATTTGCGAAGATAACAGTATCTTTTGATACCGTAAAAGCGCCACCTCCGTACTCCTGCGCCGTTGTTCGCACGGAAAATTCCTTGGGTGTAACATCCGTAGGTTCCTCTCCCGGTTTATCAGATTCTTTTACGAGAACCGATCGTCTAAGCGAGGAAAATTACCACAATATTTAATCAATATAGTAAAGCCTTCATTAGGATTTCTATTAAAAAAAAATTTAAAAAATGACCGTGTACCCTGCTTCAGTAGGGCGAGATTCAAGCCAGAGGAGGCGGCCATGGCCATCAATGGCAGTTCCGCCGAGACTTTTGGAGGCTCCAGAGACGACATCGGCGGTGACGGGGGACTTCCAAGAGCCGTAAGGTGCAGTTACTTTGCCTTGTTCGGAAGCGGATTCTAGTGGCTGTTGCGCTGAAGAAGCAGCCATGGTTTTATAGCAACGATGCTGCTGCTGTCAGTTGCGAGAGGTTGGAGAAGTGATTATTTTACGAAAATGGCTTAATTTGAAACAAGAACGAGAAGAATAAGATAGAGCGGACATGCGAGTGAGAGGTGCTGCTGCTGGAATTGAGAAAATCATCGACTTTGACTTTTAATACTGTATTTGCTTGTTACATAATACAATAAACAATGGAAGATGATACATGTCGCTTACAGTTGTATCGCAAGGAATAAAAAAACTGTAAGAAGTCTGACAGCGTAAAAAGTTAGAAAAAGTACATATACCTCTCTCATGCTTATGATTAAAGGATAATTTGGTAATTTGATAATCATTCTACCGTACTTCCCTCTTCATCTTTCTTTTATGCCTCTCTGTGTAATTGCAAAAGTTGAAGGTTTTTTTTTTTTTTTTTTTCATCATCTACTTTGTGTTCTTCGATTTGAGCAAGCTTTTATTGAAAAAATTTTTTTTTAATCCATTTCTAGTTAAAACCAATCTTATCCATGATATCACCAATTCTGGGCATTTGATTGCCCAGAATTTCTACCACGAATATTGGATTTGTATGGTCCTTAATGGTTGCTTGTCCACCCTCTTCGATTGCTCTGTTGAATACTTGATAGATGCTTTGGTCTCTCAATGCAGGTATTCAATTGCTCTGTTGGTGGGTTTTGTTTTCTTTTTGCTTCATTTTATACAATATGTTTGTTTTTGTGTCCGGCGATATTTGTTTGCCAAGAAAAAAGGATATTAAAGGGAAAATAATGAAATCAACATTCAAGAGCGTATGTGTATGTTATGGAAGCAGCAGTACTGGGAAGAGGGACTGTTATATAGATGCTGCAATTGGTTTCTTTCTTTGGTCTTCAAATGGCCATCACAATTGGCACATTGGCTGCAAATCTTATCAATTATGGAACGGCAAAGATTGAAAGTGGTTGGAGATGGAGAGTTGCTTTAGTTCTTGCAGGGATACACGGACAAGGCCAGAGAAATGTTGATTCATCTTTTTTTTTTTTCAATTCAAATTTTTTATATTTTGGAGTTTTAGTTGGAGAGCATTGTTCTATAAACTTTGTGATTTAATTGATTTCATTGTAATGGATTTCATTTAGTTATGTAAAAATCTCATGATTTCAATTTATTGGTAAATTTTTTGAATTTTCAATTCAAAATGAAGACATATATTTATCAAAAATTCTGAAATAAAGAAAATAAATATTATAAATAAGAGAGGAAAAAAGAAAATAAATATGAATTTAATTTTCTAGTCCATCATAATGAAAGAAATATATATATATATCTAATAGGGGAAAAAAAGAAATCTTCAAAAAATATATCTAATAGGGGGAAAAAAATCCTAACTTGCAAATTAACTTTGCTTCTACAAACGTAAAAATTAAAGAATTTCAACGTTGGTAGAAAATTGTAAATAAAATCTATGTTATTAAATGTTTAAAAAAATTACATAATTTCAAGAAAATATTATGTTGTTTCATGATAAAAACTAATATAATAGGTGTAATAGTATTAAAAGTATGATAAAAGTTATGTTGTAATAGTACTTAAGTTATGTTGTTTCATTATAAAAGTAATCATATTAAGTATATAAATTTAATTTTGATTTCTAAATAAATATAATATGAAGTTATATTATATAATACTGATTTAGTGTTAAATAAATAAATAAAATTTTAATTTTAAATTTTTATTATTTAAATATTTAATTTTACATGTATCGATTATAAATATAAAAATAAGAAATATGTATTAATTTATCAAAATTAATAAGTCATAGTAAAATCCAACAATTAAAAATAAATAAATTTAAATTTAAATAAAAATCTAAAAAAACAAACGTGAATTGAAAACAAAGGAAAAGAAAAAATTAATAAAATAATAGTGATTTTATATTATTAAAAACTAAAAATATAATATTTTCAAGTGTATGCATTCAATTTTCTCAAAAAAAAAAAAGTATATGAAAGAATGAGAGTAGGTAAACTAAAAAAATGATGTAGGCAGGAACACAATAAACGGAAAAAGACAAATGATGTAAATGTGTTACAAATATACCCTTATAACTCCAAACGTATTCGTGTATGTGCTTTTCAACTGATGTAACATTTTCTATTATTATATTAGTTGCGATCAACTGTTGCGTAGAAATCAGGATTCCTCAAGCCAAGCAAGCTGCTTTCATGTGATTAAACAATTGGCCAGATTTAGTCTGTAGAAATTTGATTTGCTCTGTTAAAAAAATATTTGTCACAACATGACGAAGAAGTGTAGCCAATGAAATGGCATGGGCTTATTGTTATTGGATTCCCATTCTGACAAACAAGGGAATTTATTGGAACAAAGCTCATAAACATATAATTATTTTGCAGGCAAGCCCCTGGGGCATGGACTTTGCCAGAATTTCTGTCACCTCAAATGAGGTCTCCAGAAACCCAGTTTCATTCAGGTGGTTGATATCACCCCAGGTTTTAATGGTCCACTCGTCCTCACCACCCATCTGAAAATGTTGATGGATGTATTCTTAATCTTGCTTGGCGTTTTCTCTGTTGGAGCAGCAAAATTGTGAAATTCTCTAAGTACACCACCATGAGTTACCACTACCACTCTTTGCCCTGAAATTGAATTTGCAGGCTATAATTATCAAGTCAAGAGAGTAGTTAATCCACCAAAAGCAACATAAACGACATCAACGCATAGATGCATGTTCATAACTAGATTTTGCTGTTCCATAAGTTGGTGAAAAAGAAACTGAACATTGCACAGGATTTATGCAGGAGTTTTAAACTGGCTTGGGCATGGGTTGAAATGTGAAATACAAAGTCAGTAGCAGAGAAGTTAGATTGCAGAAGAAATGAAATAAATGAATGCTCGGCCCAGTGGACTGTTCCAATAATAGTTTCACGAAATGTTTTAGCATGCTCAATGTGAGAGTAGAGTATGTCTTCCTCATATGCACCTTTGTGCTTCTTTCCAATTTTTTGCAGCAAGGATGTACAGCGTTTATAAAGTTGATCTAAGCTTTCTCCACCTCCCTGCTTGCCACAGCACTGTAACGAATGGAGAAGAGAATGTTTTTTTGTGTGTTATGGAATGAATGGTACAGCAGAATTTATAATTACATACAGAAAGATAAAACAGAGTAACTAATTGATATACACACAACCTGATAAATACAAAGTATGTTAACAAATATATGACACAAAGATAAGACTAAGAGGAGCAACATGTTTATCACTTAACAGCTCCACTCAAGCTGATGGCGGGCAAGGCAAGAGTCGAAGCTTGTCTCGATGCTTGTTAAACAAAAGACAACCTAGTGGCTTGGTTAAAACATCAGCAATCTGATAAGCATTGGAGATGAATTTGATTTGAACAGTACCAAGGCGAACTTGTTCTCGCACAAAATGGTAATCAAGCTCCACATGTTTCACTCGAGAATGAAACACCGAATTAAAACTAAGATATTTGGCCCCTATATTGTCGCACCACAGTGTAGCCGGTGTGTTATCAAGATAGCCAAGTTCGGTGAGCAAAGATCGAATCCACATTAGTTCAGCCATGGCATTGGCTGAGGCTTTATATTCGCTTTCGATGGAGGAACAAGCTATGGTAGGTTGTTTCTTGGCTTGCCAAGAAACCAAATTATTTCCAAGATACACAACATAGCCATTTATGGATCGACGTTCATCTAGGCAACCTCTCCAATCACAGTCAGAGAAACATTGAAGGGCAAAAGAGGATTGTTTTGCAAAGAATAAACCATGCAACATAGTGTGGCGAAGATAGCGCAACAATCTTTTGATAGTTGTCCAATGGTCGATAGTGGGTGAGTGCATGTATTAGCATAATTTATTTACCAAGAAGGCAATGTCAGGGCATATGAGTGTGACATATTGGAGGCTACTAATAATTTGTAGATACAATGCACCATTGTCAAATGGTTGTCCGTTGGTTTTGGTAAAAGGTGGGCTAATCGCCATTGGAGTAGAATATGGCTTGCAAGAAGACATTTTGGTTTGAGCAAGTAAATTAGAGATATACCATTATTAAGTAAAGAGAAGGCCATACAGGAGGAACTTGGCTTCCATACAGAGAAAGTAGTGAATGGAACCCATGTCACATACAGGGAATTCAACTTTGAGAGCATCAAGGAACCAAGTGATGGCAAATGGAGTAGTCCCTGTAACTAAGATGTCATCAACATAGATTAGTACAAATAATTTGGATATGCTAGTAATTCATATAAACAAAGAGGTATATGCTTTGGAAGGTTGAAAACCAAGGTGAGTTAAGTAATCAGAGAGTCATTGGAACCATGCATGTGGGGCTTGTTTGAGCTTGTAAAAAGATTTGTGTAGTTGATATACATGATTTAGAAAATTAGAATTTAACAAAGCCAAGTGGTTGATCCATATATATTTGTGTGTCTAAGAAACCATAAAGAAAAGTGTTATATATAACCAATTAGTGAATAGGTGAAGCATGAGTGGTGGCTAGTGCAAGAATGGTACGAATAGTCGTTAGTTTATCAACAAGACTAAACGTTTAAGAATAATCAATACCACTCTCTTGTGTGAATCCTTTAGCTACAATCGAGCTTTGTAGTGATCGATAGTGCCATCAACCTTCTTTTTTATGCAAAAAATACATTTATTTCTAATAATGTTTGAATGAGGAAGTCTAAGAACCAGAATCCATGTGTTAGTGTACATAAGTGCATTAATCTCTTGTGACATTGCATCTCTACATTTTGAATAATGTTTGGCTTGGTTAAATGTTTTAAGTTCAGTGCGGAGATAATATATAGAAGAAGAGTGTGTGGAGGCAAGGTAGGTTTGTCGTTTGGTTATAGTGGAAGAGCAAAGGACCATCTGATGAGTGCGTGTGGATTCAGGTGGAAGGGAGTCAAGTGGTGATAGTGGGTTAGTTACGAAGTATATATCAGATAAAGGGCAAATTTTTAGTGATGATGAGGTATAGGGAGTAAGGGAGGTGGACTATGGTAAGGGTTCAAGTGAGGTAGGCTAGGTGAGCACTGGTAGAGAAATAGATAGGGAAGTCGGTTGTGATTAGGGAGAGGGTGTCAGGTTAGGTTAGGGTGAAAAAGGTATAGTAGTGGAAGAGGATGGTAAGAGATCAGTACCTGATTAGGCTGAGTGACAATGGAAATGGCCAGTTAATTAAATCCATGGAGTTAAGTAATCTTTTATGGAATGAGGTTGTTGTAGGACTGTTTCTTTAAAAGGAAATTGGTTAGAAATAAATTTTGCATGTTTAGCAAGATAAATACGTCCTGTAGGGATATGAAGACATCAATATGCACTATGATTAAGACTCTGACTAAGATAAACACAAGAGGTTGTATGAAAAAAGAATTAATGATTTTGATATGGTTTTAGAAACAGATAAATAGCACAATTGAAAGGATGAAGTGCTAAATAATTTGGATTTTTATTATGTATAAGAAAAAAAGAGTTTTATTTTTAATGACATGAGATAGTAAATTATTAATTAGCATAGTACTAGTGTCAAAAGCAAAATTCTAATTTTTTAATGTTATGTTACCATGTGCAAGAAGAGTAAGACCGGTATCAACAAGGTGTGAATTTTTCTTTCAAAGATACCATTTTGTTCATGAGTATAAGGGCAAGCAATTCTATGAACAATACCAATTTTGTGAAATAATTTATTTAATCATTGATATTCGTCACCCCAATCAGAGTGAAAAGCTTTAATTTTTAGCATTAAATTAATGTTCAATTAAAGAATTAAAATCAAGAAAAGAAGCATAAACATCACTTTTATTTTTTTTAAAATACACCCAAGTGTATCAAGTGAAATAATCAATAAAAAGAACAATGTATTTATGACCTAAACTAGATAACATAGGAGCTAGTCCCTAAACATCATAATGAATAATATTAAAAGGAACTAGACTTTTATGTTTAACAGATGCAAGAGGTAAACAAGACAACTTTCCTAAGAGACATGAAGAACAAGGTTGAAAAAATGATCTAGAACAAGGTAAATTAAAATTTTTTACTATTTTGGAAACATTCTGAACTTAGGGATGTCCAAGGCGAACATGCCAATCATTCACGGTAAGATGATCAACATTTATGGCTTGCTTCTTTTGTTAGAGAGCATATAATCCATTCTCAGTCAGTCCTTGGAGGAGTACTTGTCTGGTTACCTGATCCTTGACAAAGAAAGAGTCAGGCCAAAATTCAAAAAAGCAAAAGTTGTCAGTGGTGAATTTATGGACAAATAATAAAGTTTTGGTTATTTGAGGTACACATAAAACATTATTTAATGTCAAAGAGCCATTAGTACTAGGTAGAGATGCAATATCGGTATGAGAAATTGGCAATTGTTGTCCATTAGCCATATGAAATTGATCATTACCTCGATATTCATTGGCAATATTAAGGTTGGATATATTTGGAGTGATATTTTGATTGGCACCTGAATTAGGATACCATGGACAGGGCTGACCACCATAAGAACAATGAGCATGAGGTGCTGAATAGGATGCTTGACTGAAGTGACTGTAGTTGGCTTGAGGATTGCTTGGAGCACGAGGATTGTATCTTCTTCGACATATATCAATGGTATGATTCGTAGGTTACAAATCTGACAAGGTCCCCTTGATTGTCGATTGCCATTGTTTTTGGAGTTGCGTCGATAAAAATTATTCGTTGGAGAGGTAAGAGGAGTCGGCAACAGTAAGCACCCAATTTCAAGATACATTTATGCATGAATGCAATGAAAGCCTTTATAATAAAAATTTAGTCAAAAATTGACATCTAATGTTAAGTTTTACGATTTTAAGGACTAAATTGCAATATTTTTTGGGTTTAACTGCAAAAAAATTGAATTTTGCAGGGGGATATTTGAAAATGTGCATAATGCCAATTGGCATTACACAATGTCGATCAACATTATGTAATGCCAATTGGCATTACACAATATCAATCGGCATTACATAATGTCAATTGACATTTTATAATGCCGAGGTGCTAAAAATTTTCAGTAAAAAATTTTTTTCACTGTGATTGGTCCAAATTTAATTTATTGGTCCAGTACATGTCTCTTACGTGTATAATCTTCTTTTTTTTTAAATTAAAATTCTTATTTTATTTATTTTTGGGAAGGAAGGATCAAAGCTACTTTAGTCACGTAACTCCTATGATCACGTAAGTGATTAGTTTAGGAATGGGATATAAAAAGAAAAGATTAGCAGAGAAGAGGGGGGACTGCGTAAAAAGAGAGCGAGGAAAAAACCTAATTAGATATTGCAAAAAAAAAAGGGTTGATTAAAAAAATACTGAGGGAAAGAAAAAACCTAACCTTTTACTGTGGGTTTCAAAAAGCCTTTTCAAAGTAAAAAATACATTCTTTTCAAAGTCCTGAAATCAAGAAAACACAGAGTCAATTTTCTCAAAACGATGAAATCCCATTCTGAGAGGCATTCAAACAGCATCTGCATAGCGTTACTCTTCTACTCATTTCTTTTTATTAATTCTTTCTTTTATATCATTTTATTATTTTTTATTTTATTATTTATGTGTTTTTTTGGTTTAATTTTCATTATTTTATTTTCTTTATTCATTAATTCTAATTTTTTTTCTTTTTTTTCTTTGTGTCTCATATTTCTGGTGATGAGCACATGATTGAACCAAGGAAACCCATGAAGAATCCATGAATAAAATTCAAAAGTCAAAGATCCTGATTTAATTTTTATCTTACTATATTTAGTTTATTTTATTTTTTTTAGGTTTTGAATTTGTTTAATTTATTTTCTTAAAGGTTGTAATTTTAATTTTATTTTCTTTATTATTTTTGGTAGATTTTGTAATAGCCCCGATAATGGAAATAATGAAAAGTCTAACTTTCTCTTGTTCTTAAATAATTAATTATTAAATTAGGTTCAATTTGCTAAACCCCGCCATCTACAGTGGCGACTCTAATGGGGATAAGAGATACTGATTCTACTTGTGTTCTTTAAAATTATTTTATTAATTATTATTTTATTCTTGCATTCATTTTGCATGTCCATATTAACCGATAACGTTGGTTTATGATTTCATGATTCCACTAGCTTTATGGAGTTGTAAATTGGCTAACCATCACTCTTAGCCTTAACTTGGTTTAAGAGAGATTACTGGGCTCATCTAACTAGAGTTTGTAACCTAAGTCCTAAAGGGTGGTAGTCTTCTCTCGAGTTTGCAAAAGATGTTGGGCCCCTCTAACCTTGGCCTATAACTCATGTCTTAGAGGTGGGCATCTTGCTAAGGGAACCTTGACCTTTCACCGGACCCTAACCACATATAATGGCTTAGTAACTTTCCTTAGGATTACCCAAATTGCTTATGAATATTGCCATGAGGTATTTCTATCTATAAAGGCCCAAGCCCATATTTTAGAAACCCATTTAGGTTAATAAAGATTGGGCTAATCTTTTATACCTAGAAATACTGTTTCTATGCTTTACTACTTTAAGACATTTGGAATGCGAGTCGGTTCTTGATATCCCCTATTGATATTAAGGCTAAGACCAAAAATCCTAGGAAAAGAGACATACCATTAAACACGTGTGCGAGAGGAATAAGGTTGGAAGGATGAATGTTGTACACTTAATTGATACTTGTTATTTGCTACTTATTGCATAGCACGTGGATCATGCATACATGCATTTCATCCATCACACTAACACTTTGTTTTGTAGCCATTATAGATTCATTTAGGTCTTCTCGTATTTGGGGACAAAAAGGTGGCAGACTAAGAAGAACAGATTTAGGTCCTAAAGTTATAGCAAAATAGATCCTTTATAGACTAGAGAAGAGTCCTATTAATTCACTTTACTTAGAAGCTGAACCAAATTCAACTGAGCATATAGATATGGAACAACAACAAGGAGGGAACTAAACCTTAGAAGACATCAAGGGAGCTTTAATAGATGACATAAGGGCTATTATGCAAGATGAACTAAGATAGGCTTTATCTGGGTTAATACAACTTGTTGCTGCTATCATACCACCACCTGCAATTGAGTAACCACCTACTGATGCAACTATCCCACTTACTGCAAATGCTCTACCTACTGCCAATAATGCTAGGGGGCAACTTATTGCTCGAAACCACCTGCTATTGATGTGATGCTTGAGGATGTTAAGAACTATATAATAAAAAGAATCACTTGAACTGGTACAAGTTTAAGTGAGAATCACTTGAATTGGTACAAGACTATGAGTCCAAGCAGATGTAAGCGTTGACCTAGAAAATGCCCAAAATGAAAGAGCTGATTAGAGGACAAGGCATGAGATATTCATTTGACTTTGATGATATGCTATTAATAGAGGGTAATAAGCTACCTGAGAAGTTCAGAAGTTTAATGGTATTAAAGACCCAAGGATTCACCTTAGTCAATACACAACTACTATGAGCACCATTAAGGCTCCTTTATCTGTAGTTACCAAGTTATTTATACTATCCTTAGAGAGCATGGTTGTTAATTAGTATCATGGATTAGAGAAATCTATCCAAGCGAACTGGAGAGAATTGTGCATTGCTTTTCTGAAACAATATAACTACAATACTAGGCTTGAAGTGTCCATCAAGGATTTAGAATTGACCAAGCAGAAGCCTAATGAATCATTTTTGGATTTTTTGACTAGGTTCATGAATAAGGCAGAATTAATAAAGAACAAACTGGCTGAGAAGGATTAGTTTAGAATGATAGTCCAAAATATGTCACCTAACTTAGTTGAGAGATTGCAAATGATGAATCCTAAGACATTTGGAGACCTTTATGATGATGGTTTGCAAGCTAAAGAGATTGAGAATGAGAAAAAAAAGATTGCTAGAAGCACTGGAGTAAGAAACTACCCAATTGGGGGCACACAATAAGAAAATCTTAGTCGAGTTGTACAAGTCCTTGTTATTCAACAATTTAGGAGATTCTCTAATTTTAACCAACCTTTGTCAAAAGTCCTAGAGCGCCTAATGCAAAAAGGCTTACTTCAACCTTTACCTAAGCCAAACCCACTAAACCTAAACGTCCCAGGCTATAACCCAAACAAGCATTGCAAATTCCATCAAAATCTCCAACACTTCACGGATAACTGCATCTGCCTCAAACATAAAATCCAAAACCTTATAGACTTCAAAAAGATCACAGAACCCAAAAATCCAAGCACCAGAAATAATCCTTTCCCAAATTATAGAAATCTACCACCCCCAGTTACCATGATGATTAACTCAAGAGCTAATGAGGAAGAAGTGCTAAGCTCTTTTGAGGACCTACACCTTAAAACTAATGAGAAATCTCCTAATGCCCTTAAAGACATGGAAAGATAAAAAGACTTATTGGGTCAGCCTTTAGGCAAGTTCGACTATAAAGTGTTTTACACTAAACCACCTTCTTTTGACATACCTTTCAAGTCGATTATGCCTATAGGATGGGGTGATGAGTTTGATGATGAGAAGCTGCTAAATAAGAAAGAAAAATGCACAGTTGAGGTATAAAAAGATAAATTCATAAAGATAGTTGGCAAGAAAATGCAAGAATAATTTTTATGTCAGCCACCTGAAGGACAACTATAAGACCCAACATCCTTAGCATCTAGAATAGGAAATAAATTTTCTTATTGTCTTCTTTAAATAAAACTTTAGTTTCTTTAGAACTTGTTTTATTTTAATGATCGATGATATGAATTCTGATCATGCTTACTTATGTAATGTACATCCTAATGGTATTGTGCATTATGACATTGATCACCTCTGCATGTTTAATACAAATTTAATTCAATTAGATTCATTTAGAATGGGCACAAATGCAAATTCAAAAAACATTCATATATCACATGATGTAACTTCTGAATATAGGAAATTTGAGGAAAAAATCAAAAGAATGAAAAAGGAAAAAAGGAAAAAAAAAAAAAAAAAAGAAAAAGACAACACATAATGAAAACTAAAATCAGAGCTATGAGATCACTATTTTTATCTTCTTATCACCCCTCTGTGATTCTGCTTGTAAGTCTAGTGTCCCTTTATACCTTGGGAATTCAAGTGGTTTAATGACTCACATTGTAACTCATGCCTTGAAACTATCATCAATCATTACATCAGCATTAACCTTATATTCTGATTAAAAGTTCTTCAAAGTGCAAGTCCAGTTGATCTCATTATCAAAAACTCACTTTAGTCAGTTCGCCCACTCCTCTGTATCTTTAATACATAAGACTGTACCTAAATTGGGTTGGATTTGGACCAATAACAATAATGAATGAATTGGGTCTCTTGTATATGAAAATGGAAAAAAAAAAGAATACTAGAATAGCATGAATGAATTTAGAATGAAACTAGGGGCAAAATGTAGCTTTGGGGGCAAATTGCATAACAATAAGTCCATATTCAAAGAGCAAAAATGGAACACTTAAGTATAAGAGCCAGTATAAGAGTTCTAGGAGCATAAAGAAGTAAACTATAAGCAACAACCAATAATTCATCAATATAACATAGTTTGGTCATTTGTCTAACAAACTATATCAGAAGCTCTAACATCAAAAGTACCAATAATGAAGCATTCAATGCTCAAACCTATAGGTTGTTGATGAGGTACCTCATTCTCACACTCCAAGCTATGAACATAGCTCTGTTCCAAATAGGAGACCTATTAGGATGATGCATGTCATATATAACATGCATACACTTGTGACATACTTGTTTTACATAATAAAGTCCTTGAGCCTAGACAAGATTATGTAAATACTTTGCTACTAACATTCAAAATTAGTGTTGTAAAAGTGCATAAAGATAGTTAAGGTGTTCACATCCGAAGAAAAAGGGCAACACTATCAAGGTGAACCTGATACTCAATGGGAGACCTTAAGAGCCTAATATATTATGGTAGGGAATATCACCGACAGTGACACTTGTAAAGGCATCATCCTGGCGACCTCAAGAGGCTGCATTGGACATTTAAGCTCCTCAAATTATACATCCATCTCTATAGTCTCATCTGGGGCATCATCTGGAATATCTCTACATAATAGTTAGACTAGTGTAGGCCATGAAATATAGTGATGAGAAGGTCTAACATGTCAACAATATATTTTTCGACCCTATAAAAGGGACGAATGCACTCAAAACTTAAAGTGAATGCATTCTGAAAAATTATTTGATCATGAAATAAGATCTCTAACTCCTGAACCTTTTTTTTTCTGCAGGAGATGTTAATAAAAGGAATGAAGCCCTCTATCATAGCATTAATGGAATGATAAAAAGATAAATTCATCCCAAAGCCACAACTTCGATGGGGGAGTATCATGACCTTCATGATCAGAGACATCATCATCATAATTAAATAGGAAGAATGCAAAAGAATGACATTGCATTTCGATAAAATCTCTTCACTTGTGAATAGACCATACTAACCTATGGTATTTTGTGCAAGGAAAAATAAAAGAGAAGAAAGAAGGGAAAGGAATCGATACATCAGTAAGATCAAGCAAGATTATAAATAGTAATCGTTCATCAGAGTATCACCTTGTATGGCAAATAACTTACTAAATACTCATTAAAATAATAAAGGGAAGTAACATAACTCTATTTCCTTAGATTTTGTAATAAAGTACCATCTCAATCGTAAAATTCACAAATTAAAAGTAAATTCATCCACTTCATGAGATCATATGCAAACAACCTATCTCATGGCCTTTGATCATAATGGCTCTCTTTTATTAGCCTTACAGAATTCATACGTTTAGTTAGCGGCTTTGTATTGAGAGTTTATAAACTCTAATCAATCTAATACTTGTTTTGCACCCAAACGAGGGGAAGAAAATGCAAAAATAAAATCTGTGGACATGAAGCATAAACTGCTTGAATTTTAAAGTATCATTTCAGTCTTTCGAATGATAAATGTGCATATAAGCTACTCCAATGCTAAAAAATGAGTACAAGTATAAATCCCTTGATAGTATCCATGCTGAGTAATACGAGAAAGGTGGGGGAATCCTAAGAGGAGAATCAAAAAAAGAGCAAGCATAATTTACTCTAATGCTCAGAAATGAGTAAGAGTATCAACATGAAACCTCTGGCGGTATCCATACTGAGTAATACAAGAAATGCAAGGGGAATACTAAAAGAGGACCATGCTAAAAATTGCTCTATTTAATCCAATGCTCTATACGAGTATGAGTATCCAAAGGACCTTTCTAATAATATCTACATTGAGTAATATGAGAAAGGCAGGGGAATACTCAAACAAGGAAGGAAAGCATAAAAATAACTCAAAGGCTATTTTGATACTCAGAATTCAATCTTTTTATGCTCAATTTTTATAAGTTTTGTTTAGCAAATTCTCCCTAAAATTAGGTGTGAAAATAAGCTCTTCACTTGGTAAAAGACATGCTCTCAGCATAAGATGGTTGATGATGCCTCTGACCTTTGCAAATGGTAAATAAATGATAGTCATGAAAATAAAAAATAGTGAGACTCATTGAGTGCAAGCTATCTCATAAAAAAGTGATTATTTTTCTCATAAATTTTTAATATTATAAGATACTTTTGTATATTTATCATGATTGAAACTAACTTCAACAAGTTTGTAGGAATTACAAATCTAAAAGAAAGTGTACCCAATTTATAGAGATGGTTAACACAGTGAAATTGAAATCAGTCAGCAAAGAAATTCTAATCAGTCAACACACCAAAATTCAAAGTCAGTCAGCATAAAGAATTCAAAGCATTTGACTCAAACAACCAAAGATAAAAATTGTGAGCAATTATGGATTACAACATCAAAGGTGAGCAATGTAAAGGTTACAGCTAATCATAAGCAATTATGGACTACAGCATCATCAGTGAGCAACGAAAGGGCTACAGCTAATCATGAGTAATTATGGATTACAACATTATCGATGAGAAACAAAAGGGTTGCAGTTAATTGTCAGCAGTTATGGACTGCAGCATCATTAGTGAGCAACGAAAGGGTTGCAGTTAATCGCAAACAATTATGGATTACATCATCATCAGTGAGTAATGAAAGGGTTGTAGTTAATTACGACCAATTATGGACTATAGCATTACCAAAGGTGAGTAATGAAAGGGTTGTAGCTAATCAGGAGTAGTTATGGGTTGTAGCATTATTAAAGGCGAGCAATGGAAGGGTTGCAGCTAATCGTGAGCAGTTATGGGCTGTATTATTATCAAAGGCAAGCAATGGAAGGGTTGTAGCTAATCGTGAGCAATTATGGATTGCAGCATCATCGGTAAGCAATAAAAGGGTTGTAGCTAAACAGTAAATAGTTATGGACTGTAGCATCAAGGGCTAGCAATGAAAGGGTTACAGCTAATCAAAATTATGAGTAATTACAGATTGCAGCATCAAGGGTGAGCAACGAAAGGGTTATAGTTGATTGAAATCATCAATGAGTAATGAAGAGATTGCATCTGATCAAAAGCCTTAAGCAGTTACAGACTGTAAAATTAAATGGTAAGTAACAAAAGGGTTGTAGCTAATTAAAGCTAGCAAGTAATGAAAGGTTGAAAATGACCAAAATCATTGATAAACAATGATAGGATTATAATAAAATCAAAATTTATGATTAGTTACAGACTACAGTGTCAAATGTAGACAACGAAAGGGTTGTAGCTGTTCAAAACTTACTAGCAATTATAGATTGCAGCAGCATAAAGCTACATTGAGGAATGACAAAGTCAACATTGTACGACCAAGTACAATGTACCTTCTCAATCTAGCTATACGACCGAGTGTAGTCAATATTATACGATAGAGTACAATGTATCCTTTCAATCAGGACTATATGACTGAGTATAGTCGACATTGTATGATCGAGTACAATGTATCCTTCAATCTGTACTATATGACTGAGTATAGTCGACATCATACAATTGAGTATGATGTATCCTTTCAATCAGGACTATGCGACCAAGTATAGTCGACATTATATGACTGAGTATAATGTATTTTTTCAATCAGACTATACATCCGAGTATAGTCGACATCATATAACCGAGTATGATATATCCTTCCATATTGATTATACGACCGAGTATAGTTGACATTTAACGACCGAGTACAATGTACCCTTCCAATCAAGACTATACGTTCGAGTATAGTCAACATTGTGTAATCGAGTATAATATATTCTTCTAATATACTATACAACCGAGTATAGTCAACATTATACGATCGAGTATAATGTGCCCATTCAAATCAATGTTATATGTCCGAGTATAGTATTTCCTTAGGTATTTTTTCCTAGTGTTATACAACAACACAAGCATTCATCGTGAACTGATAATTAGTTATAAGCAAAAGTCTCAAGGAGCACAATTAAGTACCCTAATTCTTTCCTTTGAAATTGTGTGCTTCTATTGCTTTGCCGTAATTTGTCAAGAAAATAGCAATAAAGGGGGGCAACTATAAGCACCTAATTTCAAGATGCATTTGTGCATGAATGCAATGAAAGCACCCAACTGCATGTAGTGTCTAAAGATGGTATTCAAGTTGATCCACAGAAGATCGAGACAGTGTTTGAGTGACCTAGACCGATGACAATCACACAGATTCATAGTTTTCTAGGTTTAGCTGGGTATTATGAGAGGTTTGTGCAGGATTTCTTGAGAATTACAGCTCCTATGACTCGCCTAACTCAGAAGAATATGAAGTTTGTGTGGTCAAATACTTATGAGAATAGTTTTCAGTTGCTGAAGGAAAAGTTGACGATAGCTCTAGTTTTGGCTTTACCTAATGGAGTAGATAAGTTCACTGTGTATTGTGATGTCTCTAAAGTTGGCCTAAGTTATGTGTTAATGCAAAATGGTAGGGTGATAGCTTATGCTTCAAGGCAGTTGAAGAAGCATGAACAAAATTATCCTACTCATGACCTAGAGATGGTTGTAGTGATCTTTGCTCTCAAGATTTAGAGACATTATTTGTACGGGGTGACTTGTGAGATATTCATATACTACAAGAGTCTTAAGTACATTTTTCAGCAGAGAGATCTGAACTTAAGGCATAGAAGATGGTTAGAACTCCTGAAGGATTATGATTGTGAGATTCTTTATCATCCAGGCAAGGCTAATATGGTAGCAGATGCCTTGAGTAGGAAGTCCTCAGGTAGTCTTGCTCACATTAGTGTGGAGAGGAGACCTTTGATCCAAAAATTGCATGAGTTAGTGGTTTAAAGTCTAATAATGAAGTTTAGCAGATCAGGTGGACTGTTAGTTTAGTTCAGAGTTCGATCAGTGTTGAGAGATAGGATTAAGGCAACTCAGGGCCAAAATCCTATTCTAGTAGAGCTTGTAGAGAATATTCGTGCAGGGAAGTTCATTGACTTCACACTCGATGATGAAGGTGTTTTATGGATTAGTGATAGGTTGTGCGTTCCTAATGTGGATAATTTAAGAGAAGAGATCCTTGAGGAAGCACATTCTACAGCCTACAATATACATCTAGGTGTTGCTAAGATGTACCACAGTATCAAAGATATATATTGGTGGGATGGATTGAAGAAGGATGTAGCTGATTTTGTTTCTAAGTGCTTGACTTGTCAGTAGGTAAAAACTGAGCATCAGAAGCCTTTTGAGAAACTTCAGCCTCTTTCAATTCCTAAGTGAAAGTAGAAGAGTGTTGATATGGATTTTATGGTTGGGTTACCTCATTCTAAGGATGGATACAATTCCATCTGGGTGATTGTGGACAAGTTAATGAAGTCTGCTCATTTCTTACATGTTAAAGCCACTTATTCTGTAGCTAAGTTGGTGAAACTATATGTTAAGCATATCGTGTGCCTTCATAGAGTACCTGTGTCCATCATATATGATAGAGGTTCAATGTTTACCTCTCAATTTTAACAGAAGCTGCAAGAAGCAAAGGGCACCAGGCTTAATTTTAGTATTGCTTTTTACCCTCAGACAGATGGTCAATCTGAGAGGACGATCCAGACACTTGAAGATATGTTGAGGATGTGTGTATTGGATGTTGAAGGTAGTTGGGATGATCATTTGCCGCTTGTAGAGTTTGTTTATAATAACAACTACCATAATAGTATTGGGATGGCACCGTATGAGGCTTTGTACAGAAGGAAGTGTAAATCCCCTCTAAGTTGGGATGAGATTGAAGAGAGAGCATTGACTGGACCTGAGATGGTTTAGGTTGCCGCTGAGAAGGTTACTATGATCAGAAGGAGATTAGAGATTGCAGTTAGCAGAAAAAAGAGCTATACAGATCCAAGATACAGAGATGTGGAGTTTTAGGTTAAAGACAATGTATTTTTGAAGGTGTCTCTGATGAAGGGTGTGATGAAGTTTGGTAAGAAAGGAAAGTTAGCACCGAAATATATTGGACCGTTCGAGATTCTGGAGAGAGTGGGCATGGTTGCATATTGGTTGGCTTTGCCTCCGAATTTATCTCAAGTGCATCCAATGTTCCATATCTCGATGCTAAGGAAGTATATTTTAGACCCTTCATATGTGTTGCAACCTGATAGTGTGAAAGTGAACGAAGACCTGAAGTACAAGGAGGAGCTAGTCGCGATAGTAGACTATCAAGTTCGTCAGTTGCATTCGAAGCAGATTCCGATGGTCAAGGTGTTGTGGCAAAGCAACAACGTGAAGGAGCTCACTTGGGAGATTGAAGCCGAGATGCGGGTTGCCTACCCTTACCTCTTTCCTTGATGATTTTTATTTTCTATTCTTTTATTGGAATTCGAGAATAAATTCTTATAAGAGGGGAAGATTGTAATGACCCAATATTTTTAAATTATTAAAATATATTTTGAGATATGCAGTGTTAATAATATTTTAAATTTTTAAATATTAATATTGATGAATAATATTTAATTATTTTATTTTAAACATTTTCCTACATAAAGGATATTATTGGGATATTATTATTATTATTATTATTATTATTATTATTATTATTATTATTATTATTATTATTTGCTATTGTTAGTATTATTATTTGTAGTTATTATCATTATTATTATTAATAGTATTATCTTATACATGTGTGATTATTGTTATAATTATTATTATTGTTTATTGTTATTATTATCATTATTATTAGTGTGTATGTGTATCATGCATGTGTGTTATTTTTATTGTTATTATTATTATTGTACTATTATTATTATTGTTATTATTATTATTATTATTATTATTATTATTATATGTGCATGTGATGTGCATATGTTGTGTGTGTATTTGTGTTAGTGTGTGTTATGTATATATAAATGTGACAAATGGTTAAGTTAATATATATATATATATATATATATAAGAGAGAAAGGTCAAAAAGCAAATCCGGTCAACTCTTCCCACCCATTCCTTTATCTTCTTTTTTCTTTCTTTCTTTTTCTTCTTCTTCTTCTTCCTTTCTTTTCCTTGCATCCTCCATTGTCAACGCCACCTAAGCTTCACCAGCACACCATCAGCCACCACGGACCACCACCAAGCTCGCCACTTCTTCCTCTTACCTTCCCAACGTCGTCTGAAGCCCCGACGTCGCTGGAAATCATGTGGGACCGCGAATAGCTATTGTAGCTCTGACAAAATTTTCGATCGATTTAGCTTGAGTTTTTAGACTCATTAGACTCCTTTCGACGTGTACTTTCCGATTCTTAAGTCGTTTTGACTTTACGACATTCGGATTGTGAGTTATCTCTAAGTTTAGTTTATGTCTATTTTAGGTTTTTATTTTTTTTTAGCTTGATTGTGTTTAATTCTTAATAAATTCTTTTGAAAATGTTGTTATATGGAACCTAAGCTTCTCAAATATATTTTTAGTTTATTTTTTAAATTTATTTGAATTATAGGTAATTATTGAATTTTTGATAATTAAAAATAAATTTTTATTAATTATGTGATTTATATATTTTGTATAGAAATTATAATAAATTGTATAGTTAATTTAAATTATTAGCTTTGAAAATGAGAAAATAAATTTTCACTAATTTTTACTAAATTTTGATTAATTTTTGGAAAATATTAGGTATTATGTAATTTTTTAATTTATAGGTAAATTATGTGTTTTTATTGAAATTATAGTTAAATAATATGTTTTAAATAATTTTTGAATAATAAATGGTATTAAAATAATTTTTACAAATTATTTACTATTTTTAACTACTTAATACTAATTTTCAAAAATATATTCAAATAATAATTTTATATACTATTTTTGTGATTAAATAAGTTTTTAACCATTTTTATTATATATATAACCTATTCGAGTAGTTAATTGTGAATTTTACTATTTTATGTCAAATATTCAAAAAATTGAATTTTTATTAATATTATATAATTTATTTGACATTTTATTTAGTTACATGAAAATAATTATATTTAATGTTTTTGTTATTTAAATAAATTTTATTTTGGTATTCTATTGATATTTATGGATTTAAAAGATTTTTATTATTTTATTATTTAATATTGATTTTTGGTGAATTGTGAACCTCAGTTGGGAATTTGTGTAGTTTGGGATTTCAACCCGAGGTGTTGAGCTTTGTGTATATAGAAGTGTGTTTTCTTGTAGGATTAACTCTACTTTCAATAAAGAGAAGTTCATTTTACATAGTAGACTCTATCGATTTTTTGATAGAATTCTCGTAAAATGTGACGCCGGGTCGATCATGAGTTTTTATATTTTAACTGAGTTTTGATTCTTAGATTGAGTCTTCCTTTAAAATTCCTAGAAGTGTAAAGTTAGAAATTTATTATGATTGTTATTATTATTTATTTTCTAGTTGCGCTGAGACCGAGGCCTATCGGATCAGGCCCGTCGAGTCTATCTCGAGGAGTACAAACTTGTGAGTTATTATTTTATATATGCATTGCATGTAGGATGCATGACATTGAGTATTCATGTTTTTAATATATATTTATATGTGAATTATTTTATTAAATGATTTAGTATATGTTAGGTATACTTTCAGTATATTTCGATATATATGCAACATATATGCTTGTTATATTTTCAATATACACTTAGTATATTTTTTGTATATTCATGGTTTATTTTTTGTATATGTGTGGCATATATATCTGGTATATTTTTAGTATACATTTGGTATGTTTTTAGTAGACATTTGGTATATAAATGGTATATTCTCCTATAATGAATGTCATTATATGTTAATTGTGCATTTTATTATTTTTCATTAAATATACAATTTATTAAAGGATATTAATAGAACGTGCTATTTAGTGGGCTACGCAAGTATTGTTGCGCAACAGTATGGTAGAATTAGGTTGAAATTCTGATGTTTGATTACGAATGAGAATATGGAGATTATTAGTTATTGGAAAGGGTAGCTACAGATCCTTGATTGACATAGTGTACTCGAGGCCAATTATGCCCGTAGTAAGATTGCGGATCCTCGATTGACTTAGTGTACTCGGAGCCAGTCTACTACCTTGAATTGGATATATGAATACTTGGAGTTTTGGATAAGCCAATTGGCTATTGATTTATTGATTGAGGTTGCGAATATGTTAGAGTTCTATTTGATCATTCATGTAAATAAATATTTTTCTGCATTTATTATATACAAAAGTGGATTTTAGCATCTATGTGAAATGTTTGTATATATTTATATATATACTGATGCTTGACTGCAAGTGATTTTAGGTTGCATGTATATATGTCATAATAATTCATTCAGTGAGGTTTGACTCCCTTCAATATTTTTTTCAGAAGATTCTTCTTCAGACCTCACCAGTAATACTTTACGCCAGTCTTCTTCAGCCCCGACTAGATTATGTAAATTTATTATTTGATCTCTTATTGTACTCTAGACATTGCAATAGTAATGTATTGTATCAGTAGTGTGTTGTTTTGTATTTTTAAATTTTTGTATCAGAATACAGTATGAATATTTTTATTATGATATGACATTTAAGTATTTATTTTTATATTGATTTAATTTTTAATTTTAGCATATTTTATTTATTTATTGCATGTGTTTTTATTTTAAGGTTTGTTACGAGTTCCAGATTTGAAAAAATTTTCGTTCCCTAACGCCGGTCATAATTCCCAGTTTGAGTCGTGACAATAGTATATAAAAATAATTTTTTTTACTAAAGGAGAAAAGGACAAAATAATATTTTAACATTTTTTTAAATACAAATAGTATATATAATAATATTTTTTAAATAAAATATCCCCCACCAAGTACATATACACAAAAAATAATATCATAAAATAATTAAATAATAATCAACACTAATAAATCTCACAATTTAATTTAATAAATAATTAACTAAAATAATAATTAAAACTCAATTATTCTCACCCACAAAAAATATATATACACAATATTAAAATACACTATACCAATAATTCACAATAATAAAAATAATAATATTAATAATATTAAAATAATATTCAACACTAAATCTTCAAATTTAATTTCACAAAATAATCATAATATAACACTTCAATAAAATATTTATTAACATTACATATCCCAAAAATTATTTTAATAATTTATAAAATATCGGGTTATAACAATCTTCCCTCCTCTCAAAAATTTGTCCTCAAATTTTCAGAATAAAAAGAAGGAATACAAGAAATCATCGAGGAAAAAGATAGGGATACGTTGTTCACATCTCAGCTTCTATCTCCCACATGTACTCTTTTGAGTTGTTGTTCCTCCATGACACTTTGACCATCAGGATCCGTTTCAAATGTAGCTGACGAACTTGAGAATTCACAATCGCTATTAGTTCTTCCTCGTACGTCAGATCTTCATTCACTTCCATACTCTAGGGATGTAACATGTGTGAAAAGTCTGAAATATATTTTCTCAGCATCGAGATATGGAACATTGGATGCACTTGTGATAAATTCAGAGGCAAAGCCAACCGATATGCATCCATGCCAACTCTCTCCAGAATATATCTCGGTGCTAAGTTTCCCTTCTTGCCAAATCTCATCACACCTTTCATCGGTAACACCTTCAGAAATACGTAATCCCCAACCTGAAACTCCACATCCTTATGCTTCGAATCCACATAGCTCTTTTTGTTTACTAGTTATGGTTTCTAATCTTTTTTCGATCACAACAACCTTCTCAGCTGCATCTTGGATAATCTTAATTCCTATTCTCTTTCTTCAATCTCGTCCCAACACAAAGGGGATATACACTTCCTTCTGTACAAAGCTTCATACGGTGCCATTTCAATACTACTATGGTAGTTGTTATTATAAACAAACTCTACCAGTGGCAAATGATCATCTCAACTACCTCCAAGATCCATTACACACATTCTTAACATATCCTCAAGTGTCTGGATCATCCTCTCAAATTGACCATCCGTCTGAGGGTGAAAAGCAGTACTGAAGTCAAGTCTAGTTCCCATAGCTTATTGTAACTTCTGCTAAAATTAAGAGGTAAACATTGAACCTCTATTAGATATAATAGAAACAAGCACTCCATGAAGGCAAACAATATACTTAACATACAGTTTGGCCAACTTAGTTATAGACTAAGTAGCTTTAACTGGCAAGAAGTGAGCTAATTTGGTTAACCTATCCACAACCACCCAAATGGAATCGTATCCATCTTTTGAACGAGGTAACCCTACCATAAAATCCATAATAATTCTCTCTTATTTTCACTTAGGAATAAGAAGAGGCTGAAGCTTCCCAGAAGGCTTTTGATATTCAGTTTTCACCTACTGATAAGTGAAACGCTTAAAGACAAAATTAGCTACATCCTTTTTCAATCCATTCCACCAGTATAAATCTTTGATGTTGTGGTAAATCTTAGTAACTCTTAGATGTACACTACAAGTTATATAATTTACTTCTTTAAGGATCTCTTCTCTCAAATTATCCATATCAGGAATGCATAATCTACCACTGATCTATAAAACACCTTCATCATTCAGTGTAAAAGTAGTGAACTTCCCTTCACGAACATTCTCCTCAAGCTCTACTAAAAGAGGATTTCGATTTTGAGCTGCTTTGATTCTATCCTTTAGCACTTATTTGACTCTGAACTGATATAGCAATCTACCCTATCTGCTTATCTTCATCATTAATCTTTGATCCACTAACTCATGCAAGTCTTGGACTAAAGGTCTCCTCTTCATACTAATGTGAGCAAGACCACCTGAGGACTTCCTACTCAAAGCATCTGCTACCACATTAGCTTTCCTTGGATGGTATAGAATATTACAATCATAATCCTTCAGTAATTCCAACCATCACCTTCGCCTCAAGTTTAGATCTCTCTGCTGGAAAATGGACTTCAAGCTTTTGTGATCTATGAAAATCTCACAAGTCACTCTATACAAGTAGTGTCTCTAGATCTTGAGAGCAAAGATCACTACTACCATCTCTAGGTCGTAAGTAGGATAATTTTATTCATACTTCTTTAACTACCTGGAAGCATATGCAACTACCCTACCATTCTGCATCAACACACAATTGAGACCAACTCTAGAGGTGTCACGATAAATAGTGAACTTGTCTCCTCCATTCGATAAAGTTAGCATTGAAGTTGTGGTCAACTTCTCTTTTAACAACTAAAAATTATTCTCACATGCATCTAACCATTCAAACTTCACATTCTTCTGAGTTAGGTGGGTCATAGGTGCTGTAATTCTTAAAAAATCTTGAATGAATCTCCTACAATACCCAGCCAAACCTAGAAAATTTTGAATCTCAGTGACTATCGTCGGTCTAGGCCACTCAGATACTGCTTAAATCTTTTGTGGATCAACCTGGATACCATATTTAGTCACCACATGACTAAGAAATGCTACACTCTCAGTCCAAAAATCACACTTTGAGAATTTAGTATAAAGTTGATATTCTCTCAGTATCTGTGGTACTATCCTTAAATGATATACATATTCCTCCATGCTTTTCAAATACACTAGTATATCATTAATGAAGACTACCACAAACTGATCTATAAACAATCTGAACACCTTGTTCATCAGATCCATGAAAGCAGCTAGTGAATTAGTTAACCCAAAAAAACATCATTAGAAACTCGTAGTGACCATATTGAGTGTGAAATGCCATTTTAGGAACATTAGCTTCATTAATCCGCAACTGATGATAGCCCAACCTCAAGTCAATCTTGGAAAAGAACTGTGCACCCTGAAGTTGATTAAACAAATCATCTATCATCGAAAAAGGATACTTATTCTTCACCATCACCTTATTCAACTCTCTATAATCGATGCATAATTTGAGTGTACCATCCTTCTTCTTCATAAACAGGACTGATGCACCTAAGGAGAATTACTGGGTCTAATAAAACCCTTGTCCAATAACTTTTGTAATTGCACCTTTAACTCCTTCAACTCCGTAGGAGCCATTCTATAAGACGAAATCAAAATAAAAGCTATGTCATGAACCACATCTATATAGAATTCAATCTTTTTGTGAGGTGGTAAACCTGACAACTCATCAAGAAAGACATCAGGAAAATCACAAGCTACTGAAACATCTATGAGAGACATATTCTTCACTGAAGTATCCCTAACTAGTGCCAAGTATCCCTGATGACCTTTTCTCAGCATCTTCCTAACCGTGATAATGAAAATAAGATTCTAAGGTGCTTAACTTTTATCACCCACAAACTTAAACTCTTCATCATTTAAAATTCTAAAAATTACCTTTTTACTCTGACAACCAATAGTGGAATAGTGTTGAGACAACTCATCCATTCCAAGGATCATAATAAAATCCATTCTTAAAATCACATTAAAATTAATTACACCCAAAAGGAATGAATCTGCGAATAACTCTTTAAATTTCAGTCTTCAGCTCGAATGTTAATATACTAAACTTAATCCTATAACATACAGTTCTACCACTCTCATCTTATACAATATCACGTTTACAGCATAACACAACAGATTGAAGAGTTCACGAGTATTCTTCTCAACTGACTGCTCTTCTTTTACTTTGTGCAATAGTCGCCATGTGTAATTATCCCTCCATGAAGGTGGATGGAAGTATCTTAAAAATCACTCTTTAAACTCCAATCACGTCACAGTAGTCATATAAAGCTACTTTTACTGCAT
Source organism: Mallotus nudiflorus (assembly GCA_947683625.1). Taxonomy (NCBI): domain Eukaryota; kingdom Viridiplantae; phylum Streptophyta; class Magnoliopsida; order Malpighiales; family Euphorbiaceae; genus Mallotus; species Mallotus nudiflorus. The sequence goes on along the minus strand of CANTUR010000008.1, from coordinate 1,825,985 downwards.
GTACTAATATTATGCTGCAGTCAAAACTGATAACTTCATCATTAAGAGTACAAAATGTTGCATCCGTATTAAACATCTTCTTATTCATTCATTAAAGCATATTCAAAACAATTATCATGCTTGGTTAAGTGCTATCATGCCCTCATTAATCATGGTTATCCCAGCCATAAATGTTGCAAGTCGAGTTCAAAGGATGTCTGTACCTCTTACAATAACTACTTTGGCTTTTGAGTTACTGTTGCCTCTAACGTACCCCTATACTAAATAGGTGTAGTAGGGGCTGAAATTAGAATTACAACTTCAACTTGAAAGGATTGCTTAGCAATACATATTGTCTTAGTGGTAAAAATAGTTCTCGTTCACCTCACTTAAAAAGACGTGGAAATCAACGAGATTCAAAACATGGAATATACATAGAATTAACATATCCTAATCTCTCTACTGAAATAGAGGCTGCATTTGTAGTATGGCCAAAGGTATCGACATTTCACCCAGTAAAACTCTTAATGTGTGGGTAGCATCATAGAAACCCTAAGCCAGAAGCTCCTCTTTTTGTTGTTCCCGCTGTTTATGGCAACCACCTGGCCCTCTAGATTCACCTCTACCCTTATGCCTAATTGGCTGCACATGGGGTAGAACATTATCCTTAAAAAACTCTTCATCATTAGTTTCATTGATAGATAGAGTGACTCACGCTCGCCACAATCAGAAAAGAATAAAAGCAAAACATAGAATTCAGACATAAACAAACAACAAATAGACACCCTAACGGTTATGCAAAATTTCAAAATGCAACGAAGACTTTTCAAAGACATAGTCGAACCTAATTTACTGTAGTAGTTTCAAAGAAAACTCAAATCTATTAACCTAGCTCCACAACACTAAAACCTAGGTTTTGATACCAACTTTGTCACGACCCAAACCGAGGAGTCATGACCGGCACCAGGGAACATAAATTTTTTTAAAATTTAAAACCCATAGTAAGCCTTAAAATAAAAAAGCATGCAATTATAATACAAAAATACACCAAAATTAAAAATTTATTTCATAACATAATAAAAACATCTTTATACATGATTCAAATACAAGAACATGATCTAATACAATACAAATACTAAAATAAGAAGTACTACTACTACAGTGTTTGCTAAAATACAAGAAAAACAATGGTTCAATGTTTACATAACTCGGCCGGGGAGGAAAGAGTTTAGTTAATAAGTCTAATAAGAAGGTCTGAAATAGAAGATCCTAAAAAAAATATTGACGGGATTCAGACCTCACTGAGTGAATTATTATAATATGTATACATACAACCTAAGGTCATATACAATCAAGTATTAGCATAATAATATATACATTTATATATATATACATGCAGTTCATAGAGAAGCTGAAATCCACTTTTATATAATATTAAATGCAAAAGAAATTTTGGGTGAAGGATCAAAGCAAAACCCTAAAATATCCGCAACCTCGATCACTAAACCTCGCTAGCCAACAGACTCACTTAATTCCAAAATATTTCTCTTTTCCATTTTTGGACAGTAAACTGACCCTGAGTCACTAAGTCAATTGAGCTCCCATAGTCTCACTATCAGCATGATTGGCCCCGAGACACTAGGTCAACCAAGCTTCCGCAATCACACAACTTTCTCACCACAAATCTCAATAATCAATTATTCAAATCTCACATCAAATATCTCATAATTACAACCTTAAAATCTAATGTACTGGTGCGCACACAGTCCTAGTGCAACCCATTAGGTAGCACGTTCTACTGTTGTTCTTTAAATAAATCTTATAATTATTAAATATAATGAAATGCATAATTTAAACATGGTAGCATCCATTTTTAAAGCAATATTCCAAACATATACCAAAACATATATATAATTATTTAATAAAATAAATCATACTTAATTACATTATAAAAATATGGATGCTCATAAATATGTATTCTACATGCAATGCATATATATGATAATAATTCACAGTTGTGCGTTCTACAAGAGTGACCCAATTGGCCTAGAGGCCTCGATCTCAACGCAGCTAAAGAAAATAATAATAATAATAATAATACTTATTAGAAATAAATTCCTAATTGAATAATTCTAGAATTTTAAGAATGACTCGATCTAGACACGACTCGGGCAAAATTTCAAAACTAAACTCTGACCGGTTATCACATTTTACAAGAAATTTATCAAAATTTCGACAGAATCTCCTTTGTAAAATGGACGTCTCCCTACTAAAAGTATAATTAATCCTGCACATAAACACACTTCAAATAATTCCACAACACCACATCTCGAGTTGGGCCCACGAATGACTATTCACGCTCAACCGAGAACCAATATACTCAAAAATCAATCATAAAATAATAAATATTAAAAATCACTAAAATCCATAAAATCAATAAAATACCACAATTCAACTTATTTAAATAATAAAAACATTAAAAATATTTATTTTCAAAATAATTAATAAAATCTCAATATAATTAAATAATATTAATAAAAATTCATTTTTTCCAAATATTCAAAATTAAATAGCATAAATTACAATTTATTTTAAATTGCCCAAATGTATAATAAAATAGCTAAATTTTCATTTAATCATAAAAATAATAAATAAAACTATTATTGAATATATTTTCAGAAATTATTATTAATTAGCTAAAAATAGTAAATAATTAAAAAAAATTAATTTAATAATTTTTATTATTCAAAAACTACCCAAAACATAATAATTAACAATAATTTCAACTAAAATATAAAAATTACTAATTTATACAAATTTTTTCACAAATTCATTTTTCACATAAGCATTCAAAAATTTATAATAAATAATTGGAACGCAATTTCAAAAAACTTTCTTTACAAAATATGCTTGAAATAAAAATATAATTTTTCCAAGCTCGGAACATTACGAGAACAGTAAGCACGAACCCGAAAATTCAAAATTTTTAGAAAAATAAATAAAAATCACATTTAGCTTCCTCACAACCTCTATAACAATTAATCTCAAAGCAACAATCGTTAATAAAATCCAATAAAGGCTTAAACTAACAAAAATTCAAAATACTAAAAATAAAAATATATAAAAACAGGATAGTTACCGGAGTCAAAACTTAAAACGGTTTAAAGATTTGAGAAGGTTAAAGGATGAACTTCCAAAAGAGACCAACCTCGCACGTTGAGGTGGTTGTTGGCTTACAGAGAAATGAAGGAAAAAAAATGAAGAAGAGAAGAAAAGGGAAGGGGGATGACAGGTGCACATTTTTTGCTTTTAAATTTTTTTTAAGTGAGAAAAGACAAAATAATATATAAAATATTTTTTTTACTAAAGGAGAAAAGGACATAATCATATTTTAACAATTTTTTAAGTACAAATAATACATATATAATAATATATTTTAAATAAAATATCCTCCACCAAGTGCATATACACAAATAATAAAATCATAAAATAATTAAATAATAATCAACACTAATAAATATCACAATTTAATTTAATAATAATTAACTGAAATAATAATTAAAACTCAATTATTCTCACCCACAAAATATATATATACACAATATTAAAATACACTACACCAATAATTCACAATAATAAAAATAATAATATTCATAATATTAAAATAATATGCAACACTAAATCTTCAAATTTAATTTAACAAAATAATCATAATATAACACTTTAATAAAATATTTATTAACACTATATATCACAAAAATTAATTTAATAATTTATAAAATATCGGGTTATAACAAGAGGTACCATTGACAAAGGAGAGGAGACCTTGATAGTTTAGAAGGGGGAGGAACTGGGCTTTCCAAGCAAGGTCATTTTTAGGAGTAAGTTTGATAGAAAAGTTTTGATGAGCTAAAAGGGGAGCAAATATGGTGTTTGTTATTGGAATAATTGCGGTAGTCATGGTGCCTTGAGGGCTATGATACCATGTAACGAATGAAGAATGTTTGTTATTGAATGAATGGTACAACAATATTTATAATTACATACGAAAAGATAAAACAAAATAACTAAATGATATAAACACAACCTAATAAATACAAAATATGTTAACATATACATGACACAAGATAAGATTAAGAGGAGCATCATGTTTATCACTTAACAAGCATAATGAAATAAACATATTTCGATCAAATTGAAGTAACAATTTGGTGTCACACAGGTTCTTAAATGTTAATAGACTGAACAGACTAGTTGTAGGCGATGGGATTTAGCGTGCGCCCAAGTATTTGGCGACCACAGCACTGTGTGGGCTCGAGGCCCACTAGGAAGTACGATATAATTGCCCCTTCACAGAAGCCTATCACCTCATCTAGGAAGTACGATATAATTGCCCCTTCACAGAAGCCTATCACCTCATCGATAAGGTGATCGCTATTGTGATGAGGCGATCGCTTCATCAACAGAGTGAACTGCTCTATTTATATGTACATTAATTCTGAATTTCTCCCTGAAATCGCAAAATGCATAAATTTTACTTCCCTATCTCTTTATTTATAGCACGATGCTTAGACATTCAAGGGGGCCAAGAATTTCCATGGAGCCCGGGTCTTCTATAGCGACTTGACTAATGAGCAGAGGGACCGAATTCAAGAGACAGGGTTCAAGGACTTCGTACTCTCGTTTCCATTTGAGCAGGGGTGCACAGACTACCAGCCACTGCATGCCCTGATAGAGAGGTGGTTTGATACGACCCACACTTTCCACCTCCTGTTCGGTGAGCTCACTCTAGACCCAGTGTTATTTGCTACCATCATGGGGATTGCTTGCGCTGGGGATCCTATTCCCTTTGATGCGAGTCTACACCAGCTGTCTCCGGATAAGGCTACATACATTGAGCAACTTTTGGGGAAGACTCCTGACATTAAGGGGACTCATACCCTTAAGTTGGACTCAATTAGGAGTTTCTACACCCCGGATCGAGCCGTAGTGATGATCTCTCCCCGTGAGGTTGACCAGGTGGTGAGGACCTTTTTGCTCTACCTGCTCGGTACCACCTTCTTCGCTGACACTCCCAGCTCCATCGACCTGATGTTCCTATTGGCCCTTCGGGATCTCAACTAGATTCCCATATTCGATTGGGGGTAGCTGCACCCTAGCATACTTGTACCGAAGTATAGACGAGGTGGTCCAAAGGGCTAGGAGATTCTGTGGCTTTTGGCACGTTGTTCTGGTGCGTCATAATCCTTTTTTTCTTTATCTTGTTCTGATCCATCGTTACTTATGTCAGTTTTCTCAACTTCTCCTATTTTATTTTTCAGGTTTGGGCTCTAGAGCTAGAGTTGCTTGTGGATGTTACCCGAGTGGGAGATCATTTTTCGGCCCTTGGCAGGTGGGGCGCCAATCACGTCATGAAGAGGCACCTTATGCGAGTTCACATCCATAGACAGCACCTGAACTCTCTGACACAAGATGCGATATCTGCAAAGCACAAACCTTCTTATTAGTAAATTATTCATATTCAATTTACTTACATATTGACAACTCCCTTTTTTACAGATTCGGAGCGACTTGTGGGGGCCCGAGGACACTTGGACCATTGAGATGACTCGCTCCAAGCCCTTAGCCTCGAAGAGGGTACTCCTTTGTGGCCCTGGATATCGAGCTTGGTATTTGGGAGAACGGGTCTTGAACTGGAGGGCAGGTGTTAGAGCTAGGCGGGTCCCTAGGTCTCCTCCTAACAGTATGCTTTGGGCTCATGAGTTGGAGGGCAATGACCTTACTCAGGTTATTGCAGGCTCATCAGCTATAGATCACACAGTTCGCGTGAAGAGCTGGTATACGAAGTTCATCCACACCCACCTTTTGCTGACGGTCCCCTTCCAGGCCGCTTCTACCTCTCAGGTATATCCCTATCGGCTTCCCTTTTCTTGAAAATTGACTGCATTCTCAACATGTTTCTCTTATTTTTGTCCTCAGGCTGCACCTGCTAGGCCCGTGGCCCCGATCAGGTCCCGTGTGTAGGAGAGAGAGCCCTTGAGGCATCAACTAGATCCAAGCAGGGAGGAGACTTCTGCTATTGGCGAGGAAGCCAGGCCGACTACTGCCCTCAGTTCTGAGTTTGTCCTAGGCAGCTTCATTCACGTCCCCGACCCTCTAGCTCGATGTTAGGTTCCTCCTAGAGAGTTGTCGCTTTAATTCTTGACTTTGGACAAGGACCTGACCCCTGTATGCACCCCTGGTTATGCTACTCATGTAAGTTCTTTTCCTGACCTGCTTTCATTATGATTCTCAAACCAAACGTTAGCTCCAACATTTATTTCAATAATGCAGATTCTGCTGGAGCAGGGCCTATATATGTATCGCATGATAGAGGCCCAGAGAGATTACATACTGGAGATTACTCAGCAGTGGAGGGTAAGAACCTCTTTATTTTCTACATGTATGCATGCTTGCATGGTTTACTAACCTGCGTTTTATCCAAAATAGGATCGGGATGAGGCTAGCAGGGTGAGGATCGCCACTCTTGAGTGTCAAATTGACGTATTTCAGATCGATGAGGATGACGAGGATGAAGACAGGAGTGGTAGCAGAGCCAGAGGAGAGGTCGACCCGGAGGGTACTGGATCGGATGCTTAATATACCAGCGTTAAAACTTATGTAGTCTTTGAATAGTGAACACAAAATTTCAATTTTTAATTTTTTAGACAGAATGTTTGTAGAATTCATCATTTTCCCCGATTAAATTAATTTGTTTTGCTTTTCTCATTTCTTCACATGTGAGTTGATTTCAATGTTTGCATACATAACTGTCCCACTATATTCTGACTACACCTGTTTAGATTGTGTGATTCGAAGAAGCGCAATCGGCCCATACTACTAATAAGGTGATCACCTCATCGAACCCTAGTGAAGAGGCGATTGCCTCTTACTGCTGAGGCAGTGCCTCATTGATGAGGAGATCGGCTCATCGATGAGGCAATCACCTCAGCAGTAGGAGGTCCTGCTCCTATAAAAACCCACATTCTTATGTTTGACTTAATTCTTAAGTTCCCTTCATCCCTAACCTCTTATTTCTCTCTCTAGGCACCTCTGAAAAGCCACAAACATGAAAGAACAAAGTCTAAGGCCTCTACAATCAATTTTGAAAGGTTTAGACAATAAATCTTGGGCCAGGTTAGAGCCGTTTCACCTTTCGGTCTTTAAATCACTCCACACTAGGAGAATCAATTTCCCTTTTCTCTATGCCATGGTTCAAGTTTGGGATTCCTATAAACACGTTTTTCGATTCAACATAATAGAAATATGTCCCCTGCCGAAGGAATTCGAGGCAATTATTGGCCATCATATGGACTTTGCTTGCCGACTTGCTATTCCTGTCCTTGAAAACCCAGATTCTCACTCCATTCAGCAACAAATGGCACGTATGTTCAACCTTCCACCCTGATCTTCTTTTCACCATATCTCTGACTTGGAAATCAAACTAGAGTCCTTCCTCGAGGTCACTATGAATGTGGACAAAGAAGAAACTTACTGGCCCCGCATGTTAGCCCTCTATTTGTATGCTCAATTTCTGTTGGTTTCTCCCTCAAGGCACTACAATACGAAGATCCTTTCTGTCCTCAATCAAGTGGAATCAGGGTTTAATCCTTTCACTCTTATCTTAACAGAGACTATCATCGGATTGGTCGACTTCACGAAGACATGACAATTCTCAGGAAGTCCATTCTTTTTGGAGGTAAGTTTTTCATTGTCCCATCCTTAACTTCCAACTGTCACACCACCTGCATCTCATCATTTGCAATTCTACATATGTGGTTTTATGAAAAGCTAGGCCTAATCGAACCTCCTCAAGACATCAGGCATTATCAAGCCAAGCATTATCGAATAAGAAAGCTACATCCTATCCCCGCAGACATTCATAACTGGCTGTCAATATTCCTTGATACACTGATCCGCTGGGTATGCCCCTGGTGGGGATTGCAGCATGTAACCATTCGATCCTACACATATTGCATCCCGTTTATCGGTCTCCATTTTGCCACTTTCTACAATCCAGCCCACCTCTGCCACCAATATGGTCATAAACAATTGATTATGGAGCCTCTTCACAAATTCAAGCCAGGGCTGCCTTCTCAAAATTTCCTGGACCACCTAGTGGTAACTTGGCCTTGAAGAGTTATCAAAAGGAATTTAAGCTACGACGATGATCAGACTATCGATGATCATTACAAAGCGTGGGTTTGTTTGCAATAGATAAAAAGAGACAAGTTTATTAAATATAAAAGGACAAGAGAATTATAAATGTTAAGTTCACAGGGTAGTCAATAAAAAAAGAGAAAACAAAATTAGCTAATGAAATGAAGTCGTCATTTCCCCCTTTTTAGTAGTAATTTCCCTTTTATACTAGTTAAACGGCTTGTAATGGACATTTTATACAATGTTTAATGATAATTAAAGCAATCCATTTCATTTCTTTTAAGCACAAAAAACATATATACATTTTACTTTTGGTACATCTCATGTTATTAGTTGGCTTACCCTTGTAAGTTTTCTGACTAATAATTTTGTGCCTCTCTCTCCTTTTACATGTCCTTAACTTTCACTTGGACCACCTCTTTTGAGGTTTTCAGTCTAGTAGGACTTTTTTTTCTTTTTAGTCTCTAACTTTTGCTTAGATAGCCTCTTTTCGAGGTTTTCTCCCTAGCGAGACTTTTTACAAAAAGTATTACTTGAGCCTGTCTAGGTTGATGGGTTCTTTGAACTTGTTTCCCTCCATGTCAAACAAAATGGCAGCGCCTTTTAAAAATAACTTCTTTACCAGATACAGTGCCTCCCAGTTGGGCTTAAACTTTCCTCGAGGATCAATCATAATAATCCTTGATAGCTTCAAAAGCTTTTTGACATCTTTTATGCCATACAATAGGTTGGTCTTTCTTTAGAAGCTTAAAGATGGGATTGCAAATGGCCGTTAACTTGGCTATAAATTTGCTAATCTACTGTAAACGCCCCAGAAATCCTCAGACCTCTTTTTCATTCTTTGGTGCTGGCATATCCTTGATTTCTTTAATCTTATTTGGATTGACCTTTATGCCTTTCTGGCTGACAATGTGTCCCAACAGTTTCCTAGATGTAACCCCAAAAGCACACTTCTTTGGGTTTAGTCTGAGATTATACTTTTCTGCTCTAGCCAGAAACTTGTCTAGTGCTTCAAAATGCCCTTCCCTAGTTGTAGATTTCACTATCATATCATCCACATACACTTCTACCTTTTTATGGATCATATTGTGCAGCAAGGCAGTCGTCGCCCTCTAATAAGTGGCCCCTGCATTGTTTAACCTAAAAGGCATCACTTGGTAATAGTACATGCCCCATTCGATGATGAAAGACGTCTTCAATTTATCTATTACTACCATCATGATCTGATTATATCCCAAAAATCCATCCATAAAAGAGTACATTGCATTGGAAGCTGCACTATCAATCAATGAATCAATATGCGGTAGCAGGAAGTCATCCTTGGGGCAGGCTTTATTCAAATCTTAGTAGTCCACACACACTTTGACCCTTCCATCCTTTTTAGGAACTGGAACTATATTTGCTAACCACTGAGTGTCCTCTACTACTTCTAAGAACTTTTCCTTCAGCTGCTTTTCGACTTCTTCCTTAACCAAGAGAGCCCATTCTGGCCTTAACCTCCTTTGCTTCTGCTTTATTGGCGCTATGTGAGGGTATGTGGGGATCCTGTGTTTTGAGATCTCCCTGTCAATTATGGGCATGTCTTTATAACCCCAAGCAAATACTTTCTGTCTCTTTTTTAAGATTTCTTCCATTTTTCCTCTCTCAACATGAGTTAAACCAGAAATAAACAATATATTTTTAGGATTATCGTTTGTGCCCAAATTAAATAATTCAGTTTGCATGGAATTAATGTCAAACATATGCATGAAATGATTGTCACAAATAGAATAACCATTAGGAAACACATCACATAAATAAGCAAATTCAAACTTCATTGCATTCACTTTTAAAAAGAAAATATCGTCAATTTCAAACAGAGAAGTAAGAGAAACATCAAAGTCATTATAAAAGGTATCTATGATAGAATTGAGGATGTAGGTTTCAAAGTTAAGGTCTTTGCTCTAATCATCAATGCCTTTCTGCTCCGAAGTAGCTTTATCCTTTTTAAACTCCTCTTTAGCCAGTACCAGCTCCTCAGTAAGGGCTTTTTCGATAGTGACTTCCCTGGTTTTATTCATAACTTCAACAAAAATCTCGAACCCCGAGATAACTTCCCTAGCCACTAGGAGAGGTTCTGGAGTCCCGCTATATAAGTGCTCGGTGCCTTCCTTTACAAAGATTTTCCACTGAGTTTTCTTTCTAGTCACGGTTTCCTTCTCCTTTTCTTCAGACTAGTCCCATATATTCATCTCTTTCCCAACTTCGTCAACCTCTTTAAATCCTAACCCATGCTTTAAAATATGTACTTTGTTTCCCACAAACTCTGAAGGTCTGCTTTGATTTTTCCCTAATCTCATGTCTGGCAAAAATTTCATATTGCGTATCATTCTCATAACCTTTTCATCCATCACATCCTCATAGATCACACATACTTCAAAACTAGGGCTAAAGGAAATCTCCTTAGGGGTCAACTTCAATGTGGCTATGGCGACTTTAGTTTCAGCTGAGATGGTGACAACCCTTCCTTCATGTGAAAATTTAATCTTTTGATGAACGGTGGATGGGACGCCACTTAGAGGGTGAAACCATGGCCTCCCTAGTAAAATGGCGAATGTTACCGGGATATTAATCACATGTAGGTCAACCCAGACTTCTATAAGTCCTGTTTTAACCAACGCCCTGAAAGTTCCTTTCATAGGTCTCTTGGTGTCATCATAAGCCTTGATAACTACCTCAGAAGACTTTAGGTCGGCTACCGTCAACCCTAGCTTTGGCAAAATCTTCAATGGACACACATTGATGGCAGAACCGTTATCAACCATCACACAGCAAGTCATCTTCCCTTTTACCTCGGCTTTGATAAACAGAGCTTTGTGGTGATCCCTCCCTTCCAGAGGCAAATCATCGTTAGAAAATGTTATCATTCCTTGAGGAATTTCCATTAGTGACTGGAAAATCTGTTCTGGAGTGGAATTAGTGGAAATCTTTCTCTGATCTAGTGCTAGGACCAGGGCTTCCCTATGATCCCTGGAATGCATGAGTAACTCCTAAACACTGGCAATGGTCTCTTTGCTTTGTTCTACCTCCTTTCCCTTTGCTGCACATCCTGCCTTTTCAAGTTCAGACCCGATAACCCTAGGTTCCCCTTTCTTTTCTTCGACTTTCCTTACAAACTGACTTGGCTTACACCCCTCGTTGCCCCATAGGTCATCTCATTCTCTGCTTTCATCATCGGAACTCCATATGTCCAAGACTTGTACGTATAACTCTGTGGGTTGTCTGCTTGGTTTCAGGTTTTCAGGTTTGGTTTGTTAGGAACTGTGAGAGACATCAATGAAGGAGTTTAGTACTTGTCCTTCTATTAGGCTAGAGTTGACCATCAAAATGGGTGGGTTAGGAGGTGGTACATTTCAGTAATTGGCTAATGGGTTGGTTTGTGTGTTCGATTTTCTATTTTCTATGTCAGTAATTTTGCCTGAGTCTATTAGATCTTGGATTTCATGCTTTAATCGGGCACAGTTGTCTATGTCATGCCCGATGGTCTGATGAAATTTACAGAAAAGCTTTGGGTTGGCCCCAAACAAGGGTTATTGTGAAGGTAAAGATCATAACAAGTTCTTCTCAATGAGCTTATCGAGGACTTTGGACATAGGACGTCCCAGATTTGAAAATCTTTGAGGCTATCTAACTGCACTGACTTGTACATTACTGCTCGGTGGTCGAATAGCATGAATCTGAACGTTATTGCTTGAGCTGACCCCCTCTTTGCCCCTAGATCCTCTCCCAAAGAATTTTTTCTCTTGAGCCAAATCTGACTCTTTCTGGACCCCAAATCTATATAATTCTTCAAAGTTCTTGATTCCCAGATCCCTCAATTTCCTAGACAATGTTGGAACACACCCTTCTATTGTCAGGACAAACTGGTCAGACTCAGCAGGCCTATACTTCATCAAGGATAACTTTCCCCTCCAAAGAGTCAGGTAATCAGCAAAAGGCTCATTAAAGTTCTATTTGGTATTCTGCAGATCTCTCAAGGACACTTATAGTTGAACATTAAAACCATATTGCTTAACAAAAGCAACGCACAATTCTTTCCAATCTGACTGAACATGCGGTTCCAAAGTGTAATACCAACAAATCGGCGCTCCTTCCAATGAAATAGGGAACTGCTTGACAATTTGACTCTCAGTTAGCTTCGTAGCCCTTATGTATGTTACATATTACTTCAAATGCAAATGGGGATCCTCAGCACCAGTATACTTCTTCATGTCTGGGAATTTAAACTTACGAGGCAGTGGTTCATCACCCTTTTCCAGATTCAGATCATAATCTAGAGGAGCGACCATACCCTTCTCCTTCATCATCACCTGCATCTAGTTAATTACTTTGGTCATATTTTTAGCCCACTCAATCTGACCCACATCCTCAGCTGGGATGACATTTCTTTAATTCACTGGATTGGCCAACACTGTCACGTCATCTTCTTCCCTTCCTCTAATCGGTATTTCCTCATCGAGATCCACCAGATCGATTGGCGGTGCATTAGGTGTGGCTGTGTTGGCTGGCTCTCTCTGATAAGCTTAGTAATCTCCCCCATTATTTCTCTCATCATAGCCCGGGTTTCTGCCATTACTTCCTCTTTCAACCGTGCCCCAAATGATTCTGGATCGAACCCTCCTACCGTTCCTATTTCTGAATTTCTAACCAAACGACTTGAACTAGCTCGGACCCACCCTGCTAAGCTTGAAGGATCTATAGTGCTGCAAAACAGTAGGTTAGAATGATGCATGATGTATATGCATGATAGGCAAGTCCGTTTTATTTAGAAATTTGAGAAACAAGAGGTCACACACAAAAAGATATACAAGATCAAAGCATGGAACTTAACCATGCAAATTTCCGCCCTTATTTCTCCCACACACGTATTCAATAGTGAGTATCTTGTCCTAGGATTTTTGGCCTAAGTTTTAATTATCAACGGGGGATAATAAAATCGACGTATGCAAGAAAACTCTCAAAATGATTCAAATAAGTAATGGTTCCTTTAAATAAAGCCCGAGTCCACTTTGTATGAGCCAAGATCTTTAGCACCATAAACTTACTTGTCAAGGCCCATTTGAAATAGGTTACGAGTAGGCATGAGAGGCCTCTGTTGACTAGCTTATTTATAATGGGCTTTGGTTGGACATGAGGACCCATTTTATTTTGGACTGCTTATTGATGGGCTCAAGATTTATTTTAAGGGTCCATTATATGGCATAATACACATGCAAATGGAAAAATTCCTAAGGATAGTTTCTAAGTCATTACATGGGCTTAAGTCTTGGGTAAAGAGACTTCGGCTCCCACAACAATATACATCCATATACATCTCCCCACTCAAGGGTTAAACAACGTCGATTAGTACGTGTCATAAGTGACAATAATCAAATATTCCACCACCAGATTTGAATGAAACGTAAGTGGCGAAGTACTGACTATTGTTAGGTTTATTTGGGACTGAAGTGCTCATTATGTGCAAAATGTATAGTGAATGCATAAATGTAGGAAGAAACAAGAAAATAATTAAAGATGATAAAACACAAAACACTGAAATCAGTTTTTCTATCCCCAGTGGAGTTGCCACTGTAGGCGACAAGGTTTAGTGCGCGCCCAAGTATTTGACGACCACGGCAATCCTAATATATTTGCAATGCAAACATTTGTATTTGCATTAATTTATCATTTTTCTTTTATACTTTCAGTTTTGCCAAATTAACACTCTAACTTATTCATAGCTTATTATATAAATACTTGTAGTTACATGAATTTTTCACTCTACCCCTGTACTTGTATAAATTTGTCATTTTACCACTCTATGTATGCTAATGTGTCATTCCATTTGTCTTGCCAACAATGGAATAAAATTTATATAATAGGTAATAGATAAATTGAGATGTTAATTTGACAAAACTTAAAGTATATAAGGCAAAATGACAAATTCATGCAAATATATGGCTGTAAATGTAATATGCCTTACAAATATATATATATATATATATATATAATAGAAAGATTATATTGAAAAAGTTAGTAACCCAAAAATAGCAAAGGCATAGAGGCCTACAAGGCAGTCACCAGTACTGCTACCACAGAGGACTGAGCCTATATTGATAGAAGAAATAAAGTCTGACTAACCTGTAAAAATATTAGCATTAAACACAAACCAACAATACAAAGATAAATACAACTGAGCTTCCAGCTGTTCCTGGTATGAATGGAGCAAGATCTTTCAAGTGGTACCGTCTGATCTTCTTGTTTGCTGGCTAGGAGGAAGTGGCTCTAAGGAGAGACTCCATAAAGAAAATGGCTTTCTCAAATTTCACCGCAAGAGAACTAGGTTATGCTTGGATAAAAGTAGAGCTTGCAGAGATTCAGATTCTGTGAATATCTTCAATCTTGAAGATGTCATCTTCTTTCTAATCTTCTAGATCTCTTAAAATTCCTCTTAGATTTTGATCCATAAAATCAAAATATCATTTAGCTATAACTATAATATCACTAAAATATACTATTAAGCGATTTTTCAAAAATATTCCCTCTTTCATTTGATTAATCCTATTTGTATTATTTGGACGATAAAAAAGTACTTTAAAAAAATTATTATATAGCGAGCTGACAAGTTCCACGTATAGTTGACACTTAACAATTAATAGATGCAAGATTATGGGTCTGCACCAAAAGTAGAATTTGTCAACTTCTAGAACAGGAAAACGTCACAGTTGATAATGCCATCAAGCATATCCGGTAATACACGAATACTGGATAATTGAGGCCTTACAGACCAAGAATTAATTAATGTAACTGGGTATTTGGGCACCTGGCCCTGGCCGATACAGGATGTTGATTCAATCCCATAATACCAACACTGGCTACTCTTCTAATTAATCAACTCTGACAAAAATGCAGCTTCTAGAATCAGGCCCAACAAACATGGCAATATGCTACTCGAGATGATCATACAACATCTTCACTCAATCAAAGCACGCAAGCCTTTCAAGTTTCAAATTCAATGCTTTAAACACCCAATGTCAAACAAGAAATTACATCATTATTAAACCGGTCAACAGATACGTCTAGGATTCCTCGAGTATATAGAAATCCCACAATAAGCTTGCGAGGAATAGACTCTGCTTATCCCCATCATCTGGGCTGCCATGTAATGGCACATTCCTATTACCTCTAGAATCAACCAGAGGCACTACAGTATTTAGGAAGTAACATCCCCTAACAGTGAACTTTTCTGGTAAATATCACAACTGGGAGTTTCTAATAAAGGTAAAATAGACTTTAGACAGAAGATGAGATGATATAATCATTTTTCAGATACCAATAAGTTGTTATCAGACATAACATATATACTGTACCAGCTTGTAGCCTTTCCTTGGGTGTCTAAATTCCAACCTCATATCAATCCTCAAATTATATCAACAGATTCGTCACGTTCCTGCAAACTTGAAAATTGATTGCTCTATTCAGACAGTGGACGTTTGAGGCACTAGAAATTGACATATCAGATACTGGGAATTCCACGGACCAGATACCTTGATACCATACACTCAGTCAAAGTTATCCACTTTGATTGGAGTAATCTCATCAGCAACATCGAAGTGTCCAACCAAACGTGCAAAAAATACCATTTGTTGCTCTAGTGTAAATTTAATGTTCTCAGCCTGTAAACAGTCAGAGATCAAGCTGAAGTTACCATCTCATATGCAAATTGTACTATCAGATGACACATAGAAGGTAAAATACCTTTCGGAAACCATGCTGTTCTCCTTCATACTCAACAAGGGCAACTGGTAAACCCTTATCCTTCAATGCCCGGTGTATTGCACGAGCTTGATCAGGAGGTACAACCTGCGGATTGAAGAGAAGATGCTCTGAAATTACCTTGAAAATTACAAAAATATAGATGGCTTATTCTAAATACACAAAGAAATGTTGCACAAATCCAAATTGCACCATCCACTTTGTCGCAGCACATTGCTAACTGGGTGGTATTATAACACAGATGTTCTCATAGCTATGAGGGTTAATCTCTAACTATAACACTGAAAAGGGTGTCGTCAGCTAGCCCATGTGTAGTGTCTCCCAAAAAAAAAGGATTTTGAAGAAATGGCCACTAAAAGACATTGCTTCAGAGGACTCTAGTGTGGGAATCACATAGGCACAAAAAGTTGACATTACAAGCTTTATTCTAATAAAATCCAATCAAATTAATCATAAAACAATATTTCTCACCAATGCCCTGAGTGAGTACAAGAAAACAAATTTTGTCAAGTCCAACTTTTAACTTTGAATACAACCACGATTTTTCATCTGTTATGACAGATTATCACAGCTTCAATGCATACAAAATTCACCAACAATCTAACTATTTTAGCAATACATTTCGTGTTCTTGATGCCTGCCTCATTAGCACCATTAATCATCATTTTACAGCATAAAGAATTTAAAGTGAAATAAAGATTATTTACCTTATCTTCTAATCCTTGGAATAGAATTATGGGGCAAGAAAATCCATCAACAAAATTTATTGGGGACCTCTCAAAATAATCCTTGTCGTCACCTATAAATCAGTTAAGAATTGCGTCACCACTAAATCGAATATAAACAAACTACGGTATTCTGAAGGCATGGATAGTGAGTTTACCAATGAGGTTATCAAGGTAATGAGATTCAAATTTGTGAGTTTCTGCTCTCAACATTTTCAAGTCTGCCACCTGTTCATAAATTAACATAATATTAAGATCTGTATATCTCAGTACTGTGGAGAAAGATCTTATATCTTATAATTCAAATCTTTCAAAATGTATATCTGATTATGGAAGAAAGAAAATCAACTTCACAGATATTCTTAAATTACCACATAAAAAAAGTAGAGTAACAACAGTAAATAAAATGCAAATCTTCGATACTTGTTGGCATATTTCTGATAGTCAAAAATTATCAGCCAAAGGAACCCATCATGCATTTGACATTAAGAATTGAACATGACAACAAAATGATCATATATGCAAATACAAATGGAAATAATTGCTTTTTTAAAATTTAACATTTTACAGTGTCCATCAGCAAAGAATCCACTCCTGCAACTAGAAGCTGGCATTTAATTCTAAGACTTGCATAGATAATGGATGCAATCCTAAATCGCCATTGGTAGCTGAAAAATGATGCTGGCTCAAGCAGCACTAATGAGATGCAGTTATCAGTTTAATTCAGCAAAAGGCGTCTGCTTCCCAGCCTAAAATCAGTGGCAATCAAATCACAGGTTAATTATAATTTTTGGGTAAATATGAACTCAGAGATTGTTAGTCGAGTATCAGATCAAGCACTCACACCATACAATGAAGCACCAGCCTTAAATGTTTCTCTAAAAGCAAGGGCAGCTAATGTTGTGTAACCACCAGCTGAGCCTCCAGTTATACACAGCCGTTTCTCATCCGCCTTTCCAGTGCCCACCTTGATGAAAAATACATGCATACTATATGAATTGATAAAAATAAATGAATGCAATCCTGGATGATATAATATTATTGAGGAAAAAGAAAAGGATAGAAACTTACCAAAAACTTAGCACAACTGCAACAATCATTAACATCAACAATTCCCCACTTCCTTAATAACCTTTCCCGATATTCTCTACCATAACCTTCAAAATATTATATACAAGAAAACATCACATTAATATAAAATTTTCATACAACAACCAAAAAGGAAGAAGACCATAATTTCTTTTTTTTTTTTTTTTCCTAAGTGCAGCAAGGGCACAAGGAACAAATTCCATCAGAGTTCCTTTTCCTTGCATTCTATTTTGAATCCTTTTAATTAATTAAATCCAGAATGTATATATAAAAGGGTCAAGGAAAAATGTCACAAACCAGTGCTTCCACCATAATTTACATCCACAAATGCCCAACCTCGACTGGTCCAGTACTGGATGTTTAAGTTTAAACTTCCACGTGTCTCGCTAGTAGGTCCTCCTGCAAAATTTTACACCTTGGATGCTGTTATATCTAAAGTACCCTTTTTTCTTAATTACTCAATAGAAAGCACAAAATAAAAAGCAGCACACTCAACAAGTTCACAAAAGGCAACTGTGTTCAACATCTAACAGTGAGATCAATCTAAAATATGATATGAATGACATTTAAATACCATGACTTTTCAACAACAATGGAGGCTTTTCTTCTGGACTAGCTTGGTACATAGGATTAGAAGGCGGATAAAAAAATGCATATGCATTTTCACCAGGAACTTCTGTAGGAAATTCTATCAACTCTGGGGAGCTAAAATAGGACATGTACTTTAAAGTATCAGGTGATGATGACCAAACAATCTTGAAATCAACCACTTTCAATCCTTGGTCATCCAACTTCACCTGAAAAATAAAAAAAAAAAAAATTGCAAAGTTGACCATTACATCTACTAGAATCAGAAGATTGGCAGTTATGGGCAAAATGAAAAAGCACTTCGTATAACGAACAGCTAGCAGCACCTTAGCGACTGATGTTGGATGGACTGCAGATGCTCCCTCAATGCATAGGCAATGGTTCCCTGAAGTCTGTACAACAAAAAATATCATCAAAATCCTATTTTAAGGTTTTCAGGTTTTCTTTGTGCTGCAGCTTAGAAAGAATAAGATTTCTGAAAGTACAATATTATCTAAATCCGTGAAAGGAATATCAAGCGAAGACAATGAGCTTTCAACATAGTCCAAAATACAAACATATGATCTTCCCTTCTGCCTGCAAGCAAACATCAACAACTTCTCATAGGGTCACACTGTATTCAACTTTAGCTTGTGTGGGTATTCAGTATTCAACGAAAACTAGCAAAGAAATAAAACTGAGAAAATAATAAACCAGCAATTGTTTTATGGTTACCTGTAGCTGCACGCAATTAAGTTCTTTCCTTCATTGTTCTGAATTAGCTCATAAGAGTTAGTACCAAATACCCATAATGGTCTTGAGAACTCAGCATCCAAGGAATAGAGAGCTTGCACATCATTTGTAGATTCAATCTGTTGTTAGAAAACCAATTCAAGGGATATTGAATAATGGATGACTGGCCAGATAAACATGTCCTTGAAAAGATAAGTCAATATGCTTCAAATGAAAAAAAAAAATTTGATGCTCCAAAGTCCTTAATTGAGTAGAGTTGGATGACATTTATCACAGCGAGATGCTTGGCAATCAACTAATCATCACAATTTCCATATGGTTATATTGAGAATAAGTAACTTAATGGCTGCAGTGGAAAGATATGTGGTTCATTTGTCAGGCCTATGTATTTGTTGTGCTTATATTTTATAAACAATTAAAATTCTGCTTTCTCAACTTTCCCTTTTCAAATGCACTGATACTATGGCAAGAGTTCTCAGCCTAACTGATTTACATGGCAAGTCCTATTGTCTCCATTTGAAGCACATGTGAGGCAGCAAAATAGTGGTAAGGACATAAAAGTTAACCACAAAAAGCTAACCCCACATGATTACCGCATATAATTTTTTTTTTTTAAATGTGATCTCAGAACAACATGCAACTCTAGTATAACAAGTATAAACATTTACAGCACTTTAAAAAAATACCATTTAACAAAATCACAAGCACAGAGCTCTACTCCACAGTTTATTTGAACAGTGACACAAAAAAGTAAAAATGCCCTAGTGACAGTACTAAAACCTACCCACTTGTAAAGATTCCAAAATCCACCTCTTCTATCAGTGATAAAGAACAGTTCTCCTGCATGAGTTCAAGTAAAACCATTACTACATGGAAGAACACAAAGATTTCAAATTAGATGCATTAGCCAAAACATCTTGAGAGATATGCCAGCAACTGTTAAATACATATATAACCTTCAAACCAAACATAGACCTTAAAAACCAAAGTAAGTTTCAAGAATTCATCTCAAAAATAGGATTTTCATGTTCGTATTAACATTGTAGTTCCAGTTGCTATTATATGAATGTAGCACTTATAAAATGATGCAGATTTAATATTTTACAAATAATAAAGGTACTAGAGGATCTGCTCCTGAGCTATATGCTTGTTCTCTTTCGTTAGCATGATGTCATGTTACAAAATTTATTCACCATATCAATAAAGAGTACCTGAGGAGGACCACTTGGGTTCAGTTGGAGATTCCACAAGTGCAGCATCACAACCAGCAATGCATATGCGTTTATAGACATCTCTGCAGGACAGTATCAAAAAAATTAACACCAGCCACCACGAAAAAAAAACCATGTAACCACTTGAAGAAAAAATCAAGGCTAAAAACTGAACAAAATAACCAAAGAGAAAAATGAGATGAGGTGAAAATTCAGATTACAGGGGGAACGACTTACCTGCATTTTGAATAACTCAAACTAAGAAAGATAGTATATAATAGGATCACTTTCTTATTTTTCCTAGAGATTGGTGATCAGTTCTGTTAGTTCTGCCTCAAATTCAAGCCCAAAGGGTTATGCAGGGCAGCAGAAAATATTAGCACGAGTGAACTTTATGGAGACCAAATAAGAAGAATAGTGAATTTACACTTCATCAACTTTTAAGGATAATAGCACCTCATGGTCAAGACAATAGCCTTTGACATTTTTAGTGAAAAATGAACTCCAAGGCACCATTGAAAATGTTACAATACAAAAGAAATTTGTAATGAAGATAAGGAGTTTACTGCAGCCCAACATACCTAGCAAAATAATTTCAAGTGTTCTATGAGACCAATTTGGCTGGCAAATCAAAGACATTACACATATACAATGATGGTCATTTGCATCCCATGAATGTACTGAAAAGAGTTCCTCGAACAAAAATCATAAACAGATTTTGCTTACCCATTTTCAGAAATATAGCCAACCCAGAGTTCTGCTTTATCCCATGGCATGTTAGGGTGTCCCCATTCTATCCATGCTATCCGTTCACCCTGGGGGTCGATGCGTGGAAATGCATAGAAATCATTGCCACTGACCAACACTTTTGGTTCTAAATGCCAAAAAAATCCAAAGGCAGGCAAATAAACACAGAATATCAGCTTCTTCAGATATATTCTAGAACCAACATAATAATTATAAATACGCATGTAATACTTAAAGCCTTGTACCTTGGATATTCCCCTCATTGAGACCAATTGCTACAATGGTTGTAACAGCATTTACACTGTTTACACGACGATCTATCAATCAAGTTGAACCAAAATAATCAAACTCATAGGAAAAAAAAAAGGAATGCTTCATGAAATAATTCCAGGCCAAACAAAATTCTTAAACACAATACTATATATATATATATATAGGTCTACCTTCCATTACAGTAACAAAATGATTAAAACGTAAATCAAACACTCCATCAGCATAAGAAACAGCCGGTGAACCATAATCAGGTGTAAGCGGAACAGGTGAAGAGTCTGATACAGCACAAGTACATAACAAACAAACACACACATATCAGTAAGTTGTCATTCTTAGATATGCGAAAAATAAAATTAGAATATAAAATAATAAAACATCTGCACCTTTGGAATCAATAGATTGCTTGTAAAGCCTTTGGTCCTTATAATTGGCGAAGATAACAGTATCTTTTGACACCTTAAAAGCACCACCTCCGTACTCCTGCGCCGTTGTTCGCACGGAAAACTCCTTGGGTGTAACATCCGTAGGTTCCTCTCCCGGTTTATCAGATTCTTTTACGAGAACCGATCGTCTAAGCGAGCAAAATTACCACAGTATTTAATCAATATAGTAAAGCCTTCATTAGGATTTTTATTAAAAAAAATTTAAAAAAATGACCGTGTACCCTGCTTCAGTAGGGCGGGATTCAAGCCAGAGGAGGCGGCCATGGCCATCAATGGCAGTTCCGCCGAGACGTTTAGAAGCTCCAGAGACGACATCGGCGGTGATTGGGGACTTCCAAGAGCCGTAAGGTGCAGTTACTTTGCCTTGTTTGGAAGCGGATTGTAGTGGCTGTTGCGCTGAATAAGCAGCCATGGTTTTATAGCAACGATGCTGCTGCCTGTTGCGAGAGATTGGAGAAGTGATTATTATACGAAAATGGCTTAATTTGAAACAAGAATGAGAAGAATAAGATAGAGCAGACAAGCGAGTGAGAGGTGCTGCTGCTGCTGGAATTGTAAAAATCATCGACTTTGACTTTTAAGGGATAATATTGTATTTGCTTGTTACATAATACAATAAACAATATACACGTACATTTGCCTAGTTCGCCAGATGTTAAAATATCCCAGTCACAGAATTTAACCCTCCAACCCTCTATTTCTCCCGTTTGCGTAGAAATCAGGATTCCTCGAGCAAAGCAAGCTGCTTTCATGTGATTAAACAATTGGCCAGATTTAGTCTGTAGAAATTTGATTTGCTCTGTTAAAAAAATATTCGTCACAACATGACGAAGAAGTGTAGACAATGAAACGGCATGGGCTTATGGTTATTGGATTCCCATTTTAACAAACGAGGGAATTTATTGGAACAAAGCTCATAAACATATAATTATTTTGCAGGCAAGCCCCAGGGGCATGGACTTAGCCAGAATTTCCGTCACCTCCGAATGAGGTCTCGAGAAACCCAGTTT
Organism: Mallotus nudiflorus; assembly: GCA_947683625.1. Lineage (NCBI taxonomy): Eukaryota > Viridiplantae > Streptophyta > Magnoliopsida > Malpighiales > Euphorbiaceae > Mallotus > Mallotus nudiflorus. The sequence continues at coordinate 1,803,195 of CANTUR010000008.1, read as the reverse complement.
CATTCAGGTGGTTGATATCACCCCAGGTTTTAATGGTCCACTCGTCCTCACCACCCATCTGAAAAATGTTGATGGATGTATTCTTAATCTTGCCTGGCGTTTTCTCTGTTGGAGCAGCAAAATTGTGAAATTCTCTAAGTACACCACCATGAGTTACCACTACCACTCTTTGCCCTGAAATTGAATTTGCAGGCTATAATTATCAAGTCAAGAGAGCAGTTAATCCACCAAAAGCAACATAAACGACATCAACGCATAGATGCATGTTCATAGCTAGATTTTGCTGTTCCATAAGTTGATGAAAAAGAAACTGAACATTGCAAAGGTTTTATGCAGGAGTTTTAAACTGGCTTGTGCATGGGTTGAAATGTGAAATACAAAGTCAGTTGCAGAGAAGTTAGATTGCAGAAGAAATGAAATAAATAAATGGTCGGCCCAGTGGACTGTTCCAATAATAGTTTCACGAAATGTTTTAGCATGCTCAATGTGAGAGTAGAATATGTCTTCCTCATATGCACCTTTATGCTTCTTTCCAATTTTTTGCAGCGAGGATGTACAGCGTTTATAAAGTTGATCTAAGCTTTCTCCACCTCCCTGCTTGCCACAGCACAATGAAATGAACATATTTCGATCAAATTGAAGTAACAATTTGGTGTCACACAGGTTCTTAAATGTTAATAGACTGAACAGACTAGTATAATTCATGGATGGAACTCCAGCCCAAAATACCAGAAAACCTACCAATTGTGGGGGTTAAGCAAGACAAAATTTGTGATTTATGGACTCCAGCACAGGTCTCATAACTAAGAGTCAACATTTAAAAAACCCACCAATTTCTTTAAAATTGTTTCAAATGAATTGGCGATGTCAGAAAGCTTTTACAAGAAGAAATTACATACTGGGATTTCTTGATCTGTCCTTGATGACAAAGATGCCGTATAAGCATCAGGTTTAAGCTCAGCTGCTTCATGATATACAAGACCTTGAAGTTCTCCTAGATGTCTTTCTCTCAAGCCAGGATCTTCTAAAACCTGAAAAAAAAAAAAATTAATGCTGCACTGAAGCAAATTTTAAGAATGCGGATGAGTGATGATCTGCACTAAATATCAATAGGAGCTTTAAAAAAAAAAAAAAAAAACAACAACAACACAATCACATTCATGCTAAGCCTATTCCTGTCGTAGCAAAATACAATCCACTGGTAAAATCTTTCCCGAAGTCTTCGTACATGGTTAATTGTTTCTTAATTTAAGTCTTTGAAATTTCACTTGGACTGGTGGGATTTGAATTTGACATATCAATTTCAGACTTCATTCAAAAAATTCATGAAAGAAATGTACAATAAAAAAAGGATAAATGGTCAATTTGCCCCTTGAACTTTTATCGAAAAGTCTGATAGGCGGAATTTTAATTTTTTTAACAAATAGGCCGAAAACTTTTAGTTTATAGTGAAATAAACCCAATTCTAGACCCTATTACTCGCCTGTAGAGCAAACTCTTGATTAAAGTCAAATTTCTATTCCAAATTGGTCTAACAATTGAGCAGAACTTTTAATACAAGTTGAAGGGGCGAGTCGACCATTTGTCCTAAAATAAATATTTCCGCTCTTTTTTTGCCTACTTAGCCGTAAAATTACTAATTGAGTTAATTGATTAGAGAGAAGATCCATGTATGCATCAAACTAAAATGAGCATCAGAAACATTGCAAATAACAGTCCATGAAAAAAAAAACACCAGACCTCGGGAACATTGCATTTGCTTGCTATAATCTGAGCAGTTTCACGAGCTCGCTTCAAATCAGAAGAGTACACGGCCGAGATTTCGCTCTCTTTCGCGAGCCGATCAGCCACCTTCAACAAAAATAAAATAAAATAAAATTGCAAGCACTCAATTTTAGTATAAATGACAGCAGCAAAGCAAATCCTTATTAAACAAACATATAAGAACATTATCTTACTGCAAATGCCTGCTGTCTCCCAACATCATTCAACTCCATATCCAGGTGCCCCTGGAGAATCAGAAACTCAGAAATTTATCCAAAAAAATTGATCAAACTGAAGTGATCGAGAAAAACCTGAACTCTTCCCTCGCAATTCCAGGCGGTTTCTCCATGACGAACCACTATAACCTCTGCATAATCATCCGTAACTCCAGCTAGGCCATTTTCAGAGGAGATGATGTTGATATGTGTCATTCGATCAGCGCAGAAACTGAACAGATGATAACGAAGACAACTAAAAACGAAATTGATCAATCGGATTCGGTGAAAAATGTTGAAGCGGGAAAGATTTTTATGTGGCGCATCTAGCGTGACCAGCACGCACCTCTAAGCCGCGGGCTTTTTACACAGGTTGAGAATGGGCTCCAAGTCGGTCGACCGAATCTGAACATGTTTATAACAATGTGGCCCAAAGAGAGGCCCATTGGATCATGGAATAGATGCATTATTTGATGGTAAGTGTGGGTTCGCACAACAGCCTGTCAAACAAACTCAAATCATCCCCAATAAAATGAGTTTTAGTGAAAAAATATATATATATTTTTTAATAATGCTGTTATCAAAATAAAGCTAGGAATTCCTTTCAAAAACATGTTCTAGTATTGCAAATTATGGTTTTTTTTTTTCTTTAGACAGTTACCCAGGAAGAAAAGGTGGACTGCCTATTGTGTGTTGAGACTTGAGAGAACATAAGGTGTGGAAAAACTGAACAGAATGGTAGCTTGGCCCCCATAGTGGCACAAATGGAGAATCAATGAATTTACTATTCAAAAACAGTGAAGAATACAAATTCAGAAAAAAAAAAATTTAAAGGAAATACTTTTTCATGATATTAAAAAAAGGGTTATAACCTTTATATATACATATAGGAATTCTAATCACAAACTAATTAGTAATAGAATAACATCATAAATAGAATGAAACTTTATTTCTAATTGTATACAAATATTTACTTCCTAATATATACGATAAAAATATTTACTTATTCAACACTCCCCTTCAAGTTGGTGAATGTATGTCAATCATTCTCAACTTGCCAAGTGAGTTGTAGAATATTTTTTCGGATACAACCTTTGTAAGGACGTCAGCTAGTTGAGTCTGAGACGAAATATATTAAAGATCAATCATCCCTTGGTTCAGATGATCTTTTATAAAATATCTATCAACCTCTACATGCTTAGTTCGATCATGTTGAACTGAATTGTTTGCAATTGTTATGGCTGCCTTGTTATCACAATGTAACAACATAGGCCTTGGATGCTTTAATCCCAGATCCTGAACAATTTTCGTTACCCAGAGCAACTCACATACTTCATGAGCCATTCCTTTAAACCCAGCATCAGCACTTGATCTTGCTACAACTTTCTGCTTCTTACTTCTCCGCGTGACTAAATTATTTCCAACAAATGTAAAGTACCCAGATGTTGATTTTTTATCAATCCAATCTCCAGCCCAATTAGTATCAATAAAGCCAGTAATTTCATAATCCTTATTCCTCCCAAAGAATAACCCTTAACCCGGAGAAGACTTTAGATATCTTAATATACGGTACACTGCATTCATATGTTCTTTACTCGGAGAATGCATAAACTAACTCACAACATTTACTATATAAGCAATGTTTGGCCAAGTATGAGATAGGTAAATCAACCTTCCTACCAACCTTTAATACTGATCTCTATCAGCTGGAACATGACCTTCTCGGACTGAAATTCCATGGTTGACTATAATGGGAGTCTCAGCTGGCTTACAATTAAGCATCCCAGTCTCTGTCAGTAAGTCCATTACATACTTTTGCTAGCAAAGAGAAATTCCTTGAGCTGATATTGCAACTTCAATCCCTAAAAAATACTTCAAGTTTCCCAAATCCTTAAGTTCAAACTCGGATGCTAACTGTCTTTGCAAGATTGTTGTCTCACTCAGATCATTTCCAGTGACCACCATATCATCAATATATACAATCAGTGCAATGACTTTACCTAACTTCTGTTTAATGAACAGTGTGTGATCAACATCACTCTGCTTATATCCAAGCTTCCTCACGAAGGCTGAGAGTCATCCAAACCATGCTCGAGGTGATTGTTTGAGTCCCTACAATACTCTTTTTAGTTTTCATACTCAATTAGTACATTTAGTTCCGGGTGGTGAATCCATATATACTTCTTCATCTATAGTTCCATTCAAAAATGCATTCTTTACACTAAATTGTTGCAGCGGCCAGTCCAGGTCAGTAGCTAAGGAAATAAGGACTTGGATGGTATTCATTTTTTGCTACTGGGGTAAATGTATCTTTATAGTCAATTCCATACTTATGAGTATACCCCTTTGCCACTAATCGAGCTTAATATCAATTTATGCTTCCATCTGGATTGAGTTTGACTATAAATATCCACCTGCACCCCACTGTTTTCTTTCATTTCGGAAGAGGAACAAGATCCCATGTCCGGTTCTTCTGCAATGCCTCCATTTTATCATTCATAGCTTTCTTCCAATCCGAATCATCTAAGGCTTCCTATACATTACTCAAAATAGATACATTAGATAATTGATTTACAGTAAGTGCATGTGATTCAGACAAATGGTTGGTTGATATTAAGTTGTTGATAGGGTATTTAGCTTTGGTACGAAGGTCTGGATCATATTATTTTTTTGGAACTCCTCTATTGATCCTAGGAGGATAACGAGGCTCAGTATTTGGAATTAAAAGAGACAAGTTTACCTTATTATGCACTACATGCGGAGTTTCTTTAGCTTCTGGTATGAGTTGGGAAGATGTACTATCTTGATTACTCGATTTTTCTTTAATGATCTGTCTGAGTGAGATGCTCGTACTCAGAATATCAGATATCTGTCCGGGTAAGATGCTTGTACTCGAAAGGCCAAATGTCTGTCCGGGTGAGATGCTCGTACTCAAAACATCAGATGTCTGTCCGGATGAGATACTCGGACTCGAATTCGTCAGAATACTTATAATGCTATCTTCAAGTTCAAAGAGGTTCGAATGTTTCTCCCCCTAAAGAAAGCACTCACAGTGGGAAAATAAAGGACTATTTTCATGAAACTGAATATCCCGAGTAACATACATCTTCTTCGTATTCGAATCATAACACCGATATCCTTTTTGTAAATCCGCATAGCCAATAAAGATAAACCGGATAGCTCGAGGGTCTAATTTGTCAAGTGTCTGATGAACATATGCCAAGCATCCAAAAACTTAGGGTTCGAGATTATTGAGGGGTGGAGATATGACAAATTCCTAAAGTTTCTGAAGAGGAGTTTTAAAATTGAGTACTCATGATAGTGTTCAGTTTATGAGGTACGCAGCAAATCGAACAACCTCTCCCCAGTATTCTCAAGGAACATTCATATCAAACAATGAAGCTCGGACAACTTCCAATAACAGCCGGTTCTTTCGTTCGGCTATACCATTCTGTTGAGGAGTGTCGACACAAGATGTTTAGTGGTGAATGCCTTTCTTGTGGCAGAAATCATTGAGGATTGAGTTAACATACTCCCCACCATTGTCAGACTACAGGACTCGGATTCTACTTTGGTATTATGTATCCACCATGTTGTATAGATCCTAAAACTTGGAGCACACATCTCCTTTATTGGAAAGTAAACGTTACAAAATATCAAGCACCATATAGAGTTGGAATCCGAGTAGGTCCTCATACATCAGAATGAATGGTCATAAATGGAATTGAATTTTTATTATAACTTGGTACATAAGAAATTCGATGGCCTTTTGCCAATTCATAAACATCACACTTGAATTCTGAGTCTGTGGTATTCAAAAATAAATTTGATTTTATTTGTCTGAGATAATGAAAAGAGAGATGTCCAAGACGACGATGCCACAAGATTACTTAGTCTTTACTTGAGCAACTTCTACCATGTAATATCCTGAGTTTTTAAATAATTTTAAACTGTATCGGGATATGCAATGTTAATAATTTTTTTAATATATATTTTTGATTATTTAATTAGTTTGTCATTTATTAAAGTAATTCTAATTATTTTAATTATTTTTAAGTCCTTTACGTAAAATTTTTCCAAGAATTTTATTTTCGGGGAAATTAAAACGTAAATAAATAAATATTAATTATTTTAAGTGGTTTTATGAAGTTGCATGAGTTCATGCATAATTTTAAAGTATCGAATAAAATATATACGTATACATGCATTTAAATTAAAATTAGGGTTTATTTTAATTAAATTAAATTATATTATATAGTTCTAACATTAATTAAGTGTGTATATATGTATATGTGCATATATATTATTAAAATATGTGTGTGGTGCATTTTTTTTGTGTATATTATAATATATATTAAAAAAATATAAGATATATATATATATATATATATATATATATAATATATATACTAAAACAAAAGTTTGTGATATTTATCAAAGTGTCATTGTCTCCTTCCTCTCCTTCTCGATCGTTTCTTCACGCAATCCGACCACTAACACTCCATTTTCTTCCCCTTATTGTGCTTTCTGGTGTGCCACCTTCCCTTCCAGCCTGCTTCGCCGCCCCAAGCTTCCATTTCCGGCGAGTTTTGGCCAGATTTTCATCAAGAGGCCGAAACTCATCCTAACTCCGATCATAACTATTCCGGCCACCGTTTCGAGACCCACCGGTCTCTATCTCTTCCTTGAGCTCCAGTGAGTGCATTTTCAAGCTTTGTTTCTGTAATATCCCGTGTTTTTTTAAAAATATTTTTACACTGTATCGGGATATGCAGAGTTAATGATTTCTGTATTTTATATGATATTTTTACGAGTTGATATGTATTTTAAACCTATTTTGATTACTGTCTATTATTTTCAGTATTTTACGTAAAATTTTCCCGGGACTTACATTTTCGGGAAAATTTTCACGTAAACAATGCATTATTAATTATTTTAAATGTATTTACGGGTTTGCATGAACTCATACATATTTTTAAATTATTAAATAAAGCCTGTGTGTGTATATTTATTTAATTAGGGTTTATTATTACCCTAATATTTTATTATTTATTTATTATTATTTGATTATTTTATTTATTATTAAATTATTAAAATTTATTATTTTATTATTAATTATTTATTAATATTTAATTATTTTAATTTATTTTATTTTTTTTCTTTTTTTTTTCTTTTCCTTTTTCTTTCTTTTTCTTTTTCTTTCTCTTTCCTTTTTTCTTTCTTTTTCTTTTTCTTCTTCTTCTTCTTCTTCTCCCGCGGGCGCCGACCACCATTTTTCCTCACCGCCGTTTCTCCCTCCTCCGGCCACCGTTTTCGACACCGCCGGTCTCTATCTTCTCCTTGAGCTCCGGTGAGTGTTATTCTAGCTTTGGTTTGAGCTAAAATGGTCTAGAATTGCTTAGGTTTTGATTTGAAGTTTTCGGCCTCTTTTGGTTTTTGATTTTTTTGAGCTTCGATTTGGATGATTCATGGAAACTTCCTTCACAAATGTTGTTCCTGGTAGTTTAATCTTCATGTATGAATTTTTAAAGAATTTTTGGAGGTTGTTTGGATTTTTGGGTATTTTTGAATATTTTAATATTATTTTCTAATTTTCGGAAATTAATTATTTAAATTATGAAATTGGAGTTTATGGTTGAATTGAGTGTTGAAATGAATTATAGGAATTTATTTGGAATTTTTATGAATTTCTAAGTATTTATTTTTAATTATTGAAGTTTAGGTGATTTTGGAAAATTAAGTTAATTGTGTTTTAAATTGAATTTAATTGGTTAATTGAGTTTAATTATTGATATTATTGATAAATATGTTGAGAAAATTAATTTTGGATAATTGTATGATTTTTGGTGAATTTTTGAAGTAATTTAGGTATATATATATATATAGGGGTATTTTGGTAATTTTACCCTAAATTGTCTAAAAATGTAATTTAATTGGTTTTAATATTTATTTAAGGTATAAAAATGATTTCTACAAAATATTTGATATTTTTAACAAATTAAAACTATTTTCCGGGAATTATTTTCAATTATATATATAATATACGGTTTTTCTAATAAAATGAGTTTTAATCGGTTTTTATAGTGTTTCAAGATTTATTATGTAATTTCTACGTATGAAATGTATTTTTATGATTTAAGGATATTTTTGGTATATTTGAATATATATTCTGTGTTTGTGGACCCCGGTCGACAGATTGTAGTCTGGAGTCCGACCGAGGGGTTGTGATTGATTGTGGTGTTTATTTTTGAAGTGTATTTTCTTTGCAGGGTCGGCTCTACTCTTTTGAGTAGAGAGATGTCCGTTTTACAGGGGAGGTTCTGCCAGATTTCCGGTAGAATTCTCGTAAAACGTGATATCCAGTCGAACCCTAATTTTCGATTCTGTATTTAATACTCTAGATTGAATTCTAGGATTTCTGTTAGGGTTATTCTGATGTCGATTAATTATTTCTTGTTTAGTTGCGCCGAGACCGAGGGTTAGTGGACCAGGCCCGTCGGACCTGTCTCGTGGAGCGCATTAGGTGAGTTACTATATTATATATATATGCTTAGGACGCATGATTTAGAAAATGCATGTTTTATTTTGACTGAATATGCATAAATAACATGATTTATATTCAAGTATATTTTTGGTATATTTTTGGTATATAATAAATTATATACATGTTTTGTTAATAAAATATATTTAAAATGTTTTTAAATATATTTTTAGTTTAATTCATGATTTGATTGGATTTATTTGACATATATATACTCAAAATATACCTGGTTTATGTTTGGTATATTTCCAGTATATATATGGTTTATATTGTTGATTTATTTAAATTCATGCATCATGTATTTGTGAATGAATGTTTTATTATTTATTAATGAAGGATATCAATAGAACGTGCTACCTAGTGGGCAGCACTAGGACCGAGTACGTACCGGTACGCCTATAGCTTTAGGCTATATTACTAACTATTTGTGGATATTGATTTGATTATGATTATTGATATGTGAGATGTGGTTTGGGGTGTGATTGCTGGAGCTCGGTTGACCAAGTGTCTCGGGACCAATCACACTGGCAGTCAGACTGCTGGAGCTCGGTTGACTTAGTATCTCGGGGCCAGTCTACTGTCCATATGGATTAAGTGGATATATTTGGAATCAGTGAGCCTGTATGGCTAGAGTGTTGTTTAACACTATTTTTCTGAGGTTGCGATATTCTAGGGTTCTATGTGATCCTTCATAAAAGTTGATTTTCAGACAAAATATATAAAATGATTTTTCTGCATTTGTATGAACTTGCCTGTATATATACATATTACTCATATACTGTTGACTGTATGCATTATCACTTAGAGTGTATGTATATATATTATAGTAATTCACTCAGTGAGGTCTGACTCCCCTCCGTTGACTATTTTTCAGGAGAGTCAACTTCCTCAGACCTCAGTAGCAGGTCGATACGCCGGATTTCTTCCGCCCCGGCTTCTTTATGTAAATTGTATACTTGAGTCTTATTTATTTTATCTAGACACTGCAGTAGTTGTGATTTTCAGTAGTTGTGATTTTCAGTAGTTGTAAATTAAAGTATTTGTTTTAAAGAGATGTATTATAGTAAAACTGGATTTGTATAAAGATTATACATTTATGAGATTATATATGCGATGTGATGAGTTTTGAATTAAATCCAGTTGAGATGGATGATATTGTAATATTTATGATATTATGATTTTTATTTTCCGCTGCATATTATATTTTTATGGTTATTATTGCATATTTATTTTTTTTTAGACTTGCTACGGGTTCCGGATTCGAAAGAATTCCCGTTCCCTAGCGCCGGTCATGGCCCCTGTTTTGGGTCGTGACAGTTTCACTTGAATTTGTCTAAATTTCCCTAGGTTTTGAATTTTCATTTTCGGCCAACTAGGGTTCTTAAATTTTTTGAGGTTCTATTTCAATGATTCATGCAAAATTCCTTCACAAACATTGATCCTAGAAGCTCAATCTACCTCTTTGAATTTTTGTAGAATTTTTGGGAATTATTTAGATTTTTGTGAATTTTTTATTATTTTATTAATATTTACTAATTTTTTAAAATTAATTAAATAAATTATGAAGTTGTGATTTATAGTGTTTATAGGTGTTAAAATGAGTTTTATAAATTTATTTGTAATTTTTGTGATTTTTATATAATTATTATGAATTTATTTACTTTATGTAATTTTTAGAAAATTAGGTTAATTATGTTTTTTTATTGAAATTAATTGATTAATTGAGTATAAAAAATTGATATTATTGAATTATATGTTGGGAAATTAATTTTTGAGTAATTATATTATTTTTGGTGAATTTTTGAACAATTATAGTGAATTTATATATTGTAGGGGTATTTTAGTAATTTGACACTAAATTGGCTAAAAATATAATTAAATTGGTTTTAATAGTTATTTGAGGTATAAAAATGATTTCTACAAATTATTTAGTATTTTTAACTAATTAAAACTATTTTTCATAAATTAATTTCAAATTATATATATAATATACTATTTTTCTAAATAAATGAGTTTTTATCGATTTATAATATGTTTTAGGGTTAATTATGTAATTTGGAGTTTTAAAATGTATTTTGGTTAATATTTATGAATTTAAATTAGGGTTTTATTGTAATTATCGGATAAATAATTATTTTCAGTGTTTTAAATACCTAGTTTGCTATACTTTGATATATTAAAGGGTATTTTTGATATTGTTGGCATTTTTAATGTGATCTATAATTATCTCGTGAATTGTGAACCTCGGTCTGTAGAATTATAGTTTAGGAGTCCGATCGAGGGGTTGTGACTATATATTTTTGAAGTGTGTTTCTTTGCAGGACTGACTCTACTCTTTGAGTAGAGAGATATCCGTTTTACAGGGAAGGTTCTACCAGATTTTCGGTAGAATTCTTGTAAAACATAATGTCCGGTCAAATTCTTATTCTAATTTTGTGTCCATTATTCTTAGATCGAGTCTCTAGGAATTTCGATAAATTTATTCTAATTTCAAATTGTCATTATTTGTTTAGTTGGGCCGAGACCGAGGCCTAGTGTACCAGACCCGTCGGACCCGTCTCGAGGAGCATAATAATAGTGAGTTGTTATTCTATATATACCTGTATTAGGATTACATGTTTTAGAAATGTACGATTTATTTTAGTAAATTATGCATAAATGATTTAATTATTGTTTAAGTTTATGATTGGTATATTTTAAATTATATGCATGTTTTATTATGGATTTATACTTAAAATGTTTTTAAGTATATTTATAGTTTATTTTATAATTAAATTGAATTTATTCAACGTATATATACTCAAAATATACCTGATTTATTTTTTGTATATTTCTAGTATATATATGGTTTATGTTGTTATTTTATTTAATGTCATGCATCATTTATTTTATGAATGTATGTTTTATATAATAATGAAGGAAATCAATAGAACGTGCTACTTAGTGGGTAGCACTAGGATCGAGTACGTACCGGTACGACGATAGCATTTAGGCTATATTACTAACCTATTTGTGGATATTGATTGGATTGATTTTTATGATGTGTGATGTGATTGAGAGTGTGATTTCTGGAGCCCGGTTGACCAAGTGTTTCGGGGCCAATCACACTGACAGTCAGACTGTTGGAGCTCAGTTGACTTAGTGTCTCGAGGACAGTCTATTGTCCAAATGGAACAACTGAAGTTATTTGAAATAAGTGAGCCTGTATGACTAGAGTGTTGCCTAACATTGCTTGAGCTTGCAATCATCTAGGGTTCTATTTGATCCTTCATAATCAGATGTTATTTTCAGTATTTATATAAAATGATTTTGCTACATCTATGTATTTGCCTGTATATATATTTATTATATATACTATTGAATGTGTGCATTATCATTTAGCTATGCATGTATATATATTATAACAATTCATTCAGTAAGGTCTGACTCCCCTCCGTTGACTATTTTTTAGGAGAGTCATCGTCTTCAGACCTCAGTAGCAGACCGTTATGCCGGATTTCTTCTGCCCCGGCTTTATTATGTAAACTGCTCACTTGATTTTATTTTATAATCTAGACACTGCAGTAGTTGTAGTCAGTTGTGAGATTATGTATTATGCTTGTATGAAATATGGATTTTAATAATTTGAACAAAGATTGTATTAAAAGATTATCTATATTTATAAGAGATGGATTTATATTATTAAATATATTGGCGGATTATTATTTTATTTTATTTTATTTGTGAGTTTTATTTTCGCTGCGAGATATTTTATTTATGTTATTATTATTATTGCATGTTTTTATTTATTTTAAGGCTTGCTACGGGTTCCGGATTCGAAAGAATTCCCGTTCCTTAGCACCGGTCATGGCCCCTGTTTTGGGTCGTGACATACTAACCCTATTAACTTGACTTGTCTTCCATTTTGAATCATCATGCAACTCAAGATAGTATAATTTTCCATGTTTAACACCAGAGCCAAGAATCCAATGCATTGCAATATACTGAAATACACAATAATTAGGCCAAAATTTGACAGTACAATTCAAGATTTCAGTGATTTGACCAATAGATAGTAGATTACAAGAAAGAGATGGAATAATAAGAATAATATCTAAATTAAGAGATTCAGAGTTAGATACTGATCCCTCATGAGTGACTGGTGTTATGTCTCCATTAGTAGTTAGAGTATTTTATTGGGTTGATGGACGGATAGATGTAGGGTGGTGAGTAGAGTTTGTCATATGATCAGTAGCACTTATATCAATAATCCATGTATTATTTCGAGTAAGATTTGTCACACCTGAAGTGGTATCAAGATCACTACTTAGTTTAGTAAAAATAGCAATTGCAGCCTTACCGAGCTTCTTACGAGGCTTTTTGTTGAAATCTTACCATTCTGGATATCCCACAATTTCATAGCACTATTCCTTGGAGTGTCCAACTTCACCATAATGAGTACAGGTGTATGTGGTGGGCTTACTTGGTATCTTTCCGTTGAACTGGGGCCGAGTCTGAGCTGCTACAATACAGAATGGTCTGACAGTATCTTTAGCTCTTCCATCGTATGTCGTTGGTTATGATCCCTCCGAACATATACATAACTAAACTCGAGATCAAGAGGTGGATCCTTCCGGAGTATTTCACTCCGAGCATTATTAAATTCAAAATCAAGCCCCGCTAGGAAAATATGTGTTCGAATACGAGTAATATGTTGATGGAGTGATACTACTCCATTAACATCCTCTTCTTGTGCACACGTCTGGGCATTGATTTCTTGAAATATTCCAATCAATTCATTATAGTATGCAGGTAATGGCTTACCATTCTGACATGTTATGAATGATTTCTGATTCAATTTAAATAATTGGGTTTCATCAGACCCATTATAGAAGGTTTTTGAGACAACATCCCATATCTCCTTTATTGTTGGAAGACGGATGAATCTCTGCATCAATGTCGGACTCATCGAGTCAATCAGTCAACTTTTGACTCGATTATTATCAAGGAGCTAGGTCTCCAATGCTTTATCTCCTACTGGTGGCTTTGGCGTAGTGCCATTCAGAAAGCCCAATTTATTTTTGGCTCTAATTCGCATCTCCATGATCTGTGACCATAGAGTATAGTTTGTATCATCAAGAATAATTCATGTGGGAAAGGGAGAATTATCTTGAAGGGTTTGAATAAAGTTGGGTGTTACATGGGATATGATGAATGTGTTTTCGATGGTTATAATTTTGAAGATTCAAAAGATTCAAAACAAGAAGAAAATACGATTTGCAAGAATTCAATAAAAAACTTTGATTTCAATGGGTATGTTCTGATACCATGAAGAATAAAATTTACAGAAAAAAAAATTAAGGGAAATATTTTCCATGATATTCAAATAAGGGTTATAATCTTTATATATACATACAAGAATCCTAATCACAACCTAATTAGGAATAGAATAACATCCTAAATAAAATAGAACTTTATTCCTAATTGTATACAAATATTTACTTCCTAATATATATAATAAAAATATTTACTTTCTCAACAATCTGAAATTCATCTAAATGGGGCATAAACCCACTACTAAAATCAACGTTATTGGCAAGCATAGTTGTTGTGGTTTCATCTTATAAGGATGTATTGTCTCTATTTTCTACCCTAAAATCTCCTCAATGAGCTACAAAGTCTTGGGACTTTCTTTGTTTGACCTCTTTTAGTTGTAATGAATTTATTTTTGTCGATCATAGAAGCCACAAATATTATATATATGTATGTATGTATACCAATAAAGCTTAACTTTAATGTTTGAGATGGAGGCCTCATGATTTTAAAGTCATGAGTTCAAGTTCTAGCAGGCTAAGTATCATGATACTTTTTAATTATCACTTTAAATTCTATGTATATAGTATGATAAGATATATATATATATAGAGCGTAACTTTCAATTTTAATATATATACGTGTGATCCAATTGGCAAGAAGCATTGTCCAACTTCTTTTAATGAAAAAAGAATTGTGATATATAATAGGACAGATTCAACTTGAGGGTATGGTAGCAGAACCCACTTGTGGTTTTTTTTAATAAATAAACAATTAAACACCTATTTATAGATGAATGAGCATTTTTCAGGCATCATTTATAGATTGATTGGTGCATGTTCACCCATCTCGCTACTGGTAATCAAAGTGCCTTAAAAAACCCACTTGCAAAATACTAACACATACATATCTTTGCAAATTTTAGAAATATTACTGATGCTGTGCTTGTTTTTTGGTGCTTGGATGTGGTAATTTGGCTTTCTTCTAATCAAGCTTCTGATAAATGATTCCAATCAACATTTAACACTGAGACAAGCTGGAATTTCTAGTCATGTCTTTGCGGGTCATTAATCATTATCTTAAAAAAATCATACAAGATTATATGAACGGCCTCTTTTCTCACTTAAATTAAAGCCATAATTGCAAGTAAACCAAAAGCAGTTAAATGTCATATAGATTGAACTCAAAGATAAGTAATATAATAAGATCAATCAAAGGCGATCCCATCACAGGCACAATAATTAGAACGCAACGACAAAGGCAGCTTCGATTGTGGAATCATTTTAAATCAACTTTAAATCTATCTGAATTGAATTGCTATCTCCTAACAGTGTATTTTCTTAAAATAACCTTCCAAAGTCATTGACTCTAAAGAAAAAGCCAACTACAAGTATTTTACTTTTTTTTAATAAATTAGCAATTGAATATTTGATGTATTTGAAATTGGAGAACAGATTCATCAATCACTTGAATTAACTAGGTAAAAAGAAAAAACAAACAAAGAAAAGATATTCAATGATCAAGAGAAGATCTTGCAAGCTCAATATAATTAAAGCATATCAAATCTATCCTTTCAAAGTTAAAAAATGTATAGGATTTATAGAGATTATTCTCATTTAAATAATATAATATTAATTTTGACTCTCAATGTATTCATTGTCGTTAAATAGACATTAAGGAGTTTTTAACGTTATTATTAATTTATACATATCAAATTAGATAAATTAGAGTTTAATAAATTTTAAATGCTAATGAATTGAAGAGAAAGAGAAAAAAAGACATTGATTGATGTTTTATCGTCGAAGGAATTCATATATTAAGATAGATATTTGTCGTCATTTGAAAGTTTTTTCGAGTTAAATTTCGATTAGTCAAGTTCTATAAAATAACGGATAACAAATGCATCGTAAGCAACAAAGAATTCATGCTTTGTTACTGTTTTCAGTCATCGGATCATGGGTTTTTGCAGCTTTATGTTGCATAAAAGATGAATTTATCTGACGACTCCTATCACATATATACATGGAACCCTCTTTTGCTAGTTGGTAGGTCTCACACGCTATGTATGGTTCTGAGCAAATATTTATGCACCTATAACCTTTTGTCCAATCAATGCATGTGCTTGATGTTTTAGTGTGTTCTTTAAGGAGGGCCATTCGTTGATGAACTTAGAATGCGTAGGCTGATTCAAACCATTTCTGGACAGTACCATTTATTTTTGCTTAACCCTTGTTATTGTCAATCACTTATCATTTTCACGCTCGATGCAAAGTATCAGTAACCTCAATTGGCCCATGCAGTTGCTTTGAGAAGAAATAAAGCTATATCTCCACTTTCATAAATAATCAATATTTTCTAGCATTTACAAATCCTGTAGAATTTGAACTCGTACACGTTAAAAAGTTTGCCAAAATAATTGCAATTTTGAATCTGATCATGTAATGGATGAAAAAAGTAGGGCGACTGACGGATAGGGTGACTGCTTTTTAAATCGTTTATTTGTTTTTTTTTTTATTGCAAGTATAAACAACTTTTTTTCTTCTTATTACCCTAATAAAATTTATGTGAAAATTTTTCTAAATTAATTCAGGTGATTAATTTTTTTTGCACTTTTTTATGATTCAAGTTCAATTTAGAAACAATTTAGAGATGTTTTATCGTTTGAAAGGATAAAATGTTGGTGTAGAATATAGAATTTTAAAATTAATTGAAAAATATTCATGTGTGACGGTTTGAAAATGAAGGTTGAATAATGGAGGCTATAATAGGTTTAAATTGTGATGTATACGATAATGTTAAATTAATTGTTAGAAAATATTTTTCTTCTTTATTATCGTATTTAGATCAAATTGAATTACATAAAATTTAATAAATTTTAAATATTAATAATTTAGATTAAAAATAAATAAATATTTTTATTATTGTACCATAGTGGTAATACATTTTTAAAATTTTTGTGATTCACACTGAAAATGTAATACACCAAGTAAAACTTCTTAAGTTTAACGGACGAAATTATTAAATAAAATAGGGAATATACTTTAAAATTTTAATGAAAATGTACCAAGTAAAAATTCAATTGATTGATAGACAAAAGTATTAACTGAATTTGAAAAACAAAAGATACAAACTAAATAACTCTTGATAATTTTATAAAATCTTGTTTTCATATCGAAATAAGGCTAGCTGTCAACACAAGTTGGTCAATAATTAGTGATAAGAATTAATCATCTCTACTAGTTATTTAAAAAAGATTTTAGTAAGTTCAAAACTTTATTTTCTCCCATAGAAATCAACTCTCCAACTGACGGCCTAAATGCGTTAACCCAAAACTATACTGTTTATGAACATTATAGATAAAGATTCCTGGCTCAAAAATTTTGATTTAGTATTTGTCAAAATGTTCATGGTGCACCAGTTGATGATGCCGACAAAGGCTTCCTCTTTTAATTTAAGTCTGTGTCAAAAGGAGACCCCATCTTGGAGACAGACTTGCTTTCTTTTGGACATTTCTACTAAACATGTGCATGAGAGTGTTTATAAAAGAGTTAGATGGGAAATTTTAATGCGATTATGATTTCCCAACCATAGATAGTGCAAAGCAGTTCGATTTTATGTAAACCTGAGATGTGATACTTCTAATGTAAATATATGTTCGGTTCAAAAAAAAAAAAGTATGTTATGAGTGTTTTTCCTTTTCTAGTTTAATAGCAGCCTACCAGGTAATAAATAATTATGGCACTATAAGATGTAAAATTTAGATTTTAGCGTCATTAATTTATAAGTTTAATTTTCATAAAATTTAAAATAAAAAACACTGCTGATCCTTTTGTGACACAGAAAATGAAAGCAAGCGTTAAAAAGGATGAGAGGAAGTCATTCACAAGCAAAAGCAAAGCAAAGGAAAAAATAAATTTCTTCCATGAAAAAAGGAAAAAAAAAAAAAAAAACTGTACAAAGGAAAGGATGAGGTGCACTTCAATAATTAGTGAGAGTTAGGGATGGAGTTTGGCAAAAAAAGCATAAAGCAAGTGATGTTGATGCCCTAAGTAATGATCAGAGAGGCACATGCCCGAGCCAACATTAGCAGAGTCCTTTTTTACGTCTTTTTGAGTTATATTTTTCCATTCCCCGCATTATGTGGTCCGACCTCTCTTATCTTATCGCATTCAAAACCTATCTTTTATTTATTTTTTCATCACTAAACTTGGTCACATCAATCCATTACTTCTCATTTTTCATTTTCTCTCAACCAACTTGTGGAGGGGTCTCTCCAATTCTCCTCCTCTTTCCCACTCCAAAAAGATTCCAAAGGACAATCCAACCACCTTCCTTAACTCCCTCTTTTATTTTGATCCATTCCTATCTCATACCCTTTTAATTTATTTCTCTATATGTATCCTATTATAGCCTGTCATTAGTTCAAGATTCACCTTGCAGTTGCACCCTTCACCAAAAAATTCATAGCCTTTCAATTTCTTGAATTTTGATCCAGTTAAAAATGCCACCAGTGCACTCTAGTCCTTACTTCCAAATGGATAATCCAGCCATAATATCTTTGCTCCGGCAAACCGCCGGCGATAAGCGATCAAAATCTAGTTCTGGTGGCCTTCTTAAGGTGTTCAAGCTCTTCCCTATGTTAACCTCAGGTTGCAAGATGGTTGCACTTCTTGGTAAGCCTCGAAAACCTTTACTAAAAGACAGTGCTACGACAGGTACTCTTTTTGGTTATCGTAAAGGAAGAGTTAGCTTAGCCATACAAGAAGATCCTCATTGCGTGCCAATGTTTGTTATAGAGTTACCAATCCATACAAGTTTATTTCACAAAGAAATGGCCTCCGATGTAGTGAGATTAGCGCTTGAGAGCGAGACCAAGACTCACAAGAAGAAAGTGATGGAAGAGTTTGTGTGGGCTGTGTATTGCAATGGAAGAAAGATAGGATACTCCATTAGAAGGAAACAAATGTCTGATGATGAGCTCCATGTTATGCAGCTTTTGAGAGGGGTCTCGATGGGTGCAGGTGTTCTTCCTAGCCCAAATGAGAAGGAAACAGCAGATGGGGAGTTGACATATATAAGAGCAAGATTTGACAGAGTAGCAGGATCTAAGGACTCTGAAGCTTTGTATATGATTAATCCTGACGGTGCACCAGGGCCAGAATTGAGTATTTTCTTTGTCAGGGCTCATTAGATCAAATGTAGGCTATTTGTATTTAGCTTGTTTAACTTAAACCCAAAAAAAAGTTATTACCCTAGTTTCTTGGATTAATTGCTTTTTTATTGATCAGAAGGACTTAATTGGTGTAGTTTTCAAGTTTGAAATCCCAAGGCTACTGTCTTTATTTCAGTGTTAATCACTAATAACATGCTATAATTTCCTGGAAATTTTCATATGAGAAGTATATTACATATATAATTTTGATAGGCCATTGTTATGCCTAACAGAGACGTAATAGCTTTTTAAAGCCCTGAAACAAAAAACTTTTTGCCAAGAGAATCAATCAAGCAAAAGTGTTTTTTTTTTTTTTCAGGACTCTGCAGACTGACATGTATGATGATTGAACATTTTTTTAACCTGATGAGAAAGGTAAAATTAAGCAGTTTCCCAGACCAAGAAAAAAAAAATCTGCGGATCAAAATTACTTTAATTTAACGTTGCACAATCTCCATTTAGCATTACAAGCCAATATGGGGGAGTACTAAATTGTCAGAAGTGAGAGTCAGGACTAGTTTATTTAATTTTGAGGCTTGGTGTAGACGTAGATGTTGACTCCAGTCTGAAATGTGTTGCACAAAAATAAACAGTACGTACGTAGTAAATAAAGGGAAAGTGGAGTCTCCAACTCCAATCTCCATCTTTATGTAACATGGCTACGAATCCAGTGAACAAGCATCTGGTCTGGACCACTATTTAATTAGCCTTCTATAATCTTCTTCTTGCTGTCGAGACAATTCCTTATCACTAGCAAGCTGCTTGATATTGGTAATAGAGGCATATATGAAACACAACATAGCTTGGCTTATAGTCTACAAATCACCGACACTTCAAATGGGCTTAAATATTCGTGTCAAACACTTTTTGAAAACTGACATGTGTCTCATACGATTGGACACGTGTTTTATTATTTTTTATTTTTTACTTTCAAAATATGATTAGAACACATATAAGATACGATAACCGACATGACATTTTTAGAATATATCGGAATACATTTTTAAGATACTTTTTAGCTCTATTTTTTGCATAAATCATATATATTGGTCACTTTTTACATTTGCCTTAAATATGAAAATAATGGATAATTAATTAATTAAATAATTATAGTAAATTTTTCAATTTTATGAAGTTTCTATTTTATTATACTAGTTTCATTTTTTTAACAAATTATCTCTATATAATAGAAAATAATACATATTTTATGTGATATATATATATACATATATATAATATGTTCCACCCGTATCATATTCTTAAATTTTAAAAATTGTTGTAATGCCATATCTGTATTATATCGTATTCGTCTCCGAATATGTGCTTATGAAATTATACTGAAAGGTGAAAAAGAAGGAGGCGAATACGACATTTATGGCTTATATTAAAACAAGGCCTGAGTCCTGATCGTAAAAGGAACTGTAATGGGTTTTAGACAGTCAGCCCAACTTCATTTGTATTACCTAATAAAGGCTGGCTTCAAATGTGCAACCTTGAATGTTCCATGCATTCCCAACTATCCAACCTGTTATACACACATCTCAGTCTTAGGCCATAATAAAGCAAAAATATATATTAAAAGGAGATTCTTACGGTGTATATATATCTAAAGGTAAAATTTTAAATATAAAACACATATTTTATTTATTAATTAAATTAATAACATTTATAAGATATATTTTAAATTCTATAATTAGATATAATATACTTTGTGTAAAAAAGAATTTTTCTTATTAAAAACATTAATTAATTATAACAAATTAAAATAGTTATTAGTTTTTAAATTATTTTCAATATTCTGTAATTATAAAAATTTCAATAATCTGCATTAATTTGAGTGGATTCCGTATATTTTGTTAAAATAAAATATAAATATACATGTACTCAAAATATTATGTCTATTTCAAAACTTTTGTTAAAATAGAATAAATCCACCAAACACTTTTTTTTTTTTACATTGAAAAGGAATT
This sequence comes from Mallotus nudiflorus, assembly GCA_947683625.1. Classification (NCBI taxonomy): domain Eukaryota; kingdom Viridiplantae; phylum Streptophyta; class Magnoliopsida; order Malpighiales; family Euphorbiaceae; genus Mallotus; species Mallotus nudiflorus. Next base: position 1,782,201 of record CANTUR010000008.1, on the reverse strand, counting down.
TATGAAAACTTTGAATTCTAATAGTGTTTTCTAAAATAATTGTACCTTGTTAGCGGGTTAAAGTCCACTCTAAATCCATTAACCAAATTAGATGCTCAGAAACGTTGTTATTTGTTCTTGTCAGGATGGTAGACATTTATTTTATTAGAGACAATTATCGTATGCTACTCTATTTTACTCTATTATATTATTTTATTTATGATATTTAAAAAAATGTTTATTCATTTTTAATATTTACAACAATTAATATTTATTAGTTATAGTTTAGAGATGAAATAATACTCATTTTTACAAATATAAAAAATGAATAAATATTTTTTCAAATGTTAAAAAAGTATTAGTGTAAAGGTTAAAATACATAAATATACAATAATTATTCAATTTTATTATTATTATTATTATTATTATTTTTCCTCTGTTTTATTTGCAGGTGATTGGAAAAACACGTAAAAGAATAATTGCAAAGACATGCACCACTGTGGAAAATGATAGAATTTGACAAGGTATGTATACAGATAGTACAGCCACAACCCATTATTTGTCTTCATCAATTTGAGCAACGTGAGCCAAAAAAAAGGGGCAAAATTCATGCATGAAGCTAAAGTTAATGAGAAAAATTATCAATAATGTAATTGATTAAATGGCACTTTTCTTATGGCAGGCCATGAATAAAATATCCGAAAACATATATAACACTATATGACCACGTACCGTTCTACATTGCTTAAAAGTGGAAAATATTGCTCTGACAAAAAAAAAATGGAAAATATTGCTGAGCTTGCTTCCTTTTTTTTTTTTTGTTTTTTCTTCTCTTGCAAATAACTATTAAATTAAATTAATTAGAAACGACCTACTCACAAAGTCTACCGCAAAAAGAATAATGGCAAAAGCAAGAGAGAGTCATTTTCGTTAACACATATAATTCAACTTAGTTGAAATTGATGGAATCATAGTTATTTTAGCTTCATCGTGTTAAGCACGACTTAAGTTTCATAACATCTATTATTAATTATAATAATAATATTATTAAAATATTACAATTATCAATAGCCCTTATTATTACTATTATATATCATAATGGTGTGTGGAAATACACATTTATTCCAAGTCCTTGCGCTATTTACTTCACCACAAGTAAGAATAAAGAGAGCTCTAATTATTGTTTCACCCATCGGACGCATTTAGCGAAGTTTTATTTTCTTATAGTGAGAGAACTCTCTTTATATTTACCGGTGATGAAGTAGGGGAGTAGCAGTCTCATAGTTCCCACTATATCTTTTAAGCTGGACCATTGGGATGGTGTCAAGTGTGGGGTGGACTAATTTAAACTTGGGAGTTGTAGAATTTGTTCTTGGATTGGTCATAATCTCACATATTTATCACAATTTTTCAAACATGTTATTGTCAATGCCTATGGAAATTGATTAAGAATAATAATATAATAGTATTTGACTTCTAACTGTATATTAATAAAATAAATAAATGTCTACTATTAATACAAACATGTCTTCAGGCTATTTTTCTAATAGAACCGAATTAATCAAACTGAATCATGTAAAAATTAAACTAAAAACTGAACCGAAATAATTGAATCAAACTATAACATCTTTGACCCTAACTATAAATATTTCATTTAAATTTGCATGCATTACATATAATTCATTTGAACATATGCATTTAAAATTATTTCATTTAACTATATGAATTTCACATCCTTTCATTTGTTTTAGTATATTGCAGTAGTATACTTGAATATGTGTAATATATGATGTATTTGGAGTATTATAAAATTGAAAGTTAGTCAATAAATAAATATGTAAAAAATTGAATTTAGTTGACTTATATACATGAGTAACTTTAGGGATTAAATTATGTTTTTGCATAGAAAGAGGATTGATTTGAACTTTTACTTGATATTTTATTAAAATATAATAATAATAATAATAATAATAATAATAATAATAATAAAAGGGAAAGGAGGGCTGGAAACATGGAAGGAGTAGGAAGAAAAAAAAGTGAAAGAAAATATAAGGAAAAGAGGAAGAGAAGAAAAAGGAAGAAGAAAGGGGAAAATTATAGGTTTTTCTAATTTGGTAAAGGTAAGCAAATTCATCTTATTTTTTGTATAGTTCTTTCATCTTGATATTTTGATCATGGTTTAGGAAGAATTAGCAAGGGAAGCAAGTTAATTGAATAATTAAAAAAGACAATAAGTTAATTGATTTTGATAATTAATATAGTGTTTTTCATGCTAAAAATTCTAGTTTATAGATGTAGATTGTACTCTAATTTTTGAGGCCATAAAAATAGAATTAGGAGAAGTGAAAAACATGAAACTTGTGAGTTTATATCTTATCTTGATGCCTGTAAAAGGGTTTTGTGAAATATCAAGTATGTGAAACTCTTTAAAAGTTTATTTGGGACTAGTTCGGGTAACTATTCCAACAAGCTACTTGATGTTGATTAACAATTTTGAGGATGTTAGAGACTAATTTATACAAAGTGATAAACATGATTTTTGTTTCTTTATATGTTATTTAAAACCATGTGATGCAGTTTTGTAAAATAATACGTGTGTAATGAGAAATTATACTTAGAGTAGGTTTGGTTATGCTTGCTACGTCTGTAGGTAGTTTGGTTTTCCCCAATTAATATAAGGACCTTAGAGGCTAAATTATATGAAGTATAAAACATGAAAGTTGTTCCTTATGTGTTAACAGAGTTCTTGAAAACTGATTTTGTAAGTGGACTTGGATAACTTGAGAAATTATAAAATGAATCAGACTTGCTCAAACTATTTTTGTGCATAGCACATGTTTGAATTCAAAAATTCACCATTTATTGTGCAAAGTATATATTGAGTTGATTTTTGGATACATTATTACCCTGTGTGTCTAGTTTTTGTTAAAAAATGAATCAAGTAATTTGGAGTTATTTGGCGAAAGTTATTCACTCTCAAGTCTAGTATGGTTAAGCTGCCTAACAAGGAAAAAAATATGCATAAATGTTAAGTTTACACATGTACATAACATATCCCAATTGTATACCAAACATAAACACTTAGTGTAAACATTTTTTTTAATCAAATATATGTTACATTTTAAGATCCCAAAGCATTGGTGAAGCTCGAAAAGGTGATATGAGTCATCCATAGAGTGTTTAACATCTTAAAGAGTGAATATAAATATTAATTGAATTTTTGGGTGAAATTGTGTGATTAAGATGAATTTCCTTTTGATTATTTAAATGTATATGGTTTGCTTATTGATTCATTATGTCTATACATAAGTGTTTACAAGTTAAATGCAAATTTACACATGAGCACTTGCTTATTGATATAAAAGGATGTTGTGATTGACTTAGCAAATATTTACAATTCACATGGCAAATGCAAATAATCAAAGAAAATCACACAATTCACATGTTATATGCTGACCAGCAAAATCAAATGGCAATTGTTTCACATGAATCTTGAGAGCAATATTTGTTCTGTCAAACCACAACAAAATCAATGAATATTTCATTAGCACTTGCATTTGAATGAATCATATTAGTATTGTGATTTAATATCAATTGTTTGCTTTTTGTGCATTTAGAATTTAATTAATATTTATATTCATTGAGTCGTGACTCACCAAATCGCAATTATTTTTTTTTAGATAGTGAAGCTTGAAGTGTGACTATTTTGAAGTATATAACATTATAAATGAAGTATGGAGCAAATGTCACCAGCCGAACCCTCACTCTCTTTTTATATCATAAGCATACATTTAAATAAAGGGATATAATTTGTACATATGTAAATATAGTTTATGTGTATATAAAAATATAAATGTTGTGATCTTTTTATGTGTTTAAATAATATATGGACTTTATTTGATCATGATGTGGTTATATTAATATGATAAACAAAGATTTGAGGTATTTAAATAGTAAAGATATAGGGTGTTACACAAATCAAATTAAAAATCAAATTAATTGAATCAAATTAAATTTTTATAAATATTAATTATTGTGATATTTTTATTTTAAATTATTATACTATTTAAAATATAAAATTTTAGTTTCTTCAATTATTTCGATTAATTAAATTTTTAGCATAAAATTAAACCGAATAAAACCTAAATTTTAGTTTGATCTTATTCATAGAATTCAAAAATATGAAATAACAAAATCTAACTGAATCAAATTAACTTGGTTCATTCGAAAGCTTTGCTCTCAAATCCTCTATATGATTATCCCTTATAAATAGACTAAATGATAAAATATGTGAATATTTAATTTAAGAAGAAAAAGGTTCAAATCCTCAACCTCCTATGCTTATTTATAATGTTAAAAATTAACCATTTGTACTCATAAAAAATTACTGTATATGATTTAGCACCATTATGAAATTTTACATTGGCTAGACTTGTAGCTTGTTTTTTGATGGAAGATGTTATCAAAGGGGAGAGTCTAAAAGAAAGTATCACTAAAAATTAAAATTAATAGCGTAACTTTTAAGTAATAAATTATCTAATAATAACATGTCTATCATTAATTTATAAAATAATTACTTTCATTAAAATTTAAAAAATAATTGTGTTAAAAAAAATAAATGAGACAGAGCTTTTTTATTATTTTTTTCCATATTTATCATATGAAGGGCTAAAAGACAATGATAGAACTAATGAGGCAGAGCTCAGCAAACGACAAAGAATATGAGCCAAAGGTTGACCCGTTCAAAAAAAAGGACAAAATACTGTAATACCACGCGGCATTGGATAAATAATCCAATACCAGAACAGAACCAAACCCACCGGCAATTAAGTTGGAAGGGGACATGACGGACCCCACTTCATGCTACAAATCTCAAGCGGCTCAATTTTTTTAATCCTTCACCACATCACATATCTTTTCTCTTCGCAAACACGGTCCAGTTTTTATAATGTCCCGTTTTAGGCAAAAACACAAACCTAAATCCGCTTTGTCCTTGAAAAATCCTATCCTCGTATTTACGTGTGTCTATGCCTGTACATATAATGAGTTTAAATATGCTAAGTCTTCTGTCCCTACAAGAACATTAATAAAAAATATGGACATCTAGGATTTGAACCATCTATTCACTTTTTTTTTTCTCTTATGATGTTAAAAATTTAACAATTTATATTAATTGTTAAAAAAAATGCAAATCTTCTTTTAAAAAAGTAAAGGGTCAAAAAAACCCCTCCTATTTATATTGAGGCTTAAATAAGCTCTTAATCGAATATTAAACTAAAAAATACCAGGGTTTGTCGAATTTGAACTTTTTTGGCCCCCCTTTACCAAGCTCGACAAACAACATTCATATATGTTAGGAGATGTGATGACATGTTCGTTAAGTTCTAACTTACTGCAACAACAAAACAAAACTCGTCTAGTCCACCATGAATAGCAATGTGGAAGTATAACAAAAAAACTCTTCTTTCATTTCATTTATTTTACCAAAATCAATTTTTGCAGCATCTCTTACCAAAAATTTAATTAAAAAGCTTACCCCAACATCCACAAATCCAATCACTTAACATAAATCCAACCATCTCCAGCTCATCCACTCACGGCCCATTTTCCTTTTTTCCTCTATCATCTCCATCGATCAAGCCCTGGTTTAGCAACAAAGTAATTGAAAAGGGTTAACGCGTTGTCGCCTGGAACTAAGAATACATTAAATGCACCAACTTCAACGAGTCGTTGAGCTAAGTGGTAACTGGTGTTGGTGCCAATGAAAGTACTGGAAAAGGGTCGTTGCTGGGGGGTTTTGAACTGCATAGGAATAAAAAAGATCAGACCCTATACTAGTAATATCTCTAATATTGTCAGCAATAACCTACAAGGATGATTAATAGTCATTTCAGTAAAACCTGTATGTGTTAAATAATATTCCACAGAGAGCAACAATGCTTACAACTAGTTTTCTTAGGTCATCTTCTAAAATATTTCTTTCAACCTTTCCCATAAGATCAAAACCAACATCGGTAGCTTTGGTGTAGATACCACCACCAACTCTCCTAAATAGAGTTATAGAAGATCCCTTAAGACCATAACCAATAATGGATTTAAAGAGGCCTTCCCAGTTATCACCATAAAAATGTCTTGAATAGATTCATATCAATGTAAAGAAACAACAGACCATTAGCAGCAAGCAGAATACCCATTATTTCACCAGACCTAAATGCAACAATAAAAGCTTTTCCAACACCCTTTATTGCTTCCAAGGTAGTTCGTGTATTGGCATAGGTAGCAATTTTCATCCCCAAGAAACATAAGAGAGCTTAAGTGACAATACCAAGTAAAAATGACACAGTGCTAAATATTGCAATAGCAAGTGCTGGTTTGCACATCTTCTATTGCCTCTTATTCTATGGACACCTAAAATTTTTTCTGTTGATATAAATACAAAGTTCTCAAAACGTCTCACTTTCTTAATAAAGAAATCATATAGTTACATACCTAATACCCCACATATATATTCCTATTTAATTAAAGTTTTATTTTTCTATACAGGTTTGCTTGTAGAGGAAGGACATTCAAGACAAATAGGAAAAGATTTTCAATCAAGAGACTCCCGGATAGGAAGGAACACTCTCCTAATAGGCATAAGACATTCATAAAAAAGGAATCGTATTCCTCACAAGTTTAAGCATCGACATCCCAATAAATAGGACATCATATCTCTCATTCTCATTCATTATAATCTTATTGTTCTTTTTCTCTCTCTGAACTCTCTATCTATATCTCATGACTTAAGCATCAGAGGGTTTGTAGGGATCCTTCCCACCTCTTACCTTGCCCTTTGGTGATCATTTGTAGGGTTCCAGCTCAAAAGCTCCTGAAACAAGTTATCAAGTGGTGCCATCTGTGGGAAACTCTTAAGAAAAAGCCATTCGTTCATCTACCAGTCAAAACCTTGACATCATGACTTCTAGTCCACCACCAATCTTGACTCCCGACATACACATTAACTTATCCACTCTCATTCCTCTAATCAATTTGTCATCACCTACTATAATAATGATACTGTCAGCTCCCTTTCCGCATGTTGGACCCTCATCTCAAATTACAACTGGTGGTACGTATATTCCACTTAAAAACACTAAAGGGTGGCTAGCTCTTAGCACCGATCTCCCTTACTATGCTCCTTTGCAACATTATTACAGACCTATACCTTCCATACCTTTTTTAAATTTACAAGAAACACCTACCATAACCATACCTAACTTTAGCATAGTAACCCAAACACTCAACCTCACCCTGACGAGCACAGAAGCAATGATACAAAACATTCAAACTCAGATGGCCTTAACGCATCAATAGTTGAATGTATTGATTCAAAGTAGCAACCCTAGATCAACTCATACAAAAAATAAGATTACATCTTTAGAAGTACCTAGAGAAAATAAAAGTCCCGGAAGGGGAATCCAGGTCAATGATCTCAGCTCTTAATGATTCAAAATTAATCCAAAAGGTTGAAGAGGTCATACACAAAGCCCGTACGAGGCCAAAGAAAGAAGATGAGTGTGTCATAGAAGGGAGGATGCCTTTTGTAACTAGGATAATTCGAACAGAAATCCTGACCAAATTCAAAATGCTGCAGTTGGATTAACATGATGAAACCGGGGATTTGATCAACTATATATCCACGTTCAGAATGAGAATGTTACTCCAGAATATGAATGACATAATTTTGTGCAGAGTCTTCCCAAGTACACTCACTAAGAATGCCCAAAATTGGTTTCATTAGCTCCCTGAGAATTCTATTACCTCTTTCAAAGATTTAGCTAAGAAATTTCAGACCCGGTTCATCACCAACATCCCTCCAGCAAAAAAAATCAATGATCTCCAGATGTTCCAACAAAAGGTCACTAAATCACTAAGAAGTTATATAGATCAGTTCAACAAGGTAGCTATATAAATTAAAAATCTGGTTGACGAGGTGGCCATATAAGCTCTAAAGAATGACACTAGGCTTAAAAAATTTAAAGATAAGATAATGACAAAAGAGTCTAGCACTTTCATGGAGGTAATGATAATGGTGGTTAGAATGATAAAAATAGATGAAGAAAAAATGATGTGAAGGGATGATGAGAAAACACTTGCTAAGATAGAAGAAAGATCAAGACTCAAAAGGCCAAGCTTTTCGCAAAAAAACTTCAGAAACTCGATAGAAGGGTTTGGAAAAGAAGTTGAGAGATACACACCATTAAATATCTCTAAATCCAACATCCTCATGTGAGTCAAACATAATGGTATGGACATTACCCCAACCAAAAGACTAAGCTCAAATAGGAGAGCCATGCAGGATAAAAGGTACTATTATCAATATCACCGGGATTATGAGCATGAAACTGAGACCTACCATGAACTGAAAAATGCCATAGAAAGATTGGTGTAAAATGGCAAGCTCAGTAACTTCATCGACACATCTAGATGGACTAAAAATCAGGATGGGCAAGATCGAGATAGGCCAGAACCAAAGAAAGCCGAAATGAATCGACTGATGTCATTAATATGATTATAGGAGGAAAAGTCATAAAAAAGAGGCATAAGAGAATCTGTAGAGAAGATAAACTGATGATGAAATCACTGTCAATGCATTATCTTGGAATGCCTATAAAGCAATGGGAGGCTCTCAAGAACCTGAGGCTCTATAAAGTAATGAAAACACCTTTGATAATGTCACTAACCTGAAGGCTATCTAGAACCCCATTATAAGCTTCTACGGAGGAACTACACAACCAATGGGATTAGTAGAGCTGAGTCTAGAATTCGAAGATCGAGATACTAAAGAAACAAAAATCATTAAAACTCAATTTAATGTAGTAGATCCCCCACTAGCATACAATGACATTATAGGACATCTAGTACTTTATGAAACTGTTACAGTCATAAGTATCTGACATCTAACCATGAAGATTCCCCTTGAAGGTAGAATTCTAATAATTCCTGGGGATCAACACATAGCCAGACACTACTACCAGATGGCAGTTAAACCTCATATGAAAGCATTCCCTTTAGAATCCAAGGAAGGGGAAAAGTAGGGAGCCAGCCCTGAGCCAGTCGACGAGGTTCAAACACTACAGATCACTGATGGGAAAATAGTAAGGATCGATAATGAGCTTAACAACAAAACTACACAGGGGATAAATGAGGTCCTCATTAAATATTTAGGTGAATTTGCCTTACAAGCATTTGAGATTACTGGGGTAGACCCCTAGATTGCCTCACATAGTCTGAATATCAGACCAAGGGTAAAGCTGGTTGTTCATAAAAAGAGGACCTTTATGTATAAAAGGCAGAAAATAATCGCTGAAGAAATAAAAAAGCTGCTAGAGGCTGGATTTATTAGAGAAGTCACTCACCTGGAATGGGTAGCCAACATGGTATTGGTATAGAAGTCCAATGGCAAATACAAAATGTGTGTAGATTACATTGACCTCAACAGGGCATGCCTCAAGGATACCTATTTGCTATCAATGATAGACCAACTTGTAGAATCCACTGTTAGTCACAATTTGTATAGCTTTATGGATGTTGCTCAGGGGTATCACCATATACCAATGAAAAAAGAAGATCAAGAAAAAACATCTTTCGTCACCCGTGAAGGTCTTTACTGCTACAAAATAATGCCCTTTAAGCTAAAGAATGCCAGGGATGAGCCATATACTCTGAAATTAGATAAAAAAGAATGTGGAAGTGTACGTGGATGACATCATTGTCAAGAGAAATCATGCAGAGCAGCATCCCATTAACCTCGACCAAATCCTTCAATTGTTGAGCCAGTCCTAAATCAAGCTAAACCTAGAGAAGTGCATCTTCAGGGTGAAGGTAGGAAAGTTCCTAGAATTTATGATATCACATAAAGGAATCAACCCAAAAAAGATAGAGGCCATTCTCATTATGAAGGCTTCGACAATAATCAATGAGTTACAAAAGCTGAATGGCAGGATCATAGCTTTGGCGAGTTTTATCTCTTGTTCTGCCAAGCATTGTCTACCACTATTCCCAGCCCTGAAGAATTCTAATAAATTTATATGGACTAAAGACTACCAAGCAGCCTTTAAAGATATCAAAAAATTCATATCCTCGCCACCTCTGCTCAGAAGACCATTCCCTGAGGAAACATTATACTTATACATTACCATTGACCAAGAGTCAATAGCTTTGGTACTAGTGAAAGAGGAAGGAAGTCAATAGAGCTCGGTATATTATGTCAGTAAAGTACTTTGAGGATCAGATATTTGGTACCCTACACTAAATAAATTAGCTATGATCGTCATCCACACATTCCAAAAACTTAAGCACTATTTTCAAGCTCATTCTGTCAATGTAAGATCTAGCTTTCCTTTAAGAAAAATCTTACAAAGACCTAAAACATCTAGAAAATTAGTTCAATAGTCAATATTGCTTGGAAAATTTGATATCAATTACGAACCCTGATAGCAGGTAAAAGCTCAAGCCCTGGTAGACTTTGTACAAGTAATGACACTATAAGATCTTACTCCTGTCGAAAGCCCAGAATATAAGATCTATATTGATGGGGCCTCATCCACCTAAGGTTCCGGTGCCGAAATCATCCTTAGAGGGTCATATAAAATCACCATTAGATATGTCATTCGAATAAAATATAATGCCACTAATAATACAACTGAGTATGAAATACTTATTATGGGGTTGAAGTTAGCTACGAAGGTTAAAGCTGAGCATCTTAAAATACACTCGAACTCTTAACTGGTGGTAAATCAAGTTAAAGGAACATTTCAAATTAAAGATTCGAGTATCGCCAGGTATGTTGAGAAATTCAGAAAACTTTTAAAGAATCTTAAAAAGGAGGGGGGACAATAGAAGATCATCCAAATCTTCAGAAGTGAAAATTCAAAGGCTGACTTACTAGCCAAGTCAACAGTTGAGGATAATCAAATATTCAGAGGACTCGAGCTCACTGAAGCACTAACAAAACCAAGCACCGAGGATCTAGAAATCATGGATGTACGGGAAGTTCCATAATGGATAAAAATGATCAGTCAGTATTTAGAAAATGAGGTACTTCCATAAGACAAATTAAAAACTCAAAAGTTGAAGATAAAGGTTGCACACTATTTCATCCGCTATGGGGAACTCTATCGAAGGTCTCTCTCATACCCATGGTCTAAATGTGTATCTCCAGAAGATGAGAATTACATACTCAGGAAAACTCATGAAGGAATTTATGGAGCACATGTATCACATCATTCATTGACTAGAAAAACATTGCTGCAAGGATAGTGTTGGCCTACTATGCCCCAACATACTCAGAAACTAACTTAAGAATGCCATAGGTGTCAGCAATTTTCCCTACTCAACGATAAGCCCTCTAATCCTTAACATCCGATTGGAAGCCCTTGGCCTTTCACTGTATAGGGAATGGACATCTTAAGTCCCTTCCCTACCTCAACCTCTTAGAAGAAATTTCTAATTATGGCTATAGACTATTTCACCAAATAGATAGAAGTGGAAGTGATACCAACCATTACAGAAGCCCAGATTCAACACTTCTTTTAGAAAGAAATCATCTATAGGTTTGGAATACCACATACTTTGATCACAGACAATAGGAAGCAAGTCGATAATGAGAAATTCATCAAGTTTTATTCCTATCTTAGAATAAAGCTCTGGTTTACCTTAATAGCTCACTCGTAAATAAATGAACAAACAGAGGACATTAACAGAATCATCATGCAAGGACTAAAGAAGAGGCTCAATAAGAAGAAAGGGAATTAGGTCGATGAGCTCAACAATATTATTTGGACTTACAGGACTATGCCCAGAACCTCCACGATAGAGATGCCCTTCAGGCTAACCTATGGGATGAACGCAGTAATATCGGTGGAAATCATATCACCAAGTTATAGGGTCAACAAGGAATTATATCAGGAAGCCAACAATATTAACACCCTAACATATTTAGATTTATTGGAAAAGAGGAAAGAATGGGTATCTATCATTGCAGAGGCACAAAGATAGAAGGTCATCGAATATCATCATTGGCACATCCAACCAAGACATTTTAAAGCCAAAGACTGGGTACTCAAAAGGGTAGCCATTGGTAAAGGCAACTCTGACACAAGAAAGCTCAGACCTAATTAGGAAGTTTCCAATCAAATCACAAAGAAAACATCTAAAGGGGCATACAAAATTAGAGACAGACAGGGAAAGGAATTACAACGATATTGGAATGCGGATTGTCTTCGAAAATATTATTAGTAGATTACTTGGAATTTATCAAATAACATATTTCATTCGTTAATGGAAATATTTACATTACAAAATGTTCAAAAAAATGTTCAAAAGGGACACTCGAACAAAGAGACTTGAAAACAAAGGCAAAAATTGAAATAGTGATAATAGCATTGGCGAACACTTCCCCGGCAGGTTCCGAACTTGACAGGGGCTTAAAAAAGGTCCACTAACTAAAGACTTGGCAGATTTTTTAGGATTCTTCGACCGTTGGGAAGAGGCCTTGCTCTAAGCATCTTCTTTAGAGGCGATCCTAGCCAAATCAATAGGCATTATTTTGTCCAAATTTGTGAAGTTAAGATTTAGACTTTGTGCAAGTATGACCCTTCGACACTCGAATTTGTACGCCTTGAGAAACCCTACAACCATGCTCCGATAGTTTGTATATTTATGGGATTTCTCGGCCTCACCAAGCCTCTTTTCTAGGGCTGTAATCCGAGAATCTTATTCTTTGACCTTGGTCATCAGTTGGGCTTGAGTGTGCTCCAGCTTAGCCACCTTTTTATGGCTCGCCTCAACCTCATACCTTACCTTACCTTAACATGTTTAGTTTAATAGAGCTCTAATGTTGTCTTCGCCTTATCCAAATTTTTCTTAAAATCAATGGCTATAGTGCCCACCTCCGTCTCCTTTAGGCTATACTAACTCTGAAGGTAATAGTAATTATCCTTCGCCAGTATCAAAGCCTAAGTTATCTGAAAGAAGGAGCGAGCATTATTGCCTCAAAACACATGAATATGAACCTAGTTAAAATTTAGGATTCTTCGACCGTTGGGAAGAGGCCTTGCTCTAAGCATCTTCTTTAGAGGCAATACTAGCCAAATCAACAGGTATTATTTTGTCCAAATTTGTGAAGTTAAGATTTAAACTTTGTGCAAGTATGACCCTTCGACACTCGAATTTGTACGCCTTGAGAAACCCTACAACCATGCTCCGATAGCTTCTTTTTGTATATTTATGGGATTTCTTGGCCTCACCAAGCCTCTTTTCTAGGGCTACAATCCGAGAATCTTGTTTTTTAACCTTGGTCATCAGTTGGGCTTGAGTGTGCTCCAGCTTAGCCACCTTTTTATGGCTCGCCTCAACCTCATACCTTACCTTAACATGTTTAGTTTAATAGAGCTCTAATGTTGTCTTCGCCTTATCCAAATTTTTCTTAAAATCAATGGCTATAGTGCCTACCTCCGTCTCCTTTAGGCTATACTAACTCTGAAGGTAATAGTAATTATCCTTCGCCAGTATCAAAGCCTAAGTTATCTGAAAGAAGGAGCGAGCATTATTGCCTCAAAACACATGAAAATAAAATTAATAAAACAAGACATTTACAACTAATGAGTGTTCGATCGTAGATTTATACAACTCTTCATTATCCTCATCCATCCAGCACTGCATATCGGCTAGGAATTGTAAAGACTCATCATATTGGTCCCTCACCTAGGCATTCAAGATACTCAGAGGCTTCATCTTATTAAGTATCCAGGACTTCATATTCGAACACCCTGACAGCTTCGGATGCTTAACAAACACCACATCCGTCAAACATCTACAAAGTTTGAATGGTGTTCAAAAATAAAAAATCCATATCACCACTTTTTCTAAAGATCTATGAGCTTTACAAAAAGGTTATGGTTTGGGATGTCAAACAGGGAGAACATCAACTCCCCTTTTTCTTATTCAGGTTGTAGAGGTATCGCAGGACATCCAAGTTTGGATTCCTGCCCTCCTTGTGCATCAACTCTATAAAGCTGATTATCATTCGATAACTATTAGGATAGAGTTACCTGAGAGCTATATTATACTTATTTAAGAAATCCTTCACAAAGGGCTCCAGAGGGAACTTCAAACTCCCCCTCTAACTGATTAAAGTATACGAATAATTTATCAAAATATAACATAAAGGTGTAGGCTCTAAATTTCTTATTTATAATGTGTAAGACTCAATCGGTAGGAATGCTAAAACATCTACGGTACTATTTTAGCATGTCCTTGTCTATCCTAGAGATAAATAAATTAGAGAGCCTGCCATAGATCCTATATAACAAATAAAAAGAAAGGTAGGAAAGAAGAGAGCTTCACCTGAATGCAGAATGCAAGCTTACTATGAAAAAACCTTGATGACAGAATGCACGCGAAACATATTGAGAAGAAAAAAGAAGAAGATAGCAAAAAAGTAAAACTTGTAACAAATTGAAAGGTCTAGTACATTTATAGGTCAGCAAAAGGATATAGAATAACCATTACTACCCTCATAAATATTTTTTATCTCTTTCATACCATTAAGGGCAGTTTGGGAAGAAAAAAAGACCCACTAATTGAGCAGTTATTATTGTGGCAGCAGAAATGTCTCATCTTCTGACACACATTTGGATGTGACGGTTATACAATTCAAATTTCAAAAGACAATGAAAAGACATAACAGTTACTAACCTCGCTCCTATTGTTGCCAGTCGTCCTATTCACCGACACTCGGGTCGTGCTTCTAATGCACCAAGAATATAAGGCACTTGGGCCGCACTTCTAATGCACCAAGCATCTAAGTCCAGTGACTAAAGCTGACACCCTCAGGTTGCTTCTATAGTATTGAGATTCCGAGAACGTAAGCCTCGGGCAATAGCCCTAAGCATTTAAACCTCGAGCATCTAAGTCCACTAACTGAAACTAGCACCCTCAGGTCGCTTCGATAGTACTAAAGTTCGGCACTCAGGCCGCGCTTCTAATGCACCAAACATCTAAGTATAGTGACTAAAGTTAGCACCCTCGAGTTGCTTCAATAGTACTAAGGTTCAACACTCGGGCTGTGCTTTTAATACACTCAGATTATCTGGCACTCAGGCCATGCTTTTAATGCACTAAGCATCAAAACTCCAGTAAAAACTGGTTTCGCCAAGTTCTCTCCATACTGGCGGGTTAGTTCCTTACACCAAGCATTTTTATTACATGTTCTGTGCACTTAAGTCCAATTGGCACTTTAATGATGTTTTTATGCGATGATTTCAAGACTCGTACCAAGCTTCACCTCTTATTGTGAATGAGGCTGGCCACTTCAGCTCACCCTTCCATATCGAACACAGTGATTCAAGTAGTCTCTCTCTATATGGAAGAATGACGTTTCCATTATCTTACAAACTCGGATACGTTGGACATAAATATTCGAACATACTTTCTGGTGGGACTCTTGATATCCCACATACATATTCCTATTTAATTAAAGTTTTATTTTTCTATACAGGGTTGCTTGCAGAGGAAGGACATTCAAGACAAATAGGAAAATAGTCCCAATTAGGAGACTCCCAAATAGGAAGGAACACTCTCCTAATAGGCATAGGACAATCATAAAAAAGAAATCATATTCCTCACAGATTTAAGCATCGACATCTTTATAAATAAGACCTCATATTCTTTATTCTCATTCATTTTATTCTCTTATATTCTCTTTCTCTTTCTAAGCTCTCTATCTATATCTCTCGACTTAGGCATTAAAGGGTTTGTGGGGATCCTCCCCACCTCTCACCTTATCCTTTGTTAATCATTTGCAGAGTTCCAGCTTAAAAGTTTATGAAACATGTTATTAATACCCTTTTCAAAATAATAGAAAAAAAACACAAGTTTTATAAAAAAAACAATATCAACTTAGACTAAAACCAAAAAATAAAGCAACCCAATACCCAAAAAAACTAGGAAAAAAAAAAAAGAAAAAGGTAACAATAGCTATATCCTTTAAAGCATTGTCCACTCTATTTCTAGCATTAATGGATGCCCAAAACAATGGAATAGCCTTCTCTGGATCCTTATCAGCTAATTGAGAAAACAAAACCCATTAACAATACCTTCAATTAAAAATAAGAGAAAATAAAAAATCCCAAATTAACCCAAAAATTAAGAAGCTTACTTGAACATTTTTGGCTTTAACATAAGGATTGTTACCAATAGGAACTTTATAAGTAGCATGAAATGATTCAAAGTGAGTTCTCAAAACACTAAGAGGCTTTGCTGGTAAAGTTGGAGTAGATTTTGTTAGTCTAAAACCAGGAGGAGCATTCCACATCTCTTCACTCAGGTTTGGCTTCTTTTTTTTTTTTTTTTTGAACTGTGGCTATAATGTGGCATGCATTTGGTTTTGGAGGAATTAGATAAGGTTCATTGCGAGAAAAAGAAGAAGAATAAGAGGAGGAGGAGGGGAGCACATGGCACTTGTGGGGACCATCTTTCCTTGCATGTATACCACGTCACATATAAAGTAAACGACAAACTTTAGTTGACGTTAGTGAGGAGTTCAAAAAGTTCAAATTAGACAAATCTTGATATTTTTGAGTCTAAAATTCGATTAGAGGTTTATTTGAACTTCGACATAAACACGAGGGGCTTGTTTGACCTTTTACCCTTAAAAAAAACTTTTTAAATAAGAATTTCATTCATAAAATAATATCATTTTACTAATAATTACTATGATTAGCATACAAAAATTATTCCTATTTAATTGATATTTCTAAATTAAATTAAAATTATTGTAATAAATTAATTATTAATAAATTTTAATCGTACTTAAAATTTTATTTAAGTTTAACTGAATTTATAAATATACAAAACTGCACAATTTATTATCTCGCGGAAGTAGAAAAATGAAAACTGTGTATGGAGATTATGAGTGGGTGTGTGCAGAGTTTTTGATGCCAGCTATTGCATCAACTGCCCAACCGCTTCTTGCAAAAGTTACATCGACCCGTCCAATTACATGACTCCAAAAATCAATTAATATTGCCACGTGGGCGGCTTGGCTGTAATGATGATAGCGATTCGTTTCAGACGATGCCCAAGTAAGTCCCTCTTCTATTAAAGCGCGTATACTACAACCTCTGCTTCTATTATTTATGTACCAGTGCAGTATGCAGTGCCAACATTTTCTTCACTACAAATTTGGTTTTTGCTTGTATGGGAAAATACTACTTAACAATGCAAAAAAGTACATCTCAGATAGAAGCAATAAAATAAAATTAACAAAACTTTACATTTACAAAATATTTTTCTTAATAAATTTAACTAATTAAGTAATTTAAATAAATAAAATAACTTATATTTTGTAATATTAATTTTAAAATTTTTATAGGAATAAAATAATTAGATGCCAATATTTTTAAAAAATAATGGCATGTTAAAATTCAAATACTTATATTAATTATTAAAAATAAAAAAAATTCTAAATATATATGTTCCAATAAATTACTAATTCGAATTGTCCACATATAAACATTTAAATACAAAGAAATTATTTATAATTTTTTTATATCACATTACTTGCATTCAATTAGAATTTTTTTTTAATATTTGGTGTATTTAGTTATTTATTATATTTATTTTCTATATAAATTCATCAATTCATTTTTTACATAACGTGTTGACCCTATGCATAATTAATGTGTTGATAAATTTCAAATTAATATTGGGTTTTATTTTAAAAATCGATTTTTATTGCTAATCTAAGCATTTAACTTTGTATTTTACCTAGAGCCAATGACATATTTAATGGATAGAGATATTGAAGCGGACGCTCATGTCGAATAGTGAGGTGAGCGAGTGAAAATTGGAGTGGACACAAAAGTCAAAGGAATTCAACTCAGGATCACGTGAGATTCGTACAGGCTGGGGGTGGGTCCATCTACGTGGATGAGAGTTGAAGTCATCTTCAAAAAAAAAAAGTTACTTTTGATACGGTTGATTTAGGCCGTTGATTAGAGTGACCTCGGCTATGGATTTGGACTTACAGCTGTAAATCTACCCCTATCCAAGTAGTTAAAAATAAAAGTCGTTGGCCCCACTTCCTTGTTTTGCAAACGTTGTTTTTGTGTTAAACAGCTTAGCTTTTCCTGTCATGTTTTAAACGCTGCTCCATATTTTAATATTTTTGTGCTTATTTTCTTATATTGCTTTATTCAGTTTCATTTCGTTTATCAAAATTTATTTTTAAAATTATACTAATTATACAGTTATAAAAAATAACAATATAATATATCAAGTTGTATATAATATATGAACTTTTTTGTTTGAAAAAATAAGTTGTATAAAAATAAGTACAAGAAAAGTAATTAGCCAATAGCTAGTTTATTGTCCAATAGATTAACAAAAGAAAAACCAAAACTAGCAAACATTCTGGTGGGAAATTTTTAAATAAATTGGACGGTTGAATTTTTAATAAAAAATGTTATTTTATTTTTTAAATATAAAATATTTTAATAATATGTCATAAATTTTATGAATAAATATTTGTAAACAAAAATATCCAAACATTGGAAAATCATATCATATGCTCATTTGTATTTACAATAGCATCCATCTCTCAAAAATTAGAGTTATATGTATCAACGTCAATTTCACAGTAGAAAGTTATTTTAAATTTATAAATTTGTACACTGCATTTTCAAATGGACTAATTTTTTGTCTTTAGTTTTCTTATACTTCTTTTAGCTCATTATTTTTATTCTTCATTACAATGATTGAAATATGTGATTCAAAAATATCTAATTATTACTATTTAATTATCTTTTTGAATGCTTTTAAAAATGTTTTGCACATTAAATTATTTTTAAATATATAATTAATGATTTTTAAAATAAAATTTTAGAATTAATTTAGACTGAACGGAAGGATTCTATTAAAATGGGATTCAGTCATTATTATTTTTATTGATACAATGAATTAACTGAATTTACAGAACCTAGTTTCATTCATCAAATTATGTATTATAATTCAACTTGTTAAAAAAAAGACAATCAAATATGACAACATAACATTAAATGAATTTACACTTTACACTTTTTTTATTTTAATTATTAGTATTCAAAGTTTACTGAATTTCTTTTCATATTAATGATATATTTCCTCCAAAATATTTACATTAATTGATGTTTTAAATGATTGAATTCTATTTTCACTATAATTTATTATTTGAGACAACATAGATATAGTAAAATGTTGCATATCCTTCATTGAAATCTATTAGCTAGATCTAAGAGTGTCCAAATACAGCTGAGAAATTTTATAATAATTTTGATTTTTGATAATTTGAAAGATAAAGTCAACAATATTAAATTATTTTAAATTTATTTATATACTATTAAATTTTATATTTTATCACTTTAATTAATAATTTACTCATTTTAAACAATAGAATCAAATACAACGGAATTAGCAGGTTATCGAACAGCTATATACATATTACCACTTCAAAAGCTGCTGAAGGATAATGGACCAAAACAGCGGTTGACAATTAAATATGGCAAAATACACCCAAGTCAGATCAGTTCTATTTGGTACAAGGCAAAGGAAGAGACCAAAAGTCGGTTTTTTTTTTTTTTTTGTTTGTTTGGTTAGAAGTCTTGAGTCAATTGATTAAGACAATTGAAGATTGGGATATACATAACATATATATACACAATTTTTACATCTACAGGGTACCCAAAATGGTCAAATAAAAAAAAAGAAAAAAAAAAGAGACAAATAACAAGAATCGCACTGTCACAAGGTTTGCTTGCAGAAAAAGAATAAAAAAATAAATATTGGCTCTGGTATAGAGATTTTTTAGACCACCCACCAACTTTACAGAAGCCAGTTTCCTGGAAGTACCCTCTCACATACCTCTCTCACTTAACCAAGTTCATGCATCTTTCCTTCCACTTTCCGTCCCTTGTATATATATGTAGTCATTAATTCTTCTTGAACATTCAATTCTGTGATCTCTTCCTGCTCCACTGTAACCCCAAATCTTTAACTTTTCAGTTAATTTACTGTCTTGATTCACTGTGATCATGGAAGCAATGAACGTCTGTTCTACTTCTTGCTCCTCTTCTTCAGAATCATCATCGTCGGAATCTTCTTTCAATGGCGGCAATAGGAGTTCGCCCAGGAACTCGAATAAACCTGAAAGAATTAAAGGACCTTGGAGTGCAGAGGAGGACAGGATTCTTACTCGTCTTGTTGAGCGACATGGACCGAGAAATTGGTCTTTAATAAGCAAATATATTAAGGGTCGTTCGGGTAAGTCGTGCAGGCTGAGATGGTGCAATCAACTCAGTCCAAAAGTAGAGCACCGTCCATTTTCACCTGCTGAAGATGAGGCTATCTTGGCTGCACACGCCAAGTATGGTAACCGTTGGGCAACCATTGCTCGGTTGCTTCCGGGTCGTACTGATAATGCTGTCAAGAATCACTGGAACTCTACATTGAAGAGAAAGGCAAAAGAACAGCAACATCAATTAATGTTGATGGGCACAAATAATCTTAATAGCAACGAAAGGGTTGTCGTTGCTGCTGTTGAATCAACATCACCAGGATCTACTATGCCGCCAGTGGCAGTAGAAGAGGAAGACGCACTGACCGCGTTGACTCTTGCGCCGCCAGGGATTAGTGGCGGCGGCCGTGGTGGTGGGAGCAGTAGCAACAGTGGTGGAATGGTGGCGGAGAGTTTTCCAGCTGAGTTTTGGGATGTAATGAGGAATGTAATTGCAAGGGAAGTGAGAGAGTACATGAGTTCTAGTTTAAATGAGACCAGTTTCGGTTTCCATTAAGAGCAAGAACAAAATCAACAACAACATTAGCTGTTTAATTTGATCGAGTTCTTGGTGTTAATACTATTACCTTAATAACTCTTTTCTTTTTTGATATTATTATATATAAATTTTATTTTTCTCATTCATTTATCTATCCATTAATTATTTCTTGCCGTTTGAAGAATTTCCCTTTTTTTAATCTATGTTACAGCCTGTCACCAATTTAAGAGAACGAATTTTAATTGTTTCGGGTTCCTATTTGATAATTACGGGAGTATTTAGTATTTATTATTAAATATTAATTTTTTTTATTTAAATCATAGGTATTAATAGGATCCACATTAAAAATTTCACAACAATTTATTTTATTTCATATAACTATATACATTATAGAAGTCATTTAAACCGGCTTGTATCAGCTTGTTGGTTATCAAATATTAACCTTTGAAATACTAATTCATTTTTATAATGTTATTATTTTCTACAAAATAAGTAGTTTGTTAAAAGTTATATTGTATTTAAGTTTTTATTTAATTAATGTATTCTTGATAATTGTTCTCTCTATTCCATTCCAAATGTATTTTAAAAAAATTAAATTTGTTCAATTTCAATTGACTTTTTTAGATTAATAATAAAAAATATATTTTTTTTCAATTTTACCTATATTTTAATTTTAGAATAATTTTTTTTATTAAAATAATTATAATTCACATTAATTTTTAATTTTTTTAAAAATAATTATATAATCATTTATAACTATAATTATGTTTATCAAATATGATTTTAAATTTTTATAACATTATTTCAAACGACAATTGAAATGAAACGGAAGAAATAATTATCACTACAATCACTTGTTATTCAATCAACATCAACTGTTATTGTTCAATCAAAAATTTTATTGATGTCTTTCATGAGTTGTTCAAAAGAGAAGAGTATGATTTGTATATCCATTTTCTCTTACTCTTTCTATTGTGATGAAAAATTAACCACTTTAATTATTTTTTTTTGTTCGTGTATCTATTGAAATTGAGAAATTATATCTAATTTTTTTTTTTGGAGTTTTAACATCTAAAAAATTACAACCAATTGCATTTGTCGGGGCAGTTTTTATAAATGTTTAGGCAATTTTATGCTTCCACAAGAGGAACATAATAATAGTGTGTGGATCTCTCACGATGAAAATGTGAGTTAACTCTAAGATATATGTAAAATTAAAGTGCTTTAAGAGAAAGGGCGATGATGTAGATGATAAAAAAAATATCGCTAGCGAGTGTGACTCAATTGCAGTGGTATTCGATATATATATATATATATATTTTTTTTTTTTGAGAATATTCAATATTCATACCATATGTCCAAAAAAAAATATATATATATATATAAATATATTCAAACCATATGCACGTGAAAGAATATGAGAATGGCACAGCAGGTTTCCATCCCTCGAAGGACGGTCCGGACACTGGCTGCAAGGAAATGTTCTGAATATTGTCCCACTTTATAACTGCACAGCACCTTTAGATTTTTTTTGAACAAGGGCTACCTTCATATTCAGAGAAAAAAAAAAAAAAGTCTATATCTGCAAAATGCAATGTTACTGGATAAGCTTTTGTTGAGGGTTGGAATTTAGTTCTTGGATTACGCCTCTGAAATTTTATTCTAACTCAGTGCTATACAATGCATATTTAAATTCTCAAATAATAATAATAATGTCAGTAAAAAAATAATTAAATAATAATTTCTTTTTAAATATATTTTTATATGTATGGTTTAATTTATGCTGTTATCAATTTAAAAAAAAAAGTAACTCTTATTATACAGTTTATCGATTATAAAATTATACAATATTTCAAATAATAACAATTTTTTTTATATATATATCATCGAAACTTGATAGTTGCACATTTGATACCACATGATAAATGGAAAACGTTTGAGATTCAACTTAAACCCTTTTACTTTTTTCTTCTGAAAATTTTGCTATCAGACCAAATGTTGTGATTATATATATATATATATATATATATTATTATTATTAAACAATTACGTATTTCATATATAAATAAAAAATTTATTAAATTTATGATATATAGTAAATAAATAATTAAACATATTATTATTATTATTATTATTAAATAAAATTTTAAAAATAATAATACTATTATTTATTTATTTAGCAATTTAATATTAACTTAATATAGTTATAATTTATTATAAATTTTATAAATTTTTTATTTAAATAACTATATGATATTTCTTCAATATTTTTATAAATAATTTTTCTCAACTTTATAACTGATTTTATATTAAAAAAAGTATTATGATCATAATTAATCATAAGATAATAAAAATTATTAGTTATTTGTTAATAAAAATTCTTAAAAAATAAAATTTATACTTTCTTTATATAACAATTTAAATATTTCAATTCTATTAAACTTATAATTTATTACAATTTCAATAATTTTTTTTAACTATGACACTTTATTTTTTTAATATTAATACTTTTATTTACATAAAAAATTTAATTTGATACCTTTTTTTTAAGTTCAATTAATAATTAAATTATAAATATTAATTAATTTAATTGTAACTCTTATATAATTTTAAAAAAATTTATTAATTTTAATTTTAATTATTTTTTAATATAATAAGACTTATAAAATTATATTATCTAATTTGGTTTATATTAGATATATGCTCTATTTTTTATTATTAATTATTAATTTATTAATTTTGTTACAGATAAAATAGGATACATACTTTCAATTATATTTTAATTATATTAATTTTTATTAGATATCAATAGAAGTTAAACTAATTAAAATGAAAATATACTTTTAATTAGAATTTTTGTTAAAGATAAAACATAAGTTATCCTAATTAAAATATAAAATATATTTTTAATTAAATTAGAATTATATTTAATTAATTTAATTTATATTAGAGATAAAATAGAAATTAATTTAATTAAAATAGAAAGTAAATTTTTAATTAAATTAAAATTATATTTTAATTATGCTAGAGAAACAGCATGCTCAAAATTGGCACATGAACTGTGTGATTTTAGGGGAGGGAAAGTGTCTCATCGAGTATCAAATCAAAGATCCAATAAAAAGAAGGCATTATCTTTTGACAGTCTGGTGATCTGCTTTTTCTTTTTTTTCCCCTTTCTCTTTTGGGGCGTAACATTTGTTATTTGTAGCCCATTAATTGCTTCTTTTTTTTACTTGTGTTGATCCATGAATATCTTAGTGTCTTACATTAACTCTGTTCTGCATCTGGATCTGTGAGTGAACCAGCTAATCTGATATGACATTTAGTTTTATCTTGTGTTTCCAAATAAGTTGGCACGATTCAGAACAACCCAACTACTTCGGAATTTTATTTCCAGAAAAGGGCACAAGAATCATTCCATTCGACTTTTTTTTTTCTCTAATTTTATAACAAAAGTTAGTTTTCTATCAGTATTTTTTAACATGTCGCTTGTTAGTATTTTATAAAATTATAACTGTTAATTGTTAATATTAGCAAGGAATAGAGCATTAATGTTACAACGGATAATTATTAGTGTTAACAGGAGATGAATATTAAACTTTAACTAAAAGTGTAGGACTGAAAAATGAGATAAGAGTATAATTTTTAAAATTGTCACGGATTGAACTTAAAATTTAAAGATCTCAGAGCCTCCTTTGACCGACCAGCTTAGGCGTCACTGGCTTTTAAGCAGTGTTCTTTTAATATTATACACCAAAAGTTAACATTGTACATGACAAGCTTAAAAAAAAAAAATAAAGTGAAGATTCAATCGCTGAATATTTATAATGTTTATACAAATTTTGTCGTTAGGTTAAGAACACATAGAAAAATTTTAATTTTAAAAAATTTAATTTTTAAATTGATGAAAAAAATTATCTTATTCGATTAGATGTATATATACCAAATTGGCTTTTAGATAATCGGAGCCTAAAATATTTTATATTACCAACAGACAACTAATTCTATGAACAATTAAATCTAATGTTATTTCCAAAAAAAAATAATAATAAATAAATCTAATGTCGGCTGGGCTGTTGATCTATGTGGACGACATTTTCATTTTGTGTCGGTGAGATGATTGCTCGATGGCTTAGTAATGATTTACTATGGTTAGAAAACGCCAATGAGCTGCCTAGCCAGCACACTACCACTATAAGGTCCCCAACAATTAAACCTGGTTTTGTTGAGCTCATTCGGACATGAACAGTGATACCACAAGCAGATTCATAGTACCAATTCCATCAGCTAAGGAACTCAAAAAATAAAAACTCACATTTATGGTGCGACAAAACAAAGGCCAAAGGCGGCGGATACAATGTTATTGGTTCTTAATGGTGACAATAGCACAACAAAGAACCACATCATCCCACTGAGAGCCACCTTTATTTGTAATTGGAAGTCTATGGGATCCGACATATAAGAAAAACCTTCACCATTTCTTTAGGTTGAGTTTGCGGGCAGCTTTCTTGAAGTCGCATGTTAGTTAATTTAACAAGTTTGGCAGCAAGCAGACACTGTAACCAGGGTTAATCATATTCGAATACTGTATTAACTGAAGACGAAAAAATAAACAACAAAAAAATGAAACCGACATCAACATGCAGTGTCTCTGGCATAATATCATGGAAAACAAGCTGGTGGTACTGGTCGAATGTACTCTTGACAGCCCAGTATGTGTAGCTAAAACCAACTAAGATGTTTTTTTTTTTTTTAACAACCATAAACTAGTACATTAAATAAGAACAGATATTACAGTTAGGCTCAATACAAAAAAAGACAATAGCCCACTACAAGATAATAGTTAATCACCAATATGATTCATTTTCTTCACTGAAATGCTAAAGTTTCTAACGCAATGCAGAAGAGGAGTGCCTTCAACGGCAGAAATAACGACAGTAGCCATGGCTGTAAAGGACAGGAGAGAAGCTTAATAGTGAGTTTTTAAGAACTCATCAATCTAAGAATAGTTTTGAAAGCATCGTTATTATTAGAAAGCATATAAGATATAGATGAAGCTTAAATATTAAGATAAAAAATGTGAACTTTAATTTTTAATCTGCCTTCCATTGATCAATGATAAATCTGAAAAAAAAAAAATGTACAATGGTTGTTGCCAAGATGACAATAAACCATTGATATAAAATGAGGGAAAGAGAAACCCATCTTCACCATCTTAACCCTTTTTGCCGCATTATAGCCATTGGCTAATAGTAATAGCTATTCACCAATTTAGCAAAAGGGTTTGGTAAATTTCCATATTTGTCGTGAAGAGCAGTCCATTAATGGCATTTCCGTTTTTCCCGTAAATAATTTTTTTCCCCTTAATAAAAAATTTTATCCAAAACATTAGAAAATTTTCTTTTTACGTAGAGAAACAATTTGGATGAAAATTTCACTTGTTAATGAAAGAGATTAACCAAGATTTTAAAAATAAATCAAATGATTAAAACATTTTATTCTTGTAGAAAATTAATTTTTTTCCAAAAGCAAAATTGCTATTATATATATGTATCTTCAGTGCGGGCCAACGTGGCAACCCATTAATCAACATTAGTAGATTTGGTGCCTAACAGAAGTGGGCCTTGAAACTGTCTGATTTTTCCCCACTTAAATGGGCGTAGGTTGCTCTCACCGGCGGCTATGTATTTCCCGGCATTTTAGCCGGTGAATTTTGCTGCGCTCATTTGCTCGTCCTTTGCAGAAGGTGGGTGCTACCCAATTCATGATTATTCCAGTACATAAATTAGAATCTACAGCGTCCAATTATTATTATTATTATTTTGTAATTCTTTAGGGTTATAAAGGGTACTGGATTCGAATGAATTTTGCAGCTTTCTGAATCATGATCCTTTGATTTAGAGTTTAAACTGAAGTTGTTGGAGGTATCTATAAACATTCATAGCCAATCTTGTTTGTGTTGCTTTTTTTTTTTTTTTATTAAAAAAAAATTTCTAATGCAGATGAAGAAAAATCCTGCTTCCAAACAATCATTATTTTGCTTGAAATGGCCATGGGATGTTCAACAAAATCCTCAAAACCCTAATCTTTGTTCTTTCGAGGCTCCTTGGATATTCAAATCTATGCAAACTCTTGGATTAATTGCTTTCAATTCATTTAACACGCTTTCCAATTCTTGGGTCAATAACTTTAATCCCAGAACGAGCGGAAACAACATCTTGAAGTCCCTCAAGGCATTGACTGTTGATGAGCAAGCAGAGGCAGAGCAGAGAGCATTTGCTTCTGCACTAGCAAGTGGGAAAGAGGCTACAGTGCTTGAGTTTTACTCGCCCAAATGCAGGCTGTGCAATTCTCTGCTTAATTTTGTCTCGGAGGTTGAGGATAGGAACTCGAGTTGGCTTAATATTGTTATGGCAGATGCAGAGAATGAGAAATGGTTGCCTGAGGTATTTTACGTACTCCTCAATTTTATTCATGTAAATTAACTGGAGCTTGAAGTTACTGCTTCATTGGTGCAATCAAGTTTTGTATTGTTCATTATGTTGGCATGAACATGAACATCAAAATTCTGGGTGCAGGTTTTTTTTTTTTTTTTTCCTAGTTGTTGGGTTATTTTTTGGGTTTTATTAATTGAGAACGGAGACTGATTTTTTATCCAAATCTATATGTGGGTGATGAATGAGAGTGAATGCTGCAACTAATTATGAGTTACTAGAAAACTTACTTTTCTTTATTGAGTGTGCGATATATGTTCTTAAGATCTCATCCCTTGATCTTAAGAACATATAGCTCGCTATGATGGGTTGGTTGACTATGGATGCTGTTGATTGTCTGGCTGCAGCTTCTCCATTATGACATAAGATATGTTCCTTGCTTTGTACTGTTGGATAAAAATGGGAGGGCATTGGCAAAGACAGGTGTTCCAAGCAGTCGTTTACATGTAGTTGCAGGTCTATCACATCTTCTCAAGTTGAAACGTCCTCAAAATAATAAGTGCTAAAATAGATCATTGTAAATGAGGCCTTCTAAGTTTGTGCAAGAAAGTGGTGGCAAGGATCAAGTTATGATCTCAAGATTGACATAGTTTTGGAAACTGCTGTAGGAGAGAGTTTTTCTTATCTTTGCTTGGCTTTTCAGTTATTGTATTTATCTCTTTTCAATATTACCTTTTCAATATCTCTTTTTCTTATCCCGCGGATGTATTATGCCAACTTTTTATTATTTGCATCTCCTTTGAAGTAATTTAGTCAGAATTCCTGCTCAGCAGAGTGAACCCAAAAGACTAATTTTTGTACAGTGAAAGGTGAAGAAATTTATTGTAGCTTGGTAGTTGTAGATATGTTAAATGGTCTCTGGATTCTGGTGTATTTAACTATCTTCCTTACTGATATCAAACGATAGATGCTGGATCATTTCGCTTTGAGGATAACTGTGTATGGGCACATGACTAATAGGCACTCTAAATCTGATTCCCTGCTCTATTAGAAAAAGGGCAACTTTAATGCTCCATTTGAAATTGCTGGGGCGAATAACACTTTTTTCCCAATGCGTGGTTGATTGTATCCATCAACAACTTGTAAAGATATGCTGCCCGTTCTCTTCAAGGTGATGATTTTTTTTTCTCCTGGTGGCCATTTTCACTGGATTTTTTTTTTGGGCATACATTTTCCCTGGATTTGTTACCTTGAGAAAGTAGTTTCTTCTCATCCGCTTTCAAAACTAATTTGGCATTTTCTATCTAAAGAGATGAGTGAATTAATTATATACCTCTACCAAAGGCACATATATGATGTACTGCCCAAACTAAATGGAATTATAATTTTATTTTAATAATCTAAATGTTAAGGGGGAAGTTGATCCATGACATCCAATTAGTTAGCAGAACAATTCACCGGAAAAAAAAAAAAAAGAAAACAAGGAAAAAGAATGGAAGGCAAAGAAGACCATCGAAATTTAACATCCACGAATCATGACGTCCACCTCAAAATGTACATTAGCGACAATGGCACAATACACTTAAAGCAAACAATGTTAAATTCGACAATTGGGAGCTAGTACACTAAAATAAAAAAAGCAAAAAAAATGCTCAAGAATCAAAGATTTTCAGACGTGCGTTGATGAGATTGCTCTTCCTGCTTGGTTTCTCGGTTGGTTTGGACAGACATTGGTGCTGAATTAGAGGTAGCAAAAAGATTAGACCTTGGAGCTGGAGAGCTTATCCTTCCATCAATGCAAGAAGAGCATTTGGATTCAGCCCAACTCTCGATATCATACTGACCATAACCCAAGATTCTCCTTCCTGAGCAAAGCCTTCCAATCATAACAGCAACTATGCCTAGAATCATGATTATTACAAGTGCTGCAATAACAGGGCCAATTGAGCCGTGGGTTAAGTGAGAGGTGAGGAAAGGTTCTTGTGCTGTAGTCACTGCAGGTGGTTGCTGACTTAGTGGCATTGACATTTTAAGCCTCCAGTTGGTTTCTGATGAATGTAGAAAAAGATTTGAGGGGTCAAAGACTAACTTAAAAAAAGGTGGGCGGTTTTAGCAAGATTCAGCTTGATAATGTGGAGGGAAATGGAAGAAAAGAAAGCAACTAAACCGCAATGGCACTGTCCAACTCTGCCTTGATGCTTACGAGAGAGAGAGAGAGGGGGAGAGAGCGAGCGAGAGGGGAAAATTCTGTAGAAGTACAGAAAGGGCTGAAACTTGTAACCAGTTAATAAACCCTTCAACATATCATTTAATTACCCAAAAAATGATTACTGAGAAAGCAAGCTTCATTCTCAAAAAAAAAAAAAAAAAAAAAAAAAAGGCAAGTTTCATTCTGCAGCATGTCAAGACTCAATACTAGCCAGAAAAATGGGGGTGGGGCAGAAGCAGAGTAGAAACCCAATGGCTAATACCATGAGAAAAAGGAAAGAAGTTTGCTTCTTTTTTTTTTTGAAAAATAAGTTTGCCTATTTTGATAAGGAAAAATAATAAATTATGGAAAAAGTAAGAACCCAAACGACAGTAAAAATAAAATAAAATAAAAAAAAGGGGTAATCAGAAAAGCAAAGGGAATCTAATAGAAGTAAAAAGTCCAAAACCTTTTTTCCTAGAGAAGCCCTTCCCTACGAGCTTTTGCAGAACTTTTCTGTTGCTGTAAAAAGATACCCATCGAAAACAACCTTAACTTAAACCCAACCTTTTCTTTTCAATTCATATCCCCCTTCTCAACTCCACCCACTACACTACTCTCCACTCTTATAGTATATTCTTCCTTTGCGTGCGTGTGCATCACTCTCACTTCTCACTGTGTTTGCTTACTTTGATTGCTCCAAACCTCTGTAAGACAAAAATTATTTTTCCAATAAAGTAACCCAAAAAAATTATGTCTTTGTTAACATTTTTTTTAAAAAAATATTCAACTATGCTTCCTTATTCAACTATACTATGAATTCAAACTTGGCCATTTTTTTTTCAATAGAAATATGTTAAGTTTAAAATCTCACGTTCAAAACTCAAATGAGGAAGAATCAATATACTTGTCTAATTCATAACTCACATTAAATAGGCCGACCTAATGAAGCAAATTTAAATGACAAGGTTGCATTCTCATAAATCCATAATCATAATCATGGTAGGTAGGGTTCCACCAGAAAAATACTGGGAAGAGTTAAAAGGTGGTGGCTCAGAAAGGGTTTCAAAAACCCAGCACTCCCTGATGATAATGTCCACAACATTAGTTCGATAGAAACGTGCCTAGAGGCTTCGCACGTCAAACAATCTATATTCTGTAGGGTCTCAAGAATGGGCGAATTTGAAATGGTATAAGCAAATTAACAAATTAATCTTCATAATTGTAAAGGCTTGAAACTCGACAAGTATACAAGACAAATGGTTAATGGCCTAATTGATGGCAGAACTTTTTTAGTTACGGAGACCTTTTCTGCGAGCAAGAATAGTGTCTAACTAGGAGGACCACTTTCGTCTGCTATTTGCCCATGCTCACACCACTGATAAACACCCGGCCCCCCCAACCCCCATTTAATGACAAGCCTCATTATGTTGTTTAAGATCTATATATAACGAAAGGTCTTGAATTCAACATAATGATAGTATGATACTGCAGTGCAGACTAACGGCGAGTTTGTTAAGGATAAACTACTTGTGGATTTTTTGAACAGCATAAGGATGTGTCATGCAATTTCCAATTTCTGGAAAGCAATTAATGCCGAGTGGAAAAAGCAAATTGTTACTAGGTAAGATGTCCTCTTTTTTTTTTTTTTTTTTTTTTTTTGGTGGGAAATTGCATTTTGACCTCCTATAATTTCAAGTTTTTTTTTTTTCATATTGCACCATTTTACTAAATTTTCAACACATGCATTCTCAATTTCTGGCACATTTGCAAAATTAACAGATAAAATTATCCAAATTACACCTTGTAATTTAAAAAATTTTCTATTTAATTCCTATAATTTTTATTTTTAACAATTAAGCTCATACAACTATTAAAATAATGTAATTAAACTTATTAAAAAATTCTAAAATCATATATTTTTTTATAACTAAAATGTCAATCATCTTTTTCTAATAGATTTATAATAGTAAAAATATATATAGTTATAAAAATTATAACATATTTTAATTGTGCATAAAATATTTATATTATTAATACAAAAATATGGGAAATGTTAATAAAAAATACAAATTTTAATCAATAAAATAATACATGATTTATTTAATAAGTTAAATACTAGTGACAAATTATAATAATTATTAAATAAAATATTATTGCATATAATCATCTCTTTCAATTAATTAAGTTTTTAAATAAATAAAACATTAATTTATAAGAGATTTAGGTAACTTTATTTTTTTAGGCATCTTTTTACTTTATTTGCATCGCTCAAAGTGCAGAGAGATCAACATGCATTTTGCCTGAACTATGCGATAATTCATGTCATAAATGATGAGCTAAACTTGTTTCTTGACACTTGACAATGTACATCTTCTCTATAGCTTTATACCTGGTTTTTAAGGGTTTTTTTGGCTACAAAAACCATTCAAATACTAGTTTTATTTCAATCTAATGTGTACAAATAAATCAATACATATTTATATGTTATATTTCGATGATGTTTTGATCGCAGCTCTTGATATTTCCTAGCTTTAGTCCTTTTGTGCTGCAAATCTACAAATCGTGGACTGCTAGAGTTTAAAGAATAGAAAGCTAGAGTTGCCGGTCTCAGAGGTATTCTGAAAGCTCTACTCACCAAGAACAACATTACTGCTTCTTTATTTTTATGTTTTTCATAGGTTAGTTCAGATAAATTACTTCTACACATAAAGGCTATCCTTTATAGTTGTAATTTTGGTGGCTGGCCTTTGTTGTTTCTATCTCTTATGTTTGGCTAATGTCCATATGGGTTCTTATTCTGTTTAGCCGTTTGACTTTGATAAATGAAATGGTTGCTCAAAAAAAATGATGAGTTAAACTTAAGCTTCTTCCCAAAGAGTTGAAAGTTGGTCTATCATCCTTCGGCCTTGCTTGGGTCATTGGGTCCAAAAATAACAATTATATTATATGTTTGGTGTTCCCTGAAGATTTGGCACCTACCCATGCAAATTCCTAGATGACACATTGCGTTGAAAGTCACATTCGTTCAAGAGTCTAAAAACCCAGCAGAAAAAAAGTTTATGGACGGAGCAACATGTTGAGCTAATAGATCATATAAATGCAACAGCCAATGCCACTTCGTTGCATTTGGAGGAGATAGCATGTGAATGAATGATACATCATATTGCATTTTGATTCCATGTAACAAGGAATAAGTACACCTACAAAATTTGCTGCTCGAATAATTTACCCATTTAGAAGTTTTTTCATCATATTCCTGGCCTCACAGAGAGTATCCATACGCTGAACTTCCATTGCCCATACATTTTGCGTGGGAAGCACTGTCATCTCCATTTGCATAAGGTGTTCTTTCTCTAACTGCTTAACAGATTTAGGATCCATCACGCTAGCAACAACAGTCTGCCAATGAAAAAATAAAATATTATATGGAATCAAAAGTAGTTCATATCAAAATGGAACTCATACATGAACATGAAAATTTATCTCCTTCAATTTTTTGTTGCTGTTATAGAAAATTTGGGCACATGTTTCACTTTTAAGCAGCTAGACAGTAGATTCAGAATTAAAAGGGCACTACAGAATTGAATTATTTACTTTTGCATAATTAGCCATCGGATCATAGATGTTCATTTAACTATTAGAAATCCTTAAACAATTCTTTTTTCCTCCATTTAATGTCTCCCTTCTATTTTGAATACTCACCCACAATGTCCCAAAACAAGCATTGAAGACTATGAATTTAAGCAGATTCTCATCTGAGATGCTGAGGGTGTTATCTGACTGGAGGGAAACCGTAAGATCTTGATATGAAGACTCTATAATTGATCCTCGATTTCCAATAGAAATTCTGTCATGCTTCCTTAAAATTCTTTTGAGATGAAACATATTGCTTTTCCAGCAACGCTTCTCTATTCCCACCCACATAAATGTGCAACCACTGCTTTCAAAAGCTCCGGGTGGAAGTTCTTCATGCAGCCTTAACAAGGCAGCTGCTCTTTCAGCATTGGCCCAGCAACAACATGTGGAGGATCCATCATCTACAAAAACAAATGAAACTAAAACGTAAAAAATCAGGAAGCAAATTCTTCCGACACAGATAGCTTTTGCAGATAAAATCTTAGGAACATCATGCAAAGCAGAGTCAAAGATTTGTAATCAACTGGAAATTTGTTAATCCTAATAGACTAACAAAGGGCACCAAAACTCTAATGACAACTAGCAAATAAAATTATAGTGCCAAGTACTAACCATAATGTAACTGTCGCAGGTGTTTTCATTGACATTTACAATATTCATGAGTCATGACAGTTAATATGACAACAGAATTTATTAAACCTTCCCATAATCAAGAAAATCAACTGCAGACCTATATGTTTAGTTCAACAACAAAATGGCTATTGCTTTCCGCACCTTCAAATGGATTCCGACATACTGCTATACTGAGTAAGAAGCAGGTTTGGGCAGATGTTATGAAATCACACCCGCAGAATACAGATGCATTATTGCTCTAATCCATCTTTTATTAAAATAGAAGAGAGATATTCATGAACTGAGACGTGATTGAGGATGTTTTACAACACTGCAAGAAGCAAACACAACTCCATTTCATAGGTCTAGGATGCAGAAAAAGAAAGGAAAAAATTACTGATTTGTTGACTCAAAACACACATCTCAATACAAGTATAAAACGAATGCAGGTTCTCCGTCTTGACTATCATGTAGTAGTCAAACTAACAGCAACAATCCTGCCCTCATATGCTATCAAGAAATTAGCACGCTTTAAATGGGCAGAAATAACTCACCCAACACGAAGCCTGCAATTGGAATATCAATAAAGTGTGTCTTGGACTGTACTGCTGAAGTCAAATCTGAATATTTCCTGTTCTTCTCCAGTACCAGGACATGGACAGCGACAACCTATCACGACCACAACCAGATAAATTGGTGGTTACCTTTTTTTTGCCCCATTAGCACTTGCTCAAGCCATGGGAAAACTAGCATAGATAGATGTTTTAGAGATCTATTAAACCCTCTTAGGGAGCCTGTAAACAAATAGATGATATACAACTCACCCTGCAATTGAACTGCATAGGTTTGCAATCTGTGAACTGAATCAATTCAGAAATTGTACCATAAGAAATATTGTCCGGAGAGGAAGCAGATGACAGTTTACATTTGGACTGGATATTAGAAGATCTGTCTCTGAATGGTTCATTCGAAACCCTTATGGAGTTCAAAACAATAAAAGATACACTTGTCAGTCTCAATTTATTTGTCTCCCTGAAAACAAGAAAAAGCATTTATATTAGCATTTACATACTAGTGCTCAAATGCCTCAAAAAGCAGATTGAATCCATACCTCACTTCAAGAATTCGATGAAACGTAGCATTTACATCAGGTCCAAATCCAACAGGAAATGCATGTTTGCTAAGAGAACCAACAATATTCACCTGATAAATTGAACAATGCCATCATGGCATGAAATGAAAATTTATGCTCAAGTAACAAACAGAAGAATAGAACATAAAGAAAGCAAATTCCAGATTAGATACATTCATGCACACAAAGGCTACTAAGAAATTACCATTTGATTATCCACCAAAACATGGATACAATAATTGCTTGTGCTCCCCTGGGAAAATCTAATGTCAAGAATACCACCTATTCTTTCACAGCTTAAACTAACATCTCCAGAATTATCTTCAAAACCATGAATGGCAACCACATCACCGCACACAGATGTTAAATTTCCCTCAGGAAGAAGAAAACTATTATCAAGATATCCAGAAGAGAAATTAGATGAAGTTATTGTGTTTGAAAGATCACATGAGTCGTTGAATTTCTTGATAGGTGGATTAACATCTGCTCCTTTTGTTGCAGTATTAAGCTTTACGTCAAAAATACACAATGCATTTGCAGCAAGACAAAGATGAACATCTGAACAAGTTTTTTCCAGAGACTTGTCACTGACTTGAATTCTTCCCAGATATTCTCTACTACTGAAGGAAGAATCATTCTGAGAAGGATCATCTGATGTTTTGTTTTCTGTGGTTACCTCATCAGATGAGAAAGAAAGGCTCCACATATGCATTCTGGAAGAGATAAGAACCTTGGTGCCACCCACATAATTACGGTCCTTAATACAACAGAAAGGTTCTTCATCATCATGCTTTATGACGTAATAACTGCCAATCTGCAACATCTGGAATTCATGGAAAAATAATTACACTACATTGTCGCTGAAATAAGTGAACAGCACAATTTCATTATTCTTGTAGGTTAAAAAAAAAAGAAAAAACAGAAAAGCCTCACACACCTGATATTTGAAAAAATTTTCAGAGTTGAATTCTAGCAACACCTTCTCTGTTCTCAGGCTAAAGCCAGTACCAGTCTTTTTCTTGCTTCTTGTGCTGCGTAGTTTTCCTGAACGAACAAAGTTGCAAATATTGCCAATTCTGACAGTGACCGAGCATGGAATTTCAAAAGAACTCAAGTTTCCACATTTTCCCTCAGTGCATCCTCCAAAAGAACTACAGTAAGTGCTCAATTCGCAGCAACCATAGCTGCAATCTTTCATCAAATCTGAAGCAAAGGTCTGGCTTGATGCTTGATCAGTTTTACACTTCTTATTGGGAGGAAGTTCCTGGCAATTTTCACTACAATAACGTGCCAATGGTTCATTCGACCAATCTGAAACCTTGATAAATGGAGTCCCTTCTTTCTCAGCAAGAAACAGATCCCAAGGCATGATAATGGCCTCAGCAAAGGAAGTAGACCTATCTGATAACAATGGTTCTCCTTGAAACTGCATAAAAAGAACCGCAAAAATATCCTTTTGGGATCTCAAGTAATGCACAATCAAAATTATTTGTAGTAATAAACAAACAAGAATTATAATAAAAGATTAACTATACCTTTTGTAGAACAGGGTATTTGTGTGTTGTACAAATCAGATGAAATCTCCCACTTTGGAGTTCCTTACATTCATAATTCCAGCCCACAGACGGATAAAGAGGAAAATTCTTGCAGGTTGCACTGCTTAGGCAAAAATACATATAGACTGCCAAGTTCATCTCTTTTGCCCATGGGATGCAATGAAAGATATGCCTGCAGGAGAATGACTCATTTACAGGCAATCCCAAATTATCTACAAGATCAGGTGTGCCTTCCATAATTAGACTATAGTTAACAACCTGGGAAGCAAATACAAAATAAGTGCCCACTTAAATAATATACTTAAAGATGCACTAACGTTAAAAATTCAAGCAGCTCAGATAAACAATAAGTTCAAGAATCATCATCTTATTATACCTCATATATGACATTGGGCTTCCAAGTAGAGGGAAGATCGGGTATTATAGTGTCAATGCTACCTGTCGCATCAACAAACTGCAATCTTCCAGAAGACGGAGAAATCTGGATGACCAACAAAAAATATTTGATCAACACAGGGTAAAAGCTTTCACCCATCATATTGAACCGACAAACCACAAAATTAGCCATTAAAGCACATAATTGAAGAGCAAGTACTGAAAAAAATTATTGCATAGCCTCTAAACAAGCAGTAATATGTTTAAAAACAATCCCCATACTTAAATTGCAGAACTAAAAGACAATGACCCATTGACCTAGCAAGTGTCACACCCACATAAACCTTCAATTTTGACATATAAAATTCATTTACAGACATTCATGATATTTACATTGGTTAACCCTATATAAAAAAAATTGTGATTGTCCTCAATTTTACCTTTTTTCCATATACACCAGCTTATAGAAGTGAAACTCAAAATATCAATCAGTAAAGAAATAGCCAAAATAACCTTTGGCGTTCATGTCATTAGTTGCGCAGATTTTGAAGGAAAAGAACACCATTTACTATGATATGTTTTTTTGTGACTATTATGGTGCATTTCCCAGTATAGAAGTTGAAAAATGTGAAACTATATAATAAACATAGTGTTGCCAAGTCTAAGGTTTTTGTTTTTCCTTTAGTTTAATTATTATATATGCATCCTTCTCTAATCATAACTAGCTTATGACATTAAATTCACATCCGACCATATTTTTGCAGGTGTTTTCATGGAAGGAATATTGTGATGAAGCTAAATCGCCGACCTTTAGACTTCCAAGCAGAGAAACACCAATATCTTCACTTCTAAAAATCCTCCTCAATGTCTGACAATTAGATCTCCCTTTATGTGACAGAAGACTAGGTTGAGAGTTGTTGCACAAGATGTCACAGTTGTTCTCCAGCCGCAACTGTTCTTTGGTCCATGTGGCCTCACAATATTGGAGAAAGGTAGAGATAGCAGGCACCTGAGAGCAAAAGAGAGTAAAATAATTTGTTTCTATTTCTCAATAGACACGCTACCAAAGAGTCACAACCTTGTACAGCCAAATCAGATATGCAGTTTGATGAGATGAAGCAGGCTATTATAAAGATATTATGAATAAAGTGCTCTGATTGTAAAACTGACCAATTTCAGACTAGCACCATTTGATTGACCACCACAACCAATTGTGTCATGCTTGCATACTTCCGTAAGTATTCCATGCTGCAAAAAGAATTTTCTAGTAGAATATGACTAAAAAATACAACAGAATAGACTTGTAACAGTTCATTTAATAGTAATTTTACCAATTTACCCGAGCTCGAATCATTGATGGGGGTACATGTGAGCTAGCAAATATATGAGCCAGTCCTTTTTTCTGATTACACCTTACAACCATTCACATGAAGTTAGCCAATACTTACAAAAGTAAAGCTGTGGAAAAGAAAAGGAAAGCTTTGAAGTAAAAGAAGAAACTATGTTCAGCTCTTATGCACAAGTAGACCAAAAGCAAGTAAAACTTACATGGTCTGAACCCAGAATGTCTTTTTCTGATAAAATCGCAGTGAACTTCTTTCGAAAAGAAGAGATGACGAGAAGAGCCCTGAAATCCCATCATCATATCAAGAAAATAAGTCGATTTTGTATATTTAAACCTTCCAATAGATGCTATTAAATTTCCTAGGAGTGTCTTCAAAACTCCATACCACATTCTTGTAGAAAAACTCAAGGACTTAATAAACTTCCCCAGCTGACTTTGTGATTGTGAAATTATAGAACACCTGCAGCATAGAATTGCATCTCCATTACGCACTGCATGCCTGACATGACTGGATGTTACCGAAAAAATAAATAGATTCAGAAGTTATCATGTAAACTTCAGGGACATTGTCCATCATTCAAAATAAGGCTATTAGAAAATAACAGGGCCTAAACCTGAACTTTTCTTCCTTGCTATTTTCGTAATCATTAATTTCTATGAGAAGACAGAGCATGCCCATAATACATTTTAGCACGAAACAAGAGCCATAAAATAATAATAATCTCTCAGTAGTCCATACCCAGTTTCCAGTGGGGAGAATGACTCTACAGTGATGCTAGTCTTGAAGCAAGCCCCAATTATGAGCATTTTTGTCCAAGTGAATTTTGGATTAACAAAATGCACATTCCTCAAAGAAACCTATATCAAAACATGTTTGACATATCATAAAAATAAAAAATAAAAAAAAATAAAAACTGTGCACAATGAAGCAAATCCTTTTAACTAACAGGCAAAAAGAAGACATAAATGACTTACAATGGCACCCACTCTAAGACTATGTGGGAAAACAAGCAGCTGATCAGTTAGCAAAACCCAAACTTCTTTATCCAGCTCAACAACCATTCCTTGCATATATACCCCACTAACAACACCCTTGTAATCACCACATTCCCCTTTTCCCAATACAACTTTGTTCGAACAAGGTGACCTATTGTTATATAACGTAAGCAAGCGAATAACAGAAATCTCAGTAATTGCAAACATCAATCGAGACTCCTCTTTCCCTGTAAAAACCAACTTCTTTTTCAAGCCTGACAGTGTCACAACTTTCCTTACAAGCTTCGTAATCACAGGATGCCAGCTCGAGAAAGAGCCATAAAAATACACAAACACAGGTTTCGTAAAAGAATGACTATATTGCTGATCAAGCCCTTTGGAATCAGAACACAGTTTACACTCACAAACCCTAATTTGTGCAATAAACCCCCGAAGATTGCTTGACTTGCCATCACCGATTGAACATGGAACAACTGAAACAGGGCTTATCGATTCGATTGTGCCATTAAGATGATATCGGGCCTTCAATTTATCTTCCTGAGAAGCAGTAAGAGAAGAAGAAGAACCCAAAACTATAGGAATTGAATCCGTATCTGAACAGCGAGAGAGTGTGACACTACTGCTGCTGCTGCTATTAACTGAATATGGGAAGCTATATTTGATAATCTCTAAGAATCCATAAGGAGAGTGTTTAAGAGGAATGAAATTCCAAGAGAGAACGCGAATCTTATTCCCGATTACTCGAACGCTGAAATGGAGAATATCGCAACAAATCGTGGTTGAACCGTCGGAGAATTTAAAGCAATTTTTGTTTGGACATTTTAGGGTTTCAGCTGTTGGGAGAATGACGGTACCGGTGAGGATCGTTCGGTGAGTTAAAGGAGATAGGATTTTATTATGGCTAGAGTTTGAGCTTACGGTAGTGCCAGCAGCGGTTAGTGATCTTGATGTCGAGGAAAAAGCAGGAACGGAAGGGTTAGGCGAGGAGTTAAGAGCAGAGGCGGCCGTGAGAGGCCGGCCGCGGCGGATTAGCTCTGCGATTGTGAATTGGTTAACAGTTTCTTCCATTTCGCTACAATTTTCATGCGAAACAAAGATCTGTTACTGTGAATTTTCAGAGAGGAAATAATGTGAAGAGGAATAGGCGGGAACCAGGGCTTTTAAATGGCTTTTGGCGCCTGCACAGTGAGCTAGGGTTGGGGAGGATGCGTCCATTAATACGCAAAGCCCAACCGCAGGCCCAACTTGTTTGGCCCCGTTTGGCTGTAATTTTTTAGCAAAATAATTTTTTTTTAAAAAATCGAATTTAAAATAAGATAAGATAAATTATATTCTTTTTAATTATAATTTTCTCATAATAATAAAATTAGTTGGATTCAAATAGTACAATGATAAAGTTTTATAAAGTTTTACTGTATGTAAAATCAATACAACTGGCAAACACTAATTTTCCTTAGAAGTTTAAGAACAAGAATTCTACAACAGCTGTATGATCACATGCATAACTGGTCTGAAAATGCAACCAGCTGGTACAAGATTTTGTGTGTTAGAAATGAATATAAATGACGTGGAAAAGATACATATATTTACAAATTCATCTGGCTCCTTTATACAAACTCTGTAGCTGTTGATGATGGGTGCGGAAACAGGCACCACCTGACTACCCAGCTGATTAGATTGCTTCTTCTCTCTGTATTTTCAAGACCATAGTAATGAACAACTTAACCTACTGGCTCACGAGTCATGAACCTAAAAGTGGATGAAAATCTCTAGTTGATCCTGTCTAAGCCAACTGCTAGTTTCTACCTAGTTGTTGTACGTTAAAGAAACTTGCTTCCATATTAACCTGTGGCTTTCATAAACGAGATGGGTGGGACTTCCTTTCCATGACTTCTTAAATGAGGCAATGGAAGGTTATTCAGAGTAACAAGCGGCATGTTGCTTGAAACGTTTGAAGAATAGCTGAAACTATGTGAACCATAAACCAGTTGCGGCAGAGGGATGACTTCAAGTGGGGAAGAAAGCGAATGATGAGAAGCTACAGCACAATTCGAGGTTTTCACACAACTGTGCTGACTGGTTTCACTGTGAACCAAAAAAACACATTTAAAACTAATCTGATCAAGAAACCAAATTGGGTAGTGAAATTCAATGAATATAAAAACTATGATGAGTGTAATACTGTAATAGCTGCATGCAATTCTATTTACCTATTGATAGGCAGTTTATCATTCATAACCCGTGTGCCTGGAGATGTAAGTATCAAATCAATGTTTTGTGTGGCACAATCCCTGGGACTCTGTGTTCTATCCTATAAAGATACATGAAGAATTAGAACACCAATCACAAGCATTTCTCTGAGCAAAACAAATACTTCCGGCAAAAAAACTGTATAGCAAGAATGCCTGTCTGCAGATTAACTATGCATTAGTGTTTATTATCAAATACTTGCCATGAGGTGTTTTAATGCCAGGGAACAGGTTGATGGATTGAGTTCACTTGAATTTCGCAAAAAGGGATGATCAAGCAGCGTACTTGCTGATGGTCTCTCTGCAGGATTTCTTTGAAAGCAACAGGAAAGAAAATCTTTTGCTTCAGGAGACATTGCTTCTGGGATAGGTGGGCTCTTATGCAAAACCTTGAACATTGCTTGAGGCTGATATGCAGAAGAGAGTTAGAACAATTAAACAAATATAAAGTAGGAAAACTCACAATCATGCACACCATTGTTAAAGAATTCACAAAATATATATACACGGATAAAAAGATGATGAGGAAACCTAGATGAAGAAAGAATAATGCATAAGCTTCTACTTCCTTTCTCTGAATGCTTTAAGAACATGAAATTGAATAAGAAGAAATAAGAATAAATTGACCGAAAGTATTATGCAAAATGGAGAAGCCAACATATTCTCACACCGTAATTTTAGATTTTTGAAGAAGAAATTTTGTTTCGAGCTAAGAGCTCAACAAGTCAAAATCTGTCAAGAAATATTGGGGCCTGTTTGGTATCAATTATGCTTCTGATTTGGGGTTTTTATTGTTCAATTTTCAAACCAAATTATATTAATAGAATACTTATTTTTTGTCATTAATTTTTTTTAAAAACAGAAAACTTGTTTTCACAAATTCAGAAAAACCATAAAAGTGGTTATTCTGTTTTTCTCAGCTTATTTTTTGAAAATAAACATTTTGAATATGGAAAACACATTAAAAACAGGAGACCAAATCAATAACAAACAGACCCTTGGTTTTACTTTTATCTAGTTGCCGAAGAACATATTAGCTATATAAAACCCACTGGACTGGATTTGTATGACCTTAAATCTACTCAACAAATTTTGCGCATTTTTTTATAGTGATGAAATAGATCTCAATCTTAAACTCTCAATGCATGCTTGGAAGTGATCTTTATAATAGCTAAAAATTCAGTAGGGAAACTTGAGTCCCAATGCTATTCTAGTCCTTGAGAAGAACAGTCAAAATATTTGCAAGGTCCAACAAAAGGAAACTTAAAGAAGGTACAGTTTGTCATGGGCAATCTAACAGTATGCATTTGACAAATGTCCTAGGCTATATAGAAGATGTGTTGTTGTGAGCTTACCCCTTGAAGGTCGGCCCAGGGAGGTCTACCAGTAAACATTTCAATGATGGTACAGCCCAAGCTCCATATGTCAACAGCCAAAGCAAGATCAGGACTGGCATCTTTTTGCATTGCAGCTTTTATGACCTGAAAAAATGCAACTAGTTTAAACAAGGTTCAGCAATAGAACTTCAAGTGATATAAGATACCTTAACATGGCATACCTCTGGAGCCATCCAGTGTGGGCTGCCTTTCAAAGATAATTCATACAGTCCATTAAGCTGAACAAGATCAAAAGAAAAAAAAAAAATCAGCATTGATAAGTTTTTTCTATAACAATCCAACAAGCCATTCATAGAAATAAAAAACTCACATGTTTTGCCATTCCAAAATCAGCTAGCTTAACGATGCCTGATGAATTGACAAGCAAATTTGCTCCTTTAATATCCCTGTGAAGTAAAATTCTCTGAAAACTCAGCATTACTGGAAAATGCTAAACTTTGTGGCAAACAAAACTTGCTTCAAGTTTCTGCACAATTTTCTAAACTCTACCAACTGTTTGTGAATTGTGATGTAACATGTAAGAAGTACCCTTCTACTCAGTTGCAACATGCCAATTGATCTTAGTTGTATTATAGTCGACAAAATAATATTTGTCCACCATTTGTTGATAGATAATATTTACATAACTTGGTGATCTGGATTTTTTTTTTTATTCATTTTCTCTTACATTCCCATCAATTACCTGTGTATTGTCTTTTTACTGTGCAAATAAGCCAATCCAGAGAGAATATGGCGGGTAAAATTACGGACTACAGACTCTGCCATAGCTCCACAGTGTTCACGGACATATTTGTTGATTGATCCAGGATAAACATGCTCCAAATATATGTAAAAGTGATCATCAACCTTAACATAAAACAAGGCTCCATAAATCAAATAAGCTTCCAAAGATTTATGAACAGTCAGATTGGGGAAAATACACACATTCACACAAAATTTCAGAAGAATAATACTTACTATCTCGCACCCATA
This sequence comes from Mallotus nudiflorus, assembly GCA_947683625.1. Lineage (NCBI taxonomy): Eukaryota > Viridiplantae > Streptophyta > Magnoliopsida > Malpighiales > Euphorbiaceae > Mallotus > Mallotus nudiflorus. Next base: position 1,738,475 of record CANTUR010000008.1, on the reverse strand, counting down.
ATATCGCACTATATTTGGATGCTCTAGATGCTGGAGTAGTCTAATTTCCTACACAAAACAGGACAAATAAAAATGTATCATGCAGCCAATTAGATCCCCAGATTCTATATTTCCCAAGTAGAAGGAAACAAATTTCTATCCTTCCTAGCATTTCTGCCTCCTGTTTATCACACAACAGCCTAAATGCCTAATAAGTAATTCTTAAAGATACCTGCTCCAGCTGCTTTATGCACTCAAGAGATTTTGGGTCATCCGGGATAATATCTACTTCCTTCATCGCACATAAAGCTCCGGTGTCACTGTAACATAAAAGCAACAGAGTATAATTCACTGCATAAGGTTAAAGGGAAAAATAAAATATCTATAGAAGCTTCAAAACACATGCATACCGGTTGGTTCCAACGTAAACACTTCCATATGTACCACGTCCAATGAGTTTTCTTTTCACCCACTGAGTTTTTCGTAATGGTACATTTGGCTTCTCTGCAAGGTGATGGAAAATAGGGGGCGATGACGGAACAGATGACTGTGATGTCGCAGCTCCAGGAGGAAGGGGCAATGGATGAGCACTGAAATTAGTTTCAGGCCACTCCTTGGACTTCCCCACAAGCACTTTGTTGTGTAACTGAAATGAAAATTTTTGGGGATTTTCCCTGTTGTTTTGAAGTGGACTTTGCAATGATGGATGGATTGGAGATCGATTAGGTGGTGAGAGTCGTGAATTATGACCAGCATGCCTACCCAAATCCGGAACCTCTGAAGATGACCAATTGTGAAATGTTTGTGAAGCCACAAAAGATGGTAAAAAGTCTCCAGTGTAAGATCTTTGAGGGCTAACAACTGGGCTAGATAAACCACTTATTGGAGCACTCCTAGGAGAATCCACCCAATTCGATTTGTGATTTACGCATTCAATATTCAAATAATGAAATTGTTCCTTGCAACAATTGTTGGAACATTTAGTTGAATCGGCGGGATTGCAGCAGGAAGGAGAAAATTCTCCAGCTTTCGATGTTCGTGGGCTGAGCGTAGGACTTGATGGGGCACTTCGTGCAGCAATGTTCAGTCTTAAACCGTGATTAGAGCTATCAACACGAGCATCTCGAAAGAATCTATAATTTTCTTGATCTGCTGCTGCTCTGTTCCTGAAGGCAAACAACAGGACCATAACATAATAGTGTCATACAAATACAAAGCCAGACAGACACTAAGAGCCGATTAAAACCGGAGTTGATTTCATGTTTTGAGCTAAGGTTGACCAGTCATAGAAGCGCACATAGCAGGTATTACTAGTTTTGGATTTAATCTATTCATCGATAATCATTAAAAAAAAAAAAAAAAGAATATGCAAGTGATAAATTACCTGGTCAAGAGAGAGGCGGGGCCTTCTTCCGACGATCCAGAAAGAGCGTGAGGGAAATTCAAGGGACAGGGTTCGGGAAGTCTCTTGGAAGAATCAGGGCGCGGCAAGGGGTGAGGCATTCGGGAGGAATCAGGCGAAGCAGGAGGAGAAATGAAGCGATCGGAGTGAAGAAAAGTCAACTGCAAACCAAGGTCTTGGTGACTTTCGTGTCTGATCTTCCTTTGGCGCATGAGTTTCCTTGGGGGGGTGTTGTTGCCAGTGGTGGAGGGAGAAGATGGCGCAGAGGAGGAAGAGTTTTTTTGAAAGAAAATCATTTGATGAGAGGTTGGTTTAGATGCAAAAAGGTTCAGGAAGTGGAGTGCTGTGCGAAGGCTTCATGGTAAAGCATTTGATATTTGAGTTGCTGCTGCTTATGCTTCGGCATGTGCTTGGTTGTTGTTGATTTTTTTTGTGGAAAAGGAAATAGCTGAGGTTGCTTCTGAGCTCTTGCTTCGCTTACTTTATGTTTGATTTGAATTTTTTTAAGTCAATGTTGAGGATGCATGGGTGGGACCTTTGGAATTTGACACCCCCCAAGTAAACTGCTGTTTTTTAAGCTCCTTTTTAATCATCATTCTCTTTTCAGCATCAACCAAAAAAAAAAAATTTGAAATTAACCATTTCCAGATAGATGGGTAAGTTTTAAATGTGTTTTTTATTTTTATCATGTTCCATGAATAGCTCCTGACGTAGACTGTCCAGACATCCGTACATTTTACAAAGAGTGCAGTTCGAATCATATCTTTTTTATAAGTGCTTAAAAAATATATTTTAATTTTTTACCTGTACCATGCTCAAAAAATTTATTTTAATTTGAGTGAACCGCTGCATTCACCGGTGAGTGAAATTTGTTAGATCCTAAAGATGCATGTGGTGTACTATATGTTAATACTTGATGATTTTTTTTAATTAAGAAAAGATAAAATCTTATTGAATAAATATCATTCCTTTTATCGGTTGATAATTTAATATTTAATAAAGGAAGTTTTAACAATAATTATGAGCCAAAACTAGTTCACAAATAAACATGGCCTATCAGCAAATACACGACCATAAGTGAGTTACTTTTTTTAGTTGAAATGGTTAGTACATTAACTAGAGTATTAGTTTCCGGAGAAGGAAAAAGAGAGTATATAAAGGCACTATAATTTTTCTATTTTCCTAATAAAAATGTTATTGGCATAATTTATTTTTAGAGTTTTAAGATAGCTACGTGAATTTAAAATCTTTGGTTAAATTTGAAGAATCTCTTATCACTTCATTCATATCCTCTTGAGATGTACGGAATATTATTATAATGAGTAAAAATTAAGGAGTTAAAAGAGACAATAAAACTCTACTTAAAATAAGTCTAACTTTGTATTTTAAAACAAACTTAACTATATTTATTTCAATTCGTGCAAGGAATGGGAGACTTCCTATCGAGTTTTTAAATTTAGAGCCCCAAGATTATTAAATTTAAATTTTGATAAATATTTATTTTATATTTGAATATACACATTTAAAAATTACATTTTAAAAAATAAAAATAAAATATTATATAATTTTTTAATATTATTTTTTAACTAAAACATTATTATATATATTTCAATATCACTCAAATTCTAAAAGTATTCATTTATTAATTTTTTTTACCTTGAATCCCTCAAATATTCTTTCTAAATAATTAAAAATTCTATTTTTAAATATTTAAAAAATTATAGATAATTTTTCATTATTTTTTAACTAAAACACTATTATACATATTCCAATAATAAATCTCAAAAATAATCCTATTATAATTAAAAAATTATGGCACTAGAAATTAAAGAAAATAAATTAAATGTGATATATTTTATTTTTAATTTGTTTAGTTATTACTCCAAAATAATTGAGTTCGAAATTTGACAAATGACTCTCTTCTTAATTTAACATTCATTTATAAAGGCTTATATGTTGAATTGTTGAAATTCATAGTAATTTAAAAAAATCATAAAATTTCCTATTTTAACAATTATAATCTTCAACTTTGTCACGACCCAAAACAGGGACCATGATCGGCGCTAGGGAACGAGAATTCTTTCGAATCCGGAACCCGTAGCAAACCTAAAAAAATAAAATAAAATAAACATGCAATAGTAATAATAACAATATTAAATGCAGCAGAAATAAAAATCATAAATATAATAATAGCATATACATCAACTGGAATTAAATCAAATCCTCATCATTTCATATATATAAACTCTTTTAATACAAATCCAGTTTAAATATAATACAACATCTCTTTAAATATTTAACGACTACTGTAGTATTTAGATAAAATAAAACTCAAGACTCAGAGAAGCAGTTTACACAAAGAAGCCGGGGTGGAAGAAATTCGACGTACAGGCCTACTACTGAGGTCTGAAGATGATGACTTTCCTGAAAAATAGTCAACAGAGGGGAGTCAGACCTCACTAAGTGAATTACTATAATATATATACATGCATACTAAATGACAATGCATACAATCAACAGTATATATCTAATATGTATATATACAGGCAAATACACACAGATGTAATAAAATCATTTTATATATTTTTATTTAAAATCATTGTTTATGAAGGATCAAATAGAACCCTATGATATCGAAACCTCAATCAGTGTTAGACAACACTCTAGTCATACAGGCTCACTTATTCCAAAATATGTCCACTTAATCCATTTAGACAGTAGACTGGCCTCGAGACACTAAGTCAACCGAGCTCCAACAGTCTGACTATCAGTGTGATTGGCCCCGAGATACTTGATCAACCGAGCTCCAACAATCACACCCAAATCACATCACACATCAGATCATCAAATTCAATCAATATTGTAATATCCCGTGTTTTTAAATATTTTTTATACTGTACCGGGATATACAGTGTTAATAATTTTTGTATATATACTATGATATTTTTACTAGTTGATGTGTATTTAAAACCTATTTTAATTATTGTGTATTATTTAAAGTCCTTTACGTAAAACTTTCCCAGGACTTGCATTTTCGGGGAAATTTTCACGTAAATAATTTATTATTAATTATTTTAAATATATTTTTGGACTTGCATGAACTCATACGTATTTTTAAATTACTAAACACCGTGTATGTGTGCAATATTTATTTAATTAGGGTTTAATATATATTATCCTAATATTTTATTATTTGTTTATTAATTTATTGTTATTTAATTATTTTATTTATTATTAAATATTAAAATATTAAATTATATGTGTGCATGTGAAATTTTTTAAATATTTTATTAAAATTTTTATTTTTTTCTTTTTTCTTTTTCTTTTTCTTTTTCTTTTTCTTTCCTTCTTCTTCTTCCTCTCCCTCCTGCGCCCGACCACCCTTCCCCTCACCGCTGAAAATCCCGACCACCTACCGTCAGTGTGCCTCCCGGCTTGCCACTGCCGTTCCCAGTCATCCCCCGCAGCCAGCAGCCTCCTTCCCCGGCGCCGGCAGCCTCTTTTCTTCCATTTTGGCCGAAATCCTTCTCCTCGCCGTCGACGATGATTCCGGCCACCATTTTCGACACCGCCGGTCTCTTTCTTCTCCTTGAGCTCCGGTGAGTGTGATTCTAGCTTTAGTTTGAGCTAAAATGGTCTAGATTTGTTTAGGTTTCGAATTTTCCAATTTGGCCATATTAGGGTTTTTGATTTTTTTGAGCATAGAATTGATTGATTCATGAAAAATCCCTTCACAAATGTTGATCCTAGTAGCTTAATATACATGTATGAATTTTTGTGGAATTTTTGGAGATTTTTTGGATTTTTGGGTATTTTTGAATATTTTAATATTATTTTCTAATTTTCAGAAATTAATTATTTAAATTATGAAATTGTGTTTTATGGTTAAATTAGGTGTTGAAATGAATTATATGAATTTATTTGGAATTTTTATGAATTTCTAAGTATTTATTTTGAATTATTTAACTTTATGTAAATTTGGGAAATTAGGGTTAATTGTGTTTTTAATTGAATTTAATTGGATAATTGAGTTTAATTATTGATATTATTGATAAATATGTTGAGAAAATTAATTTTGGATAATTGTATAATTTTTGGTGAATTTTTGAAGTAATTTTAGTATATTTATATATATAAGGGCATTTTGGTAATTTTACACAAAATTGGCTAAAAATGCAATTTAAGTGGTTTTAATAGTTATATAAGGTATAAAAATGATTTCTACAAATTATTTAGTATTTTTAACTAATTAAAACTATTTTTCGTGAATTATTTTCAATTATATATATATAATATACGATTTTTCTAATAAAATGAGTTTTTATCGATTTTTACAGTGTTTTAAGGTTAATTATGTAATTTCTACCTATAAAATAAATTTCTATGTTATAAGGATATTTTTGATATTTCTGAAATTGTTCTGTGTTTGTGGACCTCGGTCGGTGAACTGTAGTTTGGAGTCCGACTGTGGGATTTTGATTGTGCTCTGTGTAGTTTTTCGAAGTGTATTTCTTTGCAGGGTCGGCTCTACTCTTTTGAGTAGAGAGATGTCCGTTTTACAGGGGAGGTTCTGCCGGATTTTCGATAGAATTCTCATAAAACGCAATGTCCAGTCGAACCCTAATTCTGTTTCTGTATTTAATATTCTAGATCGAATTCTAGGATTTATGTTAGGTTTATTCTAATGTCGGTTACTTATTGCTTGTTTAGTTGCGCCGAGACCGAGGGCTAGTGGACCAGGCCCGTCGGATTCGTCTTGTGGAGCGCACTAGAGTGAGTTACTATAATATATATATATATATATATATATGTTTTAGGATGCATGATTTAGAAATATATGTTTTATTTTGATTTAATTTGCATAAATAATGTGATTTGTATTTAAGTATATTTTTAGTTTATTTTTGGTATATAATAAATTGTATACATGTTTTGTTAATAAACTATATTTAAAAAATATTTTTAAATATATTTCTAGCCTAATTTATAATTTGATTGGATTTATTTGACGTATATATACTCGAAATATACCTGGTTTATTTTTGGTATATTTCTAGTATATATATGGTTTATGTTGATATTTTATTGAACTTCATGCATCATTTATTTTTGTGAATGAATGTTTTATATTATTAATGATGAAGGATATCGATAGAACGTGCTACCTAGTGGGCAGTACTAGGACCGAGTACGTACCGGTACGCCTATAGTATTTAAGCTATACTACTAACCTATTTGTGGATATTGATTGGTTATGATTATCTGATGTGTGAGATGTGATTTGGGTGTGATTGCTGGAGCTCAGTTGACCAAGTGTCTCGGGGCCAATCACACTGGCAGTCAGACTACTGGAGCTCGGTTGACTTAGTATCTCGGGGCCAGTCTACTGTCTAAATGGATTAAGTGGATATCTTTGGATTAAGTGAGCCTGTGTGGCTAGAGTGTTGTCTAACACTATTTCTGAGGTTGCGATATTCTAGGGTTCTATGTGATCCTTCATAAAAGATGATTTTCAATAAAATATATAAAATGATTTTATTGCATCTGTGTGTAATTGCCTGTATATATATATTAGATATATATTGTTGACTGTATGCATTATCATTTAGTGTGTATGTATATATATTATAGTAATTCACTCAGTGAGGTCTGACTCCCCTCCGTTGACAATTTTTCAGGAGAGTCAACATCTTCAGACCTCAGTAGCAGGCCTGTGCGCCGGATTTCTTCCGCCCCGGCTTCTTTGTGTAAACTGCTTATTTGAGTCTTATTTTTATAGTCTATACACTGCAGTAGTTATAAATTAATTTTGTGGGATTTTATGTATTTTATTTATGTGAGATATTGTATTATATTTGAAACTGGATTTGTATTAAAAAATTTATATATATGAGATGAGATTTGATTTAAATCCAGTTGGGGAAAATGATATTGTGATATTTATGATTTTCATTTCCGCTGCATTTGATATTGATATTACTATTATTGCATATTTTATTTTATTTTAGGCTTGCTACGAGTTCCGGATTCGAAAGAATTCCCGTTCCCTAGCGCCGGTCATGGCCCCTGTTTTGGGTCGTGACAAATATCCACAAATGGTTAGTAATATAGCCTAAATACTATAGGCGTACCGGTACGTACTCGGTCCTAGTGCTGCCCACTAGGTAGCACGTTCTATTGATATCCTTCATTAATGAATATAAAACATCCATTCACAAATAAATGATGCATGAATTTAAATAAAATAATAATATAAACCATATATATACCGAAAATATACCAAAAGTAAATCAGGTATATTTCGAGTATATATATGTCAAATGAATCCAATCAAATTATAAATTAAGCTAGAAATATGTTTAAAAACATTTTAAATATAATTTATTAACAAAACATGCATATAATTTAATATATACCAAAAATAAACCAAAATAAACTAAATATAAACTTAAGAAATAATCAAATTATTTATGCATATTTAATCAAAATAAAACATGCATTTCTAAATCATGCATCCTAAGTATATATATATAAAATAGCAACTCACAAATTAGTGCGTTCCTCGAGATGGATTCGACGGGCCTGGTCTACTAGGCCTCGGTCTCGGCGCAACTAAACAAACAATAATAACAGACATCAGAATACCTAGCAGAAAATCCTAGAATTCTATCTAGAATATTAAACACGGAATTGAAATTAGGGTTCGACCGGATATCACGTTTTACGAAAATTCTATCGAAAATTCGGCAGAACCTCCCCTGTAAAACGGACATCTCTCTACTCAAAGAGTAGAGCCGACCCTGCAAAGAAATACACTTCGAAAAAACAAGCTCAACCACTCATTCACAACTCCTCAGTCGGACTCCAAACTACAGTTTACCGACCGGGGTCCACAAACACAGAACAATTTCAGAAATACCAAAAATACCCTTATAACATAGAAATACATTTTATAGGTAGAAATTACATAATTAACCTTTAAACACAGTAAAAACCGATAAAAACTCATTTATTTAGTAAAACCGTATATTATATATATAATTGAAAATAATTCATGAAAAATAGTTTTAATTAGTTAAAAATACTAAATCATTTGTAGAAATCATTTTTATACCTTAAATAACTATTAAAACCAATTAAATTACATTTTTAGCCAATTTTGTGTAAAATTACCAAAATACCCCTATTTATATAAATATACTATAATTACTTCAAAAATTCATCAAAAATAGTATAATTATCCAAAATTAATTTTCTCAACATATTTATCAATAATATTAATAATTAAACTCAATTAACCAATTAATTTCAATTAAAAACATAATTAACCCTATTTTCCAAAAATTCCATAAACTTAAATAATTCAAAATAAATACTTAGAAATTCATAAAAATTACAAATAAATTCCTATAATTCATTTTAACACCTATAACTATCATAAAATACAATTTCATAATTTATTTAATTAATTTCCGAAAATTAGAAAATAATATTAAAATATTCAAAAATACCCAAAAATCAAAATAATCTCCAAAAATTCCACAAAAATTCATACATGTAGATTAAGCTACTAGGATCAATATTTGTGAAGAAATTTTTCATGAATCAATCAATTCAAAGTTCAAAAAAATCAAAAACCCTAATATGGCTGAAATCAAAAATTCGAAACCTAAGCAAATCAAGACCAATTCAGCTCAAACCAAAGCTAGAATCACACTCACCGGAGCTCAAGGAGAAGAAAGTGACCGGCAGTGTCAAAAATGGTGGCCGGAATCGTCGTGATCGACGGTGGTTCAACTTTCGGCTTCTTCGGCCAAAAATAGCTTCCAGGCACCGGAATCAGCTGCTACAGGCGGCGAAAGAGGTTGGGGAAGGTGGTGGCACACCGGACGGCACACCAACGGCAAGAAATCGATAGTTGCAGGCGGTGGTTGGTGATCGGACGCAATCGGGAAAGAAGGAGGAGAAATCGGGGCTAAATGGTAATTTTTCAAAAGTTTTGGTTTTTAACTTATAATATATATATATATATATATATATACTTTGTACTATATATTAAAATAATATTAAATTACACACATTAAATATACACCACACACATATAATTTAATATTTTAAAATTTAATAATAAATAAAAATAATTAAATAACAATAAAATTAATAAATAATTAGGGTAATATATTAAACCCTAATTAAATAAATATATACACACTTAGGCTTTATTTAGTAATTTAAAAATACGTATGAGTTCATGTAAGTCCGTAAATCTATTTAAAATAATTAATAATAAAATATTTATGTGAAAATTTCCCCGAAAATATAAGTCCCGGGAAAATTTTACGTAAAAGACTTTAAATAATACACAATAATTAAAATAAGTTTTAAATACATATCAACTCGTAAAAATGTCAATATATATATACAAAAATTATTAACACTGTATATCCCGATGTAGTATTAAAATATTTAAAAAAACACGAAAAATTACAAACTTCACTTATAACAATTTTTTTTTTATATATATTTCTCTACAAGCACGTCTCTAAAATTGTACCATAAACTCCTATATCATATTTTTATTATTGATAATACAAAATATTGAAGGGAGAAAAGTCTCTTCAATCAAATTAAGATAATCTCTTTTTTTTTTTTTTTATGTTTTTTGAATGTTACTTTTTAAATTACATTATGTCTTGTATTATTTATTCATTCAATTATCTTTTAAAATGTATTAATTGGGGAATAAGTCTTTGTATAAATTGACAAAACAATATCTGATTTTTGCTTGCTCCTTTTTTATGATTTATGATATGGAAAAAGTTGATATTTCAATGCAATTAGTCGTGTTTATTCCTAATATATTCTTGTAAGTTGGGTTGATGTTATCTATTGGTATGTATGACTATATCTCTTATGCATTAATTTATCTTTTTTATATATATTTTTAACATTTTACCTTGAAATTTATTTTAAAATTAGATAAAAATATGTGTGTTTAATATTTTATTTTAGAAGTCCTTAATGTTGTCATGTAATTTCCTTTTTATATATATTAGTAATTCATTTAAATGATTATGGTTCCGTTGAATGTTTAAAATTTTATTAAGTTGCAATTGAAATTTTTTCTCAAACATTCTCATAAATTAACTATTAATTTGAACAATGGGTTAATTTATAGATTGTTATTAATCAAATTTCAATTACAAATAGGCCTAATAAAAACTATTAATTAAGTAAGTATTTATTTAATTTATAACTTTTATTTTATTAAAATTATTTAATTAATATATTAAAATTATTTATTTTATTTATATTTTAAAATAATTAAATAAAACATTTATGATCTGCACACCACTAGTAATTTATAAAATTGAGAGCTGCTCCTTCCAATATAGTCAACAAATTTCGGCCTATTCCATCTATAATATATTAAAAAATTATTCTGAAAAAAAATAACAAAAGGACAAAAAATTATTTTCTTTTTTGTCAAGACAAAAAATTCTTTTGATTACTACATAAATAACACCAATTCAAATATTAATATTATAAAATTTAATTCTTAATTTCCTAGAATTTTATACGTTAGTGTTTCCAAAAGATATTGGTCAATAAACATAATTATGTATCAACAACCTTTACGTAAAAAAAAAAAAAAAAACCCTTTTCGTACAAAAAAAGATTTTTTTTATACTCGAGCTAGTGGGCCCGGGGACTTCATTCTCGAAAATAATCAAATTCGGACCTTATTTTTTTATTTAAATTTTCATATTTTTGCTGCTGAACTATTTATGGGAACGCATGAATAATAGTAATGCATTATATTCTAAAATTAAAAAAAAAAAAAAAAAAAAGCAAAAAGGGGAAAAAGTGAGAGAATTGGAAAACAGCATTATTTGTTTATTTGCTGGAGAAATAGGAGTCAGAAACACGATGCTTTCTTCTTTCAAGCTACAAGGTCAATACAAGACTCACGCATAGATTTTAAATTTAGTTCGGTGGCGACTGTAGAAATACAATTTTCTTTTTAAGTATAAAAATATGATATTAGTGATTCTATTAAGATGATATAAAAAAAGTTAGTTTAATGTCATATAGAGATTAATAAAGTAGTTATTTGAATTTTTAAATTTAAATTTTATTGTTTTTATTTGTGAATTTTCATTTAATTTAAAAAGGGAAATCTATCTTTATTGTCCAGTCTAAGGGTGAACATTTTCTTATCGACCCGAAATTGCCGACCGAACTAGAGCTGAATTCGAGGGTCAGGTGAGATGTTGTAGTCACAACAAATCAATTCGGTTGAGGGGAGTTCTGATTGTCAATTTACGGAAGGTGGTTCGGTTGAGAATTTTTGAAAACTAAACTGCTCGAATTTTCAAAAATATAAGAGACACAAAACGACGTCATTTGAATTAGGGGTTACCTTAAAACTAATTCTTTTCTAACCCTAAATCTCTCTCGCAGCCTCACTCTTCTCCTCTCTTCCTAAAACCTCTTTGCAACCCTAGGTTTTTCCCTTATCTAACCTTTCATTTTTCTCTCATCTAACCCTGATTTCTCTCAACACATGTCTATTCTCCTCTCAGTCTCCTTCTGCTACTCAACATCTCAAGTTGAGATAGTGTCCATCATTTTGTAGTCTCTACCTTGGTCCTCTTCGGTGATTTAAATCCTAAATCGAAAGACCTTGACTTGTAATGCCTTAGAAAGTGGTGGATCTAAAGAGTTACCACCATTTCGTTGAGTGTTTGTTTTGCTTTATTCACTATTAGTATTAAACCTTCGATTTTATCACTCAAACATTGATAAAATCGACATGCAATGATGTTTTTTGTTATGGTAATTGATTTAAACCCTTTGGATTATTTCAAGGTTTTTTATTTTTAAATTTCTATATGATTATGAAAATATACTAACCTTTTATTGATTCTCTGTGTGTTTTCATTTTTTGGGGACTCGTGTGGATACTGATTCTTTCGATATAAAGTTGTATAAGATCATTTTATGAGATCTTAAATGGTGGAAGCTTTACTTTAATATCTCAAAACTGAGATCTCAAATGGTGGAAGCTCCTGGTTAATCTTTAACATTGACAATGAATAAAACAACGTGCGACGATTGTGATTCTATTGATATCTTTAATGGTAAATTTTGTTATTACATTTTTTATTTGTTTATCAAATATGAAAGTACTTTTGAAGTTTCTATTTGCCTATATGTGGATCCGCATCTTATCTATATTTTCTTATGTGTTTTTTACTTGTTTTACCTTTGCATGAATTCATCGTTAGTACGCCTAGATCTTGTATGGATCTATTTGTAATTATCTCATTTTGAGATTCAAAGGTGAAAGCTTTTTTAAAGTCCCTAATGAATTGATCTATTTGAGGTGGAAGCATACTTGTTCTAATCCATTTTATTATGTCACTCCAGACCGAAGAGACTCAAAAAAAGGTAATAGATTGAGTTTTAAATTTATTTATGTTAATTTTGTTTATAATGTTTTATTGATTAGCATACTTATTGGACAATATTAATTATTTATGTATAATTTTATATGCAGATGGACATTGGAAATACTAATGCCAGTGCCAATAGTGATGCTAATGCTTCTACCACTGGTAGTGAAGCAATGGTGGAAGCTCAAAAGCAGCAAAATGTAGCTGCAAAAAAAATGAAGGAGACTGAGTCCCGTTTAAAGGCCTCGATCCATTTTGAAAAGATAAGGGATAAGTCTAGTATTGCTAATCAAGCTAGATGTATATATTGTGCTAGTGTAGTTAAATCTATTATGAATCACATGCTAATCTGTACTAAAAAGCCTCACCCAAAAGAAAGCATATAATCACTTTTAAATTTGCAACCTGCTGGTAATGCTTATGAGTCTGAATTGTATGAAAATATGAGTGTATTAAGTACATGGAAATTTGATAAGGATTAAATTAGAAATGCCATGACTAATATAATAGTTTTTTTATGAGTTATAGTTCAAGTTTATGGAAGCTCTTGGTTTTAAAAAATTCTTATATGTGGCTTGTCATAGGTTCAAAATATTTTTTCAATGGACTGTTAGTAGGGATTGTTACTCTTTGTTTCTTGCTGAGAGGTCAAATTTGAAACTCTTTTTTAAAAAATCATTCTCAAAAAATATGTCTTAGACTTCCATTCAAAGAATTAATTATATGTGTATAATTGTACATTTCATTGATACAGAGTAAAAGCTTCAAAAAAGAATTATTTCTTTTGTTCCTATATCATCTCATGATATAGCTGTTAGTTTTTTTCAAAAAGAAGCTTTTAAGTTGGGGGTACCAGTGCAGTTAGGTGTAAATATGTCCATATTCATTGTATTGCACATATTCTAAACTTGATTGTTAATGAGGGGCTTAAGAAGTATAGCAAATCTATCAAAAGGGTAAGGGAGGCTGTGAGATATATTAGGAATTCACCCTTGAGGTTGAAAAATTTTAGAGAGTATATTGATTTACTTAGCATTGAGTTAAAGGCTTCCTTGACTCTTGATGTTCCAACAAGATGGAACTCAACCTATTTGATGCTCCAATCTGCTTGTCTGTATAATAAAGTATTTAAAAAGTTTAATGAATGTGAATCATCTTTTAGAGCTGATATTGGTGATGAGGTGCTTTATTATCTTGATTGGAAAAATGTTCAACAACTTATTGATTTCTTGAAGTATTTTTATAAAATTACTTTAAGGATCTCAGGGTCACTTTATGTTATTGCCAACACATTTTTCTTTGAAAATTTTTTATCTCTTATGTGTGTTAAATGATTGGATGACCTTTACTGATCCTTCTAAAAGGGAAATAAGGTTTTCAATGAATTCCAAATTTGATAAATACTTTGGAGATCCTGATAAAATGAATTTGTTGATCTTTATTACCTCTGTTTTTTTATCTTAAAGAGACATTGGAGTTTTTATAATTTTCTTTATCTCAAATATATGGACCTGGTATTGGTGGAAGCATATTTTCTTTTATGAAAAGTGCAATTCATGAATTGGTTGATGATTATCTTACTTTATATACTCTTGCTCCTACTTCTGGTGAATCTGGTAGTCAACCAACTAGCCTAAGTCCCTCAAATGATTCTGTGGGTGCTACTACTGCATATGGTCCTAAAATTTCAATGTTAAAAGCTAAATTCAAGAAGCATAAATTGGAGTTTGGATCAGGTGGAAGCAAGAGATCATAATTGGATATTTATTTGGGTGAAGAAATTTTGGAGGATGAGGGGAATTTCAATTTGCTTCGATGGTAAAAGCTAAATGTAGAAAGGTTCCTAATTTTGTCCAGATTTGATAAAGATATATTGGCTATTCCAATATCAACTGTGGCTTTTGAGTTAGCTTTTTCAAGTGGTGGAAGGGTGCTTAATGTCTTCCAGAATTCTTTAACTCCCAAAATTGTTAAATCATTAGTATGCACCCAAGATTGGTTAAGGAAGCATGAACAACTAATTAACATTGAGGAATTAATTGAAGATTTAGAGAAGCTTAAGAATGGTAATATTGTTTTTTAATTACTTTTTAAATTTTACTTTCTTATTGTAACTTATTTTAATGGTAATACTGATTTATCTTTTTGTTATTTTATTAGTAGACTTACCCCCAATTGGCATTGGCCCTAATTTGGCACTAACTTAAGTACTTAATTGCCAGTGCCATTTTATTGACTTTTTCAGTAATGCTGCTCATCAGTTGATTATTTCATTTTTTACACTCTGAATGCCTAATTCTTTCTGCATTCATTTGCTTGTGTGTGTCTGATTGTGAATGTGACCATGTGTGACCTTCAAATGTTGTGCCCTATGTATGTTTATTGCCTGGTATTTTTCTTTGCAATTTCGCATACTACATTGATACCCCATATACATATTCCTATTTAACTAAGATTTTTATTTTCCTATACAAGAGTTGTTTACATAAGAAGGATGCCCAAAATAAATAGGAAAAGATTCCAATTTAAGGAGACTCTCATGTAGGAAGAAATATTCTCTTAATAGGCACAATGATGCAAGCAGCATAGAGGAACAAACCCTCCAATTCATCCAAAAATTTGACAAATTACGACACCTTAGTCATTTTTGGCATAGTTTGTGGAAGATGGTGAATACGCAGTTGTCACTATAGAAGATCGATTATTGGTAGTCGTGCACGATTCAATAATACTCAATTATTATTATCCACCCTTCCGCTACGTTACACAAGACTTTCATAAAAAAAGAATCTTATTCCTCTCAGGTTTGAGCATTACTATCCCTATAAATAGGACCCCATATCCTGCATTCTCATTCATTCTATTCTTTTTATACTCACTATTATCTTTATCTCTCTAAAACTCTCTCTCTATTCTCTAACTTAGGCATCATAAGGTTTATGGGGATCTTCCTTACCTTTCATCTTGCCCTTCTTTGATCCCTTGCAGGGTTCTAGCTTAAAAGTTTTAAAAATAAGTTATTAAGTGGTGCTGTCTATAGGAACTCTCGAGTTAAAAGCCATTTAAGCATCTACCAATTGAGATCTTGGCATTATAACTTCCAGTCCACCACCAATCTTAACTCCTTACACATATATCGATCCATCTGCTCCCATTCCTCCCAACAATCCATCTACTCCCATTTCCCCAATCAACTTATCAGTGCCTTTTTAGATAATAATTTTGTCGGCCCCCTTTCAATTTGTTGGAACCTCATCTCAGGCTCTGACTGGAGCATACACTCCACCTGATAATACTTAAAGGTGGCTAGCTCTTGGCACCAACCTCCCTTATTATGCTCCTTTCCAACATCATAACAGACCCATACCTTCTGTACTTTTTCCAAGCCTACTAAAAACTCTTGCCATAAACACACCTGTTGACCATTTGCATGATTAAACTCCTAATTTTGGACTTTGACAAACAATTTTTATACTAATAATTTTAATTAAGTGCGTAGGGAATTATATACCAAACATATACCAAGCAAATACACTTTTGGATGAATAGTGACTTTTCAGGCTGATTGAACCTCTAAGATTGAAGAAGACTTTTGACATATTTAGATCTCTTAAATGAGAAAATGAGCTTCTTAACTTTTGAATTAGACATCTTAATCTTTCAAAATTGAGCTTGCTTGTCAAAATCCAAGTTCATTTGGGTATGCAAATCTTCAGTCGAAGTTAGCATATGCAGCTTGCATTTCAATTTGCATAGCCCTTGGTATTTTAGAAATATATTGAGCTAAAGATGTCAAATTGAGGTGATTGAAAGTTTTATGGAAATCTAAGAAAATTATCTATAACTTTTATGAAGAACATTTTGATTGAATAGATCATCTTTAGTCCTGTTCATGAGCATCTTTCAAGATGGTCATAAGCTGTCCTTCAATGGAGCCTTTGGAGCACATTTTCGCCAAAAACTGGCAGTACCCCTCATGAGCACTCCTCACAAGCATGAGTGCTCATAACCTACTCATGAGTAGACCTCTGATAGAATCCAATGAGAAAATTTGAATGCAACAGATATATTTGTGCTCCTCACGAGCACTGTTCACTCGTGAGCCACGCCGTGAGCATCTTTTGAGCTGCCAAAAGTCCAAGAATTGATTCAAAATCAATTATAAATGTTGGATACATGATTGATACATCCAATAACTATATTTTTAAGTGTTTTTCTATATAAACACAACTTAGAATTCAATTGAAAGGTTAAGAAAACTTGTTTATCATTCATTATTTTCTCAAACATTCAATTGAGCTCTTAAACTTTCCTTTAAAAAATTCTTTGTATATAACTCTTGTGAGAGTTAGTGAGTGATTAAAATAGACATTCTTATTCTTCTATTTTCTAGGTTTATAAAATGGGAAGTGAGATTTTATTCTAAAGGAATTGGTTTAAGTGTTTAGCCATTAAAACACTTGGGAAATTGGTTTTAGTGTGAGCCTTGAAAACACTTGTAATTTGGTTTTTGAGTGAGCCTTGAAAATTCAAGTTGTAAAGTTGTAAGAGTGAGCCATAAAACTCTTGTGTATTCTCAATCTTGTGAATAAGATTGTGGGTAATTAAAAAATCCTAACTTGGGGATAAGTTAGGTGGAGATATAGGATTATTGTTGAATCTGAACTCCTTAAATATTTGTGTTCTTCATTCTTCCTTCTCAACTCTTACTCAATTCTTACAAAGAATTCCTTTAATTTCCTATTTTAGTTCAATAGTCCTATTCACCTCCCTCTAGGACTCTTTTAATTGGTATCAGAGCTTGAATTCTAGGTACTTCATTGCTAGAATACAAGATCATATGGAATGAATCTCAAAACATCTCTTCTCTTAGACCATTCTTTGATGGTAGGAACTATCCACATTGGAAATTCAAAATGGAATTATATTTTAATTGTGATTCCATCAAACTTTGGGATATTTTCCTAAGAGGTTGGGAACCATCTACAACCATCATTGATGGTGTGATAACTACTCTTGCAATAAGTCAATGGAGTGTTGATCAAAAGGAAGAAAATCATAAAAATAAAAAGGCTATGATTACTCTAGTCTCCTTCATGACAAGAGAAGAAGGAGGCAAACTTCAACATTGCATTTTGGCTAAGGAAATATGGAAAACCTTGGAGAATCACTATGAAGGCAACATTCAAGTAAGAAGCAAAAAGGTTCAACTTCATATGTATGAATATGAACTCTTCAAAATGAAGCCTCAAGAATCAATCATGGAGATGACAAACTGTCTTAATGCCCTCCTCACAACCCTAAAGAAACTTAAAAAACATTTCTCCTAGGAAGAGGTAAACAATAAGATTCTAAGAATCCTACCTAAAAAGGATTGGGAATCTCATGTTGCCTCAATTAAGGAAGCTCAAGACCTCTCTACTCTATCAACTGATGTGCTCATTAGTAAGCTCTTAACACATGAGCTCACCATCAAGCAAATAGGTAAAGAATAAGAAGAGAAAGAAGAAAAGAAAAAGAGTATTGCTCTAAAAGCTCTTTAAGAAGATAGTGAAGAGGAAAGCATAAAAGATTCTAGTGATGAAGATGGCGACATTGCCATGCTCACTAAGAACTTCAAGAGTTCTTAAGAAAGAAAAATTTCTCAAGAATAAGGGACTTTAACAAGAAGTTCAAAGGAGATAGGAAGAAGAAAATAAAAGAGATTACTTACTATGAATGTAAGAAACTGGGACACATTAGAAGTGAATGTCCCAAACTCATATTTAAGAGCAAGGGAGCAAAAGATAAAAAGAAGGTATTCAAAGCTACTTGGGATGATTCCTCTGAATTCGAAGAGGAAAAGGAATAACAAGAAGTTGCCAATCTTTGCTTCATGGCCATTGAAAATGAAAATGAGGTACCATCCACTTCTTATTCTTCCTTTGATGATTGTGATGAATATTGTGATGATGATGATGATGAGAGCTCTATTGTGAGCAAATTACTTGTTAAATGCCAAAGTTTATTATCTAAGAAAAAATAATATAAACATGAGTTAGCTAGCTTAAATAAGGATTTTGAATGTTTAAAAATTGATTTTACTAAACATGTCACATCAAATGAAAAACTTGTAAGTGATGCTAAATCTTCTAATTCTTTGAAAGACCAACTTAAGAAAGCAAATGATGAAAATCATAAGCTTTCTAAGAAAGTCCTAGAATTAAAGAATTCCATTACTAAATTTAAAAGAGGAAAAGAAACTTTATATAGTCTTCTTGACTCTCAAAAATTTCATAGAGATACCCATGGAATTGGACATAAAAATGGAATGTCTTCATCATCCTCATCATATATTACTTTTGTTAAAGCTTCATATGATCCTACTCCTTCAACCTCAAATTAGATTCAAGCTTTCAAAGCTAAAAAATCTTATGTGTTAAATAGCAAGGCAAAGTCTCATACGATTAACCCTTCATTAACATAAAAAGGTAAGGCTCAAACTAGAGCACCTCAACTTAAGCATGCTTATATGTACACTAGACATAATTATAATAGGCATGCTGCACAACACAATGCACAAACTTATCGAAATATTCATCAGCATTGCCAATGTATGTCTCACTCAATGTCAAAATAATAAAAGATACACACAACACCAAAGACATGTTGCACACACTAGGAAAACATTTCATTCTAGGAGAAATAAATTTAAAAATGTTGTATGTTCATATTGCATGATCAAAGGACATACCAATAATATGTGCTTCTATAGAAAACTACACATGAATTTGCTTCCTTTGGATTATCTTAAAACTAACCAACCTAGACCAAGAAAGGTTTAGGTTCAAAAGAACATTTAAAATATTTTATGTAGGTGTGCTTGAAATTCGCAAGAACAAAAAGCAAGTGGTATCTCGATAGTAGATGTTCAAGGCACATGACAGAATACAAGGAGCAATTCACCAAACTTGATGCTAAAGATGAAGGACATGTTACATTCGAAGATAATGCAAAAGGAAAAATTATTGGCATTGGAGAAATACGTAATCCTCAATCCTTATCTATACATCATGTGTTGTTTGTTGATGGTCTTAAACATAATTTGCTAAGAATAAGTCAATTATATGATATGGGAAATAAGGTGACTTTCTATCCTAGAAATTATTTTGTTAGTAGTCTTGAAGAAGATAAAATAATTTTTAGTGGTGAAAGAGTAGATAACATTTATGTTATTGATTTGAATAAAATTGATAACAAAGACATAAAATGCTTAATGTTAATTTCACATGACACATGGACATGGCATAGAAGGTTAGGACCTGCAAATTTTGAGCTTTTGAATGATATTTGTAAACATGAACTTGTGATTGGTTTACCTAAGCTTGAATTCACTAAGGGTAAACCTTATGATGCTTGTCAAAAGGAAAAACAATCTAAGTCTTCATTTAAGCAAAAAAATATAGTGTCCACTTTTAGACCACTTGAATTTATACATATGGATTTGTTTGGACCAACTAGAGTTGCTAGTCTTAGTGGAATGCACTATGCTTATGTATTGATTGATGACTACTCTAGATACACTTGGGTGTGTTTTCTTGCATATAAGAATGATGCATTTAAAGCTTTTGAATATTTTTCAAAAAAGTTCAAAAAGAAAAAGGATTTTATATTTCATCCATTAGAAGTGATCATGGAACCGAATTTAAAAATGAATTTTTCAAAAATTATTGTAATGAAAATGGTATTTCTCATACATTTTCATCTCCTAGAACTCCTCAACAAAATGGGATAGTTGAAAGGAAAAATAGAACTCTTATGAAAATGGCTAGAACAATGCTTTATGAGTATAATTTGCCTCTATACTTTTGGGCGGAAGCTGTTAACACATCTTGTTCTATTTCAAATCGAGTCTTCAAAAGACCAATTTTAAATAAAACATATTATGAGCTATGGAACAATAGAAAACCCAAAATCTCATATCTAAGAGTATTTGGATGCAAGTGCTTTATATTGAACACCAAGGTTAATCTTGGGAAATTTGATTCCAAAGCCGATGAAGGAATTGTCCTAGGCTATTCCATCTCTAGCAAAGCATATAAGGTCTTTAATAAGAGAACTATAGTAGTTGAAGAGCAATGCATATGGTATTTAATGAATCAAACTCCCTTGATCCTAGAAAATATGTTTGTAGTGTTGATGATCTTAGAAGTGACAATGAGATTGTGAAAACATAAAAAGAAAATGCTAGTAAGCCTTTGGAACTTGAAGATCCAAGCAAGAAGGAAAATGAGGGGATACCTCAACCTACCTTGAAGGATGAACTTCCAAAGGATTGGCAATTCAAGAAAGCTCACCCTCAAGACCTCATTATAGGTGACACTACAAAAGGGCTAACTACTAGATCTAAACTAAAGTCTATTATTAATTTAGCTTTCATTTCTCAAATTGAACCCAAAAATGTTGATGATGCTTTGAGTGATGAATTTTGGGTCCCTGCTATGTAAGAAAAGTTAAATCAATTTGAGAGAAACAAGGTTTGGACCTTGGTTCCTAGACTTAAACATTACCCTATTATTGGCTCCAAATGGGTGCTTAGAAATAAGATGAATAAACAAGGTGTCATAACTAGGAACAAAGCTGGACTAGTAGCTAAAGGTTATAATCAAGAGGAAGGAATTGATTATAATGAAACCTTTACCCCCGTTGCAAGGTTATAAGCTATTAGGATGTTACTTGCATTTGCATCATACATGGATTTTAAACTTTATCAAATGGATGTTAAAAGTGTATTTTTAAATGGTTTTATTGAAGAGGAGGTATATGTTGAACAACCTTCGGGTTTTAAAAATTTTGACTCTCCAAGTCATGTTTTTAAATTGTCAAAAGTATTGTATGGATTGAAACAAACTCCAAGAGCTTAGTAAGAAAGATTGAGTAACTTTTTACTAGAAAGAGGTTTCTCTAAAGGAAAGGTTAACACAACTCTTTTCATAAAGAAATCTAAGCATGGTTTATTAATTGTTCAAATTTATATTGATGATATTATTTTTGGTGCTACTAACCATTGCTTGTGTGAGGAATTTTCTAAGCTAATGCAAGGAGAATTTGAGATAAGTATGATGGAAGAACTCAAGTTCTTTTTTGGACTTCAAATCAAGCAATATAAAGATGAGATTTTCATCAATCAAACCAAATATGTAAGGGACATTCTCAAGAAGTTTGGAATGAATGGAGCTAAATCAAGCAAAACTCCAATGAGCACCACAACCAAACTCAATAAGGATGAGAATGGCAAACCGGTTGATGAAAAGCGATTTAGAGGTATGATCGGATCCCTTCTTTATTTAACCGCAAGTAGACCCGATACTATGTTTGCTACTTGCTTGTGTGCTAGATTTCAATCAAGTCCTAGAGAGTCTCATGTGAATGTTATTAAAAGAATTTTCAAATATCTTTGTGGTACAATGCATTTAGGAATTTGGTATCCTAGGAACTCTTCCTTTGACTTGATTAGTTATTCTGATGTTGATTTTGCTGGTAGCCTATTAGATAGAAAAAGCACTTCCGGAACTTGTCAAATTTTAGGAAATTGCTTAGTTTCTTGGTTTAGCAAGAAATAAGTTTTTGTTGCCTTATCCACTACTGAAGCAGAATATATGGCGGCTAGTTATTGTTGCACCCAAGTTCTATAGTAAAAACAACAACTTTTGGACTACGACATTGATATTAATCACATTACAATTAAATGTGATAATACAAGTGCTATAAACCTTAGTAAAAATCTCATTCAACATTCTAGAACTAAGCATATTGACATTAGACATCATTTCTTGCATAATCATGTGTAAAATGGTGATATTTTTCTTGATTTTATTGATATTAATCATCAATTAGCAAACATCTTTACCAAGCCTCTTTGTGAGGAAAGATTAAATTTTATCAAATATGAACTTGGTATGATTGATGGCTCAAGCTTGTCTTGATCACTTGTTAAATTGATGAATTGATGTTTAGATTCTTATGTGATCATGTTCTTTAGAAAAATTATTCAGCATCATCTATAAGCTTTGTTTTAAAAGTTTTTGCTTTAGCAAGTTCACTTCATATACATGACATATTGTATTTCCCATTTGCATGATCTTTGTATTAATTGTATTTGATTTGAATTCGTTCAATTTTTTTTAAAAGCCCTCCTATTTTGCAAATTAATAATTAATTATTGAGCTATATTCAATAATTAATTATTTTAATTTAGCAAAAATATTACTCCTCCTCAACAAAATTTTTTTTAATATTTTTCATTCATTTTATGTCAGTTTCTATTTGGTTTATTTTCAGTATACTTTCCGTATCTAAGTTTTGAGATGTTAGTCTATTTTATAATTTATTTTATGCCAGCTTCTGTTTGGTTTATTTTCAATATACTTTCTGTATCTAAGTTTTGAGCTGTTTTATGACTATTTTTCGTCGGTTTATGTTTAGTTTATTTTCTGGATATAAACCATGAGCTGTTAGTCTGTTTTATAATTATTTTGTGTTACTTTCAGTTTGGTTTATCTTCTGGATATTTTTTGGATATAAGACATTAACTATTAGTTTTATATATTGTTTACAATTTATATTTTAATATCATTGTAACTCTTTTTTTAGTGCAATTTTATTTGCATTTTGACAAAAGGGAAAAATATTTAAGTTTGTTTATTTTTTTTTGTGTTTACGCATAAATATTTTTTTTGTTTATACAAACATAATTAATGTTTAATTTATTCATGTATCAATTCTACTTAGGAATTATTTTGATCTTTGTTTATGCATGGATATTTTTAAGATTTGGTCTATCTTTGCATTTTGACAAAGGAGGAAAAATAATTGAGTTTGCATGTGTACTTAGTTAATTTCTTTTAAAGAAGAGAAATTTTTTTTTTTCAAATATATGTTTATGTAAGTGACATAACTATGTGATAGTGTGTCCTTAATATCAATTTTTCAAATCCATTGAAATAGGGGGAGAAAATTGTTTGAATTTATTTCACATAAATATTTTTTGCATGCATAGTAACAATGTAAGTGTGGTTAGTTTTGTCTTTGTGATAAAAAGTATAGTTTTGCTTACTTTATTTATATATGAGATGAATTTTTTATTTATGCATGACTATCAATTATGCTTATATCTGCAAAATTTATATTCATGTATAAATTCTTCTTGAGAATGATTTTTATCTTTTAAAATGACATGAATTTTATAAAGATTTTGAGTATCTTTGCTTTTATTTTGGTTCTTGATCTTTTATTCCATCTGGTATTTTTGGCTCCCTTAGATCTATTTCCCTTTATATCTCTCTCTTTTCTTTTTGTCTTTGACAAAGAGGGAGAAGAAGCTACGTGCTTATGGGATAAAAAATTATGTTTAAAATATGTTAAGTACCACATGATTATGTATGATTGATTGTCTAACTAAACCTTCTATAATCATGTGATGTTTCAATATAGCATATATACTATTTTGTGATGCATTATAGTAACACTATATGCATATATGTTTGAAATTATTTCCTTCATATTGTCTGACATTTTTTAATAATAATGTTATCACCATTTATTAAGTTAGGCCATGTTCTTAATTACTTTTTTATGTTTTCTTTATTTTTGATAAGAAGGATAATAAAATTTATTTATATTTCTTAACATGTCCAAAAAGGAGGAGAAATAAAGAAATATATTTTTGTTAAAGGAATATATTTGTTAAACCTTTATACATGTTATGATAATTCATTTATTTATTTGCTCTGGTACATGATAAAAATTGAATTTATGCATATGTTAAGGGGGAGCAAAATATTTTCTCATTTTGAATCTATTTAATTTGAAAGGGGGAGCTATTTTTATTTAATATGCTTATACATGTTACTTATTTTTTACACACACACACACATGTTATTTATCATCTTTTCAAATTGGTTGTCAAAGCCAAAAAAAGGGAGATTGTTGACCATTTGCATGATCAAACTCCTAATTTTGGACTTTTACAAACAATTTTTATACTAATAATTTCAATTAAGTGTGTAGGGAATTATATACCAAACATATACACTTTTGGATGAATAGTGACTTTTCGGGCTGATTGAACCTCTGAGATTGAAGAAGACTTTTAACATATTTAGAGCTCTTAAATGAGAAAATAAACCTCTTAACTTTTGAATTAGACATCTTAAGCTTTCCAAATTGAGCTTTCTTGTCAAAATCCAAGTTCATTTGGGTATGCAAATCTTCAGTCGAAATCAGCATATGCAGCTTACATTTCAGTTTGCACAGCTCTTGGTATTTTAGAAATATCTTGAGCTGAAAATGTCCAATTGAGTTGATTCAAAGTTTTATGAAAATATAAGACAATTATCTACAACTTTTATGAAGAACATTTTAACTGAATCGATCTTCTTCAGTCCCGTTCACAAGCATCTTTCAAGATAGTCACGAGTTGTCCTTTAATGGAGCCTTTAAAGCATGTTTTTGCCAAAAATTGGCAGTACCCCTCACAAGCGCTCCTCACGAGTGTGAGTGCTCATGACCTGCTTGTGAGAAGACCTCTAACAGCATTCAATGGGAAATTTTGAATGCAGCGGATATATTTTTGCTCCTCATAAGCATTGTTCACTTGTGAGCTACCGGTGAGCATCCTTTAAGCTGCCAAAAGTCCAAGAATTGATTCAAAATCAATTATAAATGTTGGAGAAATGATTGATACATCCAAAAACTATATTTTTAAGTGTTTTTCTATATAAACACAACTCAGAATTCAATTGAAAGGTTAAGAAAACTTGTTTATCATTCATTATTTTCTTAAACATTAAATTGAGCTCTTAAACTTTCCTTTAAAAAATTCTTTATATATAACTCTTGTGAGAGTTAGTGAGTGATTGGAATAGACATTCTTATTCTTCTATTTTCTAGATTTAGAAAATGGGAAATGAGATTCTATTCTAAAGGAATTGGTTTAAGTGTTTAGCCATTAAAACACTTGAGAAATTGGTTTTAGTGTGAGCCTTAAAAATACTTGTAATTTGGTTTTTGAGTGAGCCTTGAAAACTTAAGTTGTAAAGTTGTAAGTGTGAGCCATAAAACTCTTGTGTATTCTCAATCTTATGAATAAGATTGTGGGTGATTAAAAAATCCTAACTTGGGGATAAGTTAGGTAGAGACGTAGGATTATTGTTGAATCCAAACTCCTTAAATATTTGTATTATTCATTCTTCCTTCTCAACTCTTACTCAATTCTTGTAAACAATTCCTTTAATTTCCTATTTTTATTCAATAGTCCTATTCACCCCCTTGGACTCTTTCAACACCTAACCTAAACACAGTAACCCAGACACTCATCCTATCCTGAATGAGCAAAGAAGTGATGATTCAAAATATTTAAACCCCAGATGACCCTAATGCAACAACAGTTGAATGCCTTGATTTAAAGCGATAATCTCATAGCAACTCACACATAAAATAATGTATCACCACCAGGAGTAGCTCTGGATGTATTTGGCGAAAATAAAGGAAAACATAAAGCTTCAGAAGGAGAATCTAGCTCAATAATCCAGGACCTAGATGATTCAAAAATAGCTAAAAAAGTTAAAGAAGTCATGCATAAAGCTCGTATCGAGTCCATGAAAGAAGATGAATGCGTTATGGAAAGAAAGACACCCTTTGTAAGCCGAATAATCCGGACGGAGATTCCAACTAAATTTAGAATGCCTCAATTGGATTAGTTCAGTAGAATTGAAGATCCAATCAACCATATATCCCCATTTAGGACCATGATGTTACTTCAGAATGTGAATGATGGAATCATATGTAGAGTCTTTCCTAGTACGCTCATAAAAAATGCTTAGAAGTGGTTCCATCAGCTTCTCGAGAATTCTATCTCTTTCTTTGAAGAGTTAGCCGAGAAATTTCAGACTCAGTTCATCACCAACATCCTTTCTTCCAAAAATATCAATGATCTCAGGATGTGCAGACAGGAGGCCATCATCAAGAAGCTATTTAGATAGATTTAACAAAGTAGCTATGTAGATCGAGAATTTAGTCGATGAAGTAACCATAGAGGCTTTGAAGAATGGGACTCGACTGAGGAAGCTCAAGGATAAGAATATGATAAAAGAACCCAACACCTTCAGTGAGGTAATGGCTACATCAATAAAGATGGACGAAGATAGAATGATGCATCAGGATGACAAGAAAGTACCAGTCAAAAAGATGAAAGGTCAGGACTAAAAAGACCTAACTTCTAGCGAACAAACTTCAGAAACCTGGTAGATGAATTTAAAAATGAGGTAGATAAGTATACACTATTAAACACCTCTATATCTAAAATCCTCATGTGGATTAAATAAAATGGCTTAGGCATAACCCCAGCTAAAAGGCAAAGTCCAACTAGGAGAGCCATTCAGGATAAGAGGTACTACTGCCAATACCACTAGGATTATGGGCATGAAACTTAGGCATGCCGAGAATTGAAGAATGTCATAGAAAGATTAATACATAATAGTAAACTTGATAACTTCACTGACACAACTAGGAGGAGCAGAGATCTAGATAGTCATGATAAGGATAAACTAAAGCTAAAGAAAGTTTAGAATGAACTAGCCAGAGTTATCAATATGATTGTCAGAGGAGAGGCAATTGAGAAGAGGCCTAAGAGATCCCACAGAGAAGAAGGGTCCACCCATAAAAAGAAGTAGGCTATTATGTTTGGTCCGGAAGACGAGAAATATGTTTAGTACCCTCATAATGATCCCCTCGTAGTGTTTTCATTAACAATTACCTAGTAAAAAAATTACTGATCAATGATGGAAGCACTATCAACGCACTCTCGTAGAATACCTCTAAAGCAATTAGAGGTTTTATCACTGATTTGAAAGCTCTTCATAATCCCATTATAAGATTTTATGAAGGAACCACCCAACCAATGGGATTAATAGAGTTGAGTCTAGAATTTAATGACCAAGATACTGGAGAAGTGAAAAATGTCAAAGCTTAGTCCATTGTGGTAGATCTTCCTCTCACATATAATGGCATCATAGGCTAACCAATACTTTATAATATTGATGCAATCATGAGTATTTAACGTTTGACCATAAAGATTCCTCTTGAAGGTTGGGTCCTAACAATTCATAGAGATCAACACATGGCCAGACAATATTACCAGATGGTAGTTAGACCCCAGATGGAAGCATTCCCTCTAGAATCATGGGAAATGGAGAAACAATGAGCCAATTTTGAGTCAGTTGACTAGGTGCAGACCTTATAGATCGCTGAAGGAAAGATAGTAAGGATCGACAATGAGCTCGATAGCAAAGTTAAGCATGGAATAAGCAAGCTACTTATTAAGGATTCAAGTAGCTTTACTTCTCAAGCGTCTGAGATAACTGGCATAGATCATTGGATTGCCTCGTATAGTCTGAACATCAAGCTAGGAGTAAAGCTAGTCATTTAAAAAAAGAGGAACTTTGCATATAAAAGTCAAAAGGTACTCGCCAAGGAAATAAAAAAATTATTGGAAGCTAGATTCATTAAAGAGGTAACATACCTAGAATGGGTAGTCAACATGGTGCTGGTAAAAAATTCCAATGGCAAGTATAGGATGTATGTGGACTATACCGATCTCAACAGAGTATGCCTTAAAGATAGTTATCTATTGCCGATGATAGATCAACTGGTAAACTCCACTGTTGATCATTGTTAATATGGCTTTGTGGATGCTACTCAAGGGTACCATAAGATACTAATGAAGAAAGAAGATTAGGAAAAGACATCGTTTATCACCCATGAAGGTCTTTATTACTACAAGGTTATGCCCTTTGGGCGGAAGAATGCTAGAGCAACATATCAAAGGTTGATGAATCATGTGTTCTAATATCAAATTGGAAAGAATGTTGAGGTATATGTGGATGACATCATCATTAAGAGCTAACATGCAAAGCAACATTCTAATAATCTCGATCAAATCCTTTAAATACTAAGCCAATACTAGATCAAGCTTAATCTAGAGAAGTGTGTTTTTAGAGTAAAAGTAGGAAAATTCCTAGAATTCATAATATACCACAAAGCAATTGAAGCTAATCAGAAAAAGATGGTAACCATTTTTCAGATGAAAGCTCCGACATCAATCAACAAGCTGTTAAATCTAAATGGTAGAATTACAGCCTTAGGGCATTTTATCTTCAATTTAGTCAAACTATTTCTACCACTATTCTAAGCCTTAAAAAATACCAAGAAGTTTGTATGAAGTGAAGAATGTCTAGCAGCTTTTAAAGATATAAAAAAATTTCTCTGCTTGCTACCTCTACTTAGTTGGTCGATCCCCGGAGAAATACTGTACCTATATCTCTCTATTGGCTAGGAGTCGATCGCATCAGTGTTGGTAAGGGAAGAAGGAAGTCAGCAAAGTCCAGTATATTACATCAACAAAATACTCAGAGGTTCAAAAGTTTTGTATCTTATACTGGATAAGTTAGGTATGGCCATCGTACACACGTCCCGAATACTTCAGTACTATTTTTAGGCCCACTTAATCATTGTAAGGTCCAACTTCCTTTTAAGGAAAATCTTATAAAGACTTGAGATCTGGTAAGCTAGTTCAATGTTCAATCATGCTTGGAGAATTCGACATTAGCTATGAATCTTGACAGCAAATAAAAGCTCAAACCTTGGTAGATTTTGTACAAGAGATGGCAGTGGACAATGTCGCTCCTGTTGAGTCTCTATAATGGAAGTTATATATCGATGGAGCCTCATCCATCCAAGGATCAAGTGTTGGAGTCATTCTTAAAGGGTAATCTAAAGTCACTATCAAATATGCAGTTCAGATAAAGTACAATGCCACTAAAAATGCAACCAAGTATAAAGCACTCATCACAAGATTGAAGTTAGCCATCGAGGTCAAAGCCAAGAATCTCAAGATATACTCTGACTCACAACTGGTAATAAACCAAGTCAGAGGGACATACCAAATCAAAGACCTAAGCATCACTAAATATATGGACAAAGTCATGAAGCTCCTGAATAAGCTTGAATAAGATGGGGAACAATGGGAAATCATCCAAATCCCAGAAGTGAAAACTCAGAAGCTGATTTACTAACCAAGTCAGCAGCAGAAGATAATCAGACATTCAAAGAACTCAAGCTTACTAAAGAATTAATAAAGCCAAGCATCGAGGAGACAAAGATTATGGACATACAGGAAGTAGCAGAATGGATGAGACTGCTCATTCAGTATCTCGAGCATGGGATACTTCCACAAGATAAGCAAAAAGCTCAAAACTTAAAGATAAAAGCTTTGCATTACTCCTATGCAACGAGAAACTCTACAGAAGATCTCTCTCACATTTATGGTCTAAGTGTGTATCACTAAAAGAAGAAAATTACATGCTTAGAGAAATTTATGAAGGGATTTATAGAGCCCATGAATCTCATCATTCACTAATTAAAAAGGCATTACTCTAGGCCTACTATTGGCCTACTATGTCCTGAGATGCTCAGAAACTAGCATAAGAATGCCACAAATGTCAATAGTTTGCTCACCTTAACCATAAGCCATCTAATCCTCAACATCCAATTAGGAGCCCTTGGCCTTTTGCAATATAAGGGATGAACATCCAGGCCTATTTCCTACCTCAACCTCCTAGAAGAAGTTCTTGATTGTGGCTATAAACCACTTCACCAAGTGGATAGAAGTTGAAGTTGTGCTAACCATCATTGAAGCATGGATTCAATACTTTTTCTATAAAGAAATCATCTGTAGATTCAAAATACCACATACCCTAATAACAGATATTGGGAAACAGTTTGACAATAAAAATTTCAAAAAGTTTTATTCAGATATTAGGATAAAACTCTTATTTACTTCAGTAGCCTACCCACAAACAAATGGCCAGACGAAAGTCACCAACAAAATCATCATGTAAGGGCTAAAGAAAAAGACTAGATGAAAAGAAGGAGAATTGCATCGATGAACTTAACAATGTTGTCTGGGCCTATAGAACTACACCCAAAACTTCCACAAGAGAAACACCTTTTAAACTAACTTATGGGATGGATGCAGTAATCCCAGTAGAGATTACATCAGCAAGCTATTGGGTCATTAAGAATCTGGATCAGGAAGTCAATAACATAAATACTTAGATATGTCTAGACCTACTTGAAGAAAGGAGAGAGCAGGCATCCATTATAGTAGAAGCTCATAAACAAAGGGTCATGGAATATCACAATTGACACGTCCAACCAAGATAGTTTAAAGTCGGAGGTTGAGTACTTAGAAAGGCTGACATTGGCAAAGGTAACTCCGGCACAGACAAACTCTAACCTAATTGAGAAGGTCCTTATTAAGTCATCGAGAAAATGTCTAAAGAGGCATATAATATCAAGGATAAACAGGAAAAAAATTACCTCGATATTGGAACTAGGACAGCCTTTAAAAATATTATCAATAAATGTACTCTCAATTTTGGAGAATAAACTACTTTATTTATCTTTCATAATACTGAGTTACAGAGTATTACAAAAATAAAGAGAAAAATATCAACTAAGTAATTTATAATTGAGTATTAGGAAGCTTAGTAGAAGGAAGACTGGTAACTTAAGACTCAGATATAGAGGCTAGATTGGATCTAGCAAAGATAGCACCAACAAACATCTCCTCAACAGGCCTCGAATCCTTTATTTGCTCAGAAGATGATTTATCGGCAGTAGACTTAGTTGCTTTCTTAGGATTCTTCGATCGTTTGGAAGAAACCTTGCTCCAAGCATTTTCTTCGATAGCAACCCTGGCCAGATCGGTGGATGTTATTTTATCCAAGTCTTAAAAGTCTATATTCAGGTGTTGAGAAAGCAAGACTCTCTAACATTCAAACTTTATAAGCTTTAAAAAACCCCATGACCATATTCTGGTAGCTTCTTTTATCATCCTTACGAGATTTCTTTGCCTCAACAATTTTTTTCTCCAATGCCGTAACCTGGGAGTTTTACCCCTCAATTTTTTTATGTAAGTTAAGTTTGACTATGCTCCAACTCTTCCACCCTCTTTTGGCTTGCCTCGACCTTAAATCTCGCTTTAGGATGCTTAGTTTAGTAAAGTTCCAGTGCCACCTTCACTTTTTTCAGTCTCTTATCTAAGTTAATAGTTATGGTGCCAATCTCTGTCTTCTTCAAGCTATACTGACTCTTGAGATAATAATAATTATCTTTAGCTAGCAACAGAGCCTGAGTCATCTGAAAGAAAAGATAATCATCATCAACTTGGGTACATATGAACATAAATTAAATAAAGTGGAAGATAATTACCTCTAACTAGTGTCCTATCATAGAGTTGTACAACTCCTCCCTATCTACATCCGTTCAACATTGGATGTCTTCAGGAAGCCATAGAGACTCAGCATATTGATCCCTTACTTGAGCATTTAGGATACTCAAAGGCTTTATCTTTTTCAGAATCTAAGACCTTATGTCTGGACAACCGAATAACTTTAGGTGCTTGACAAAAATTTCCTCACATAGCTCTTCAACATCCGAGTCCTCATTCAGGGCTCATTTCCTTCGAACCTCAGATTTCTCCACCTAAGAAGTTTCAATCATGGTTTTTCCTTTCTGGCTAGGTGCAGCCTCAAATAAGACCTCCAAGGCAAGTGGCTCATAAATAAAAGAAGAAATCTGTACATCCTAAATCTCCAGCTTATCATCTATAAGTTGAATCCCATCCACAAATGCAAAAAAGTCAGTCATCGATAAATAAAAAAAGAATAGAAGTCAAAGTAAAACCTTTCAAATCTTAGAACTTACCACTGAGATGTATGCGATTAGGGTAGACTCTCCAGAGCTATCTTTGAGATAAATTTTTGGTAGATATTACGTTAGTTATGCCATGGAGATGAAGCCTTATAACCATCTCTATATCCTTATTGGATAGCCTTGAAGGATGCTTCACTTTGTGGTAGTCGTCAAACCACATCCGTCGGATATGGATGAAGTCCGAAGGATGTTTAACAATAAAAAATTGATGCCTCCAATTCTTATAGAGGTCCAGAAGTTTTACAAAAAGGCTATGGTTCAGAATAGCCGATAAGGAGAACATCAGCTCTCTCTTTTTCTTATTCAAGCTATAAAGATATCGGAGGACATTTAAGTCTGACGCTCTACCCTCTCTGTGTATCAACTTTATAAAACCAATCAAAATTCAACAACTATTAGGATGAAGTTGCCAAAGTGCTATGTTATATTTATTCAGAAAGCTCCTAATGAAGGGATCTAAAGGGAACTTCAATCTCCCTTCTAATTAATCAAAGTATACCACTAATCTATCAAAATCCAGCATATGAGTATGGGCTTTAAAGTTTTTATCTACAATGTGTAGAGTAAAGTCTGCTGAAATGCTAAAACATCTTATATACCATTTTAGCATATCCTCATCTACCCTAGAGATAAAAAAATTATAACTAACTTACTCTCATGGAGTCATGAATCCTATTAAATAAATATAAAGAGGAACAATATGGAGAAGAGAAGAAGCTTCACCTGGAGAGAATAATGCGAGCTTACGGAAAAGGCTCTAGAGACGCAAAGAACATGCGAGAGAGAACTTAGCAAGGAAAGAAGACAACAAGAAAAGTAAAAATGCAACAAACATAAGGGTATGATATATTTAAAGAGTAGCGAAAGGTTCTGGAATGACCATTACTGCCCTCATGATCATTTTCATCTCTTTCATAGCATCAAAGATATTTTTAGGCAAAAGAAAAGCCCACTAATCGAGCAGTTATTATTATGGCAACTAAAACGTCTCATCTTCTGACACACGAATATAGACGTGATGGTTATACAATTCAAAATTCAAAGGAAAGTCAAAAGATGTGGCAGTTGATAATCCTACTCCTCTCGCGACCAGTTGTCTCCTTTATCAGCACTCGGGTCATGCCTCTAATGCACTAAGATTCAAAGTCCAGTGACTAAAGCAGACACCTTTAGGTCACTTTGATAGTACTGAGGTTCGACACTTAAGCCACACTTTTAATACATCGAGTTTTTAAGTCCAGTGACTGAAGCTGGCACTCTTAGGTCCTTTCGATAGTACTAAGATTCCCATTTAAAGAGACTCCCGGATAAGAATAAATATTCTCCTAATAGGCATAAGACTTTCATTAAAGAATAATCTTATTTCTCTCAAGTTTGAGCATTACTATCCCTACCCACCCCATATCCCTCATTCTTATTCATTTTATTCTTCTTATACTCATTGCTCTCTTTATCTCTTTAAAACTCTCTCTATCTACATTCTCTAACTTAGGCATCGAAAGGTTTGTTGGATTCTTCTTACCTTTTATCTTTCCCTTCTTTGATCCTTTACAGGGTTCTAGCTCAAGAGTTTTGAAAATAAGTTATTAGCTGATTCTTTCATTTTTTACATTTTGACTATTTGATTCTTTTTGCATTCATTTGCTTGTATATGTCTGACTGTGAATGTGACCATGTGTGACCTTCAAATGTTGTGCCTTATGTTTGTTTGGTGCCTGTGGTATTTTGCTTTGCAGTATTGCATATTGCATGTTTATGAGCCTCTAAACACCATATGTAGTGCCACAATCTAGTTGGTGCCTGTGGTGATATTGTAAATGGGAGTTATGTCTGAATATTAAAATGTTTGCCTCTTTCTTTGGTGACTTTTTTAACATGTTGCCACAAATAATGTTGCATTTATTTTTTTATTATATTCTATAGCACTTGACCCCCTTTAGTTTGTTGCATGATTTTTCACTTTAACCTTTGTTTCTTGGTGACCGTTGATATGTTGTTAGAAATATGGACTAGCGTGCATTTTATATGACTTGACAATAACAAACTTTGTGCCTCAAAGTTGTTTGCATATTTATTTTAAATATGAATATGTTTAATTGTTTATACTTGAAGCGATTCTTTGCATATTTATTTGAATCTTCCTGCAGGACTTAATATTTTTTACTGGACTTTTCATATATTTTTTTTGGTGGAAGCAATCATTCACAACTTATAGATTGTCTTTGAAATTTTTTTATAGAAACTGGAAGTTTCGTTATATACAATTTGTAATTATAAATATTATTTTTGTAACTAATCATTTTTTGCGGGTCAATTTTTTTTGTATCTAAATAGTATTAGTTAATTTGTACATGTAAACACTCCATATTTTAAGATTAGTGTATTTTGTAATAGGTAATTTAGGGCAAATATGTATTATAAACTCAAATTAGTTGATATTTATTTTTAGTCTTTTGTCTAAATTTCATAGTTTTTATTTATGGGTTTACAATTTTAAGGCCCAATCTAGCGAAGTCCAAATCGATTTTTCACCCCAAATTTTTTGAAAAATTTCTGTCAATCCGAACCAATATTTTACCTTATACTTTAGATCGGTTTGGTTCCATTTGCCAAGTCCCGAAGACCGATTCGTTTTCACCTCTGACCACCCGATTTGACTCAATCTGTCTGATGCTCACCCTTAGTTCAGTCCATGAATATTTATATCACATATCGTATTTATTAATAAAAAAGTTTGTTAATTCATTAGATTAAGAAAACATTTTCCTTATTAGTTTTTTATATAATATTTTTAATAATTATTTTAAGCAGTCACAAAAATTTTGACTCATTCATATGGAGACTTAATTAAAATTTTAGTTAAAAAATTAATTTTTCTTTTCATTTTAATTAAATTTTTATTTTAAAAAATTAAAAAGAAGTCCAAGTTGACAAATAAAAATCTACCTGTGCACCGTGTGAGGACGGCAAGAGTACATTTTACAGAGTCTTTAATGATTTTCCTCTACATTCAACTTTGAAACTTCTATGGGCAATGTACGTTATCATATATCAATCTAGAACACAATATAGATGGATAAAATTATTTTTTGTTGTCTTTTCAGCCGATACATCATTATTGAATTGTTTTGTTTTGTGTTTTGGGATTATTAAAAGACTGATAACGTTGTCGTTGTTGTCGATTACAACTAACTGAACGAGGTTAATGGAGGTGCGTATAGATTGGAGAGATGAGTGTGTGTCGGGTAGTAACTTCGTGTCGTATGTAGAATCTAGATGATGGTAGTAGGTGATGGAGATCATATCGTCACAGCCAAGAGAATAAGCCTGTCCTCTGCTTAAGTTATAGCGTTGAACTTTTACTTTGTATTTTCTTAGCCATCTCGCCGGCCGTCTGTGTGAAGGAAGGACTTAAAAATAGTTGGCTTTTGGCAAATACTTTCTTTCTAGGAATCTCTGTTAGATAAATAAGAAGAACCAATGGTACAGTAACAAATTTTGTCCCTGAATTAAATACTGTTTTTTAAGAATTTTACCTCTGTTATTTTGACTATGGATTGTTTGATAATTTCTTGCAGAATTTCATAAAAAATTTTTACAGATATATGTGTAAAAATTTTGTAGATAATCTTCAATGAACAGATACAACTATTTATGAAAAAATATTTAACTTTGCAGTTTAATTTGAGACGAAGACTTTATTTAATAAAATTAAAATAATAATAATAATAATAATAAATAATTTATTATGAATGTGAATGAACAATATATTACTTGTGAGAGAATAGTTCTCAAATAGTGAAAAGAAAATCTCTATATAAAGGGATTAAAATTCATTAATGAGAAGGTTAAGATTAAGAAGAAGAAAAGA
The DNA here is from genome assembly GCA_947683625.1 of Mallotus nudiflorus. NCBI lineage: Eukaryota > Viridiplantae > Streptophyta > Magnoliopsida > Malpighiales > Euphorbiaceae > Mallotus > Mallotus nudiflorus. Next base: position 1,701,949 of record CANTUR010000008.1, on the reverse strand, counting down.
TAGATTACTCTCCAAATTCTTTCAATATTATAGTTCTCTAAATTCTCTCCAAACTCTTTCTAAATTCTCTCAAAATCATTCTACTATAAAATATTTTTCTTCTAGTTAAATACTACTAAATTCAAGTTTAGTTCTATAACAAAATAAATAATTTAATCTTTATTTCACAACACGTTATCAGCACGAGGAGCTCTCGATCAAAACAATAAGGTACATATTTCTTAATATTTAATATTTATGAATATATTAGTTGATTATATATTATCATGGATGACTATGCCTCCTACTAATTTATATATTTATATTTATTTCTTCAATCTAACTTTATATTAATTGTTATTTTTATTTTGTTTTACTAACTACATCATTGATGCAAATATTGCTAGAAATGGTTCTAACCTTATGGATGGCTATGCCTCCTACCAATTTATATTTATGCATATTTATTTTTTTTATTATTTATGTTAATGGAAGGCTATACCCCATTTTATATTAATGGACGGTTTTACCCCATATTTATACATATCGTTATGTTAATTCACTTGCTATAAATAATCATATCAACATTATTTATTGATTTTACTTTATATAATTTATTTCTCAATATATTATATTAAAAAAAAAATTCTAACGGCTATATTTTTATTACCAACGGTAATATAACGGTAATAAACGGCTATATTTTTCATTATAAATAGATGAGCTATAAATGTTATTCATTCACACAAATTCATACATTTTCTCTTTCTCTCTTTACTCTAAATTGTAAACATGATTTGGTATATTTATATTTGTGTTTTGATCATGACTATTATAATAGTTTTAGGAATAATTAATATGGAAGATGATTTTCTATTTGATATAATTTTAAGTATTATTGTATCATTTTTTGTACCACTATTATTTCTTGCAATATTCATTCATGATATAATTAATTAGTAAATTTCTGATCATGTTTGATTTTTTTTAGTAGCCATCAAATTTATGAATTCTAATTGAGTTATATTTTTTTTTATTAGTTATCATAATGACAAATCTAGCAAAGCTTGAGTTCGTTGCTCTTGACATCACGGGAAAAAATTATATGTCTTGGATTCTAGATGTAGAGATGCATCTTCAATCAATGGGGTTAATTGATACCATAAAAGAAAATAATAACACCTCATTGCAAGATAAAGCCAAGTCTATAATTTTTCTCCGTCGTCATCTTGATGAAGGATTAAAATGTGAATATTTGACTGTCAAAGATCCAAGTGTTCTTTGGAAGGATATAAAAGACAGATATGATCATCAAAGAGATGTAATACTACCAGTAGTCATTGATGAATGGAGAGCTTTACGCTTTCAAGATTTCAAAAAAGTGAGTGACTATAATTCTGCAATGTTCAGAATAGTATCACAATTAAAATTATGTGGACAGACAGTCACAGATGAGGATATGCTGGAGAAAACTTACTCCATATTTCATGCATCAAATGTTACACTGCAACAACAATACAGGATGCAGAGATTTAAAAAATATTCTGAACTAATTTCATGCCTACTGGTAGCTGAGAAAAATAATGAACTCTTGATGAAAAATCATCAATCCCGTCCCACTGGCTCAATAGCATTTCCAGAAGCAAATGCTACAAATTATTCCAGATATAAAAATTACAATAGCCGTGGATGTGGGAGAGGTAGAGGTCGTGGACGTGGAAGAGGTCAATTCTTTGGCCATGGTCGTGGAAATAAATATAATAATACTCCACAATAAACTCAGACTCAACCTCAAAAGAAGTTAAAATCAGTCATCAGTGGTGTTCAAGAAAGGCCTCAATATAAGTCTGAAACTATGTGTTTCAGATGTGGTAGTAAAGGACACTGGTCACGAATTTGTCGAACACCACCACATCTTTGCCAACTTTATAAGGCATCATTGAAAGGCAAAGAAAAAGGAAATAAACTTCAATGAGCATCATACTCATGTTAATGATACAACTCATTTAGATGTTTCTGATTTTACTGATGATTTTACTGACAATGGAAATTGAGACATCTATAATTTTAAGTATATTGTTATTACTTATTTGATTCTGAAGAATATGTTATTGTTATGTATGTTATTTTTAAATTAAATAAAATGTCCTACTTTACAATTATTTTATGTTTTTACCTTAATTGATTAATTTTGTGTTTATTTATTTTGAAGTTTAATATGGATTGTACTCAACATAAAGACAATATTTGAGATCTCTGCATACCAGATAGTGGTACTACACATACTATCTTGAAAAATAGAGATTATTTCTCTGAAATAAAGCCCACAAAGGCAGTTGTAAAAACAATATCAGGTCTTGTAGATCTGATTGAAGGAATTGGCAAAGCTAAATTTATATTACCAAATGGAACAAAGTTTATAATTGATGAAGCTTTGTTTTCACCAAAATCAACAAGAAATTTGTTGAGTTTTGATGACATATATCGAAATGGGTGTGATACCCAATCTATTACTATAAATGGTAACAAATATTTAAATATAGTTTCCTATGAATCAGGAAAAATGCAAGTATTGGAAAGACTGTCAAAACTCCCTACTGGATTGCATTACATGCATATACATGTAATTGAATCAAATATGGCAGTAAAAGAAATATCTTATGATCCTTCAATAATAAATTTATGGCATGACAGATTAGGTCATCCTGGATCAGTAATGATGCGAAGGATAATTGAGAATTCACATGGGCATCCCTTGAAAGGGCAAAGAATTCCTCAATCAAATGAAATGCCATGTACAACTTGTTCTCTTGGAAAATTAATCTTGAGACCTTCACCATCTAAAATTCAAAATGAATCACCTATGTTTCTTGAAAGAATTCAAGGTGATATATGTGGGCCAATTCACCCACCATGTGGACCATTTAGATATTTTATGGTATTAATTGATGCATCTAGTAGATGGTCACATGTTTGTCTATTGTCAACTCGTAATGTTGCATTTGCAAGGTTGCTTGCTGAAATTATTAAATTACGAGCACAATTCCCTGATTATACAATCAAGAGGGTAAGACTTGATAATGCTGGTGAATTTACATCTCAAGCATTCAATGATTATTGTATGTCTACTGGGATCATTGTTGAGCATCCTATTGCCCATGTACATACTCAAAATGGTTTAGCTGAATCATTGATTAAACGACTTCAGTTTATTGCTAGACTATTAATAATGAGAACAAAGCTTCCCATTTCAGTTTGGGGTCATGCAATCCTACATGCTGCTTCATTAATTCGCATCAGACCTAGTGCATATCATAAATACTCCCCACTACAATTGGCATTTGGTCAAGAGCCAAATATTTTCCATCTCAAAATTTTTGGTTGTGCAGCATATGTACCCATTATGCCACCTCAGCGCACAAAAATGGGTCCTCAACGAAGATTGGGAATTTATGTTGGGTTTGAAACACCCTCAATTATTAGATATCTTGAACCTCTAACTGGTGATGTTTTTACAGCACGTTTTGCTGATTGTCAATTTAATGAGGTTGTTTGTCCAACATTGGGAAAAGGGGAGAAAGAAGTGAAAAGGGATATTTCATGGAATGAACCATCATTATTGCATCTGGATCCTCACACAAAACAATATGAATTAGAAGTGCAAAAGATTGTGCACTTACAAGCAATTGCAAATCAATTGCCAGATGCATTTACTGATACAAAAAGAGTGACTAAATCATATATACCAGCAGCCAATGCTCCTGCTCGTATTGAAATTTCAGAAATAAAATCTGAGAATAAAGACACTCATGAGTCTAAAATACACCAGAAGCATGGAAGACCAATTGGTTCTAAGGATAAAAATCCTCGAAAGAGAAAGGGAGTAGATAATCATATTGATAACGAGGAAAATATCCTTGAAGAAATAGAAAATAAAGAAAGTCATGAAACATTGTCATATACTGTTGCATATGAAATCATAAATGACAAAGATGATCCTGAACCAAAATCAGTCATGGAATGTCAAAATAGGCATGATTGGATAAAATGGAAAGATGCTATGCAGGCTGAATTGGACTCACTAAACAAATGAAATGTTTTTGGGCCAATTATTCCTATGCCTAAAAATGTGAAACCTGTAGGATACAAGTGGGTCTTTGTACGAAAGAGAAATGAGAAAAATGAAATAATAAGGTACAAAGCTAGACTTGTAGCTCAAGGTTTTTCACAAAGGCCAGGAATTGATTATGATGAAACGTATTCTCCTGTTATGGATGCAATTACGTTCAGGTATCTGATTAGCCTAGTAGTTTCTAAGAAATTAGAAATGCGTCTTATGGATGTTGTGACTGCTTATTTGTATGGATCACTTGATAATGACATTTATATGAAAATCCCTGAAGGATTTAAAATGCCTGAAGCATTAAGTACAAAACCCAAAGAAATGTATTCGATCAAGCTCCAGAGATCTTTATATGGGTTAAAACAGTTTGGACGCATGTGGTATAATCGTTTAAGCAATTATTTGATTAATAAAGGATATGTGAGTAATATTATTTGCCCATGCATTTTTATTAAGAAAATAATATCCGGATTTGTGATTATAGCTGTATATGTTGATGATTTGAATATCATTGGAACAGAAAATGAGATCCATGGAGCAACAGTATACTTAAAGGAAGAATTTGAAATGAAAGATCTTGGAAAAACCAAGTATTGCCTTGGTTTACAGATTGAGCAAATGCACAATGGGATATTCGTGCATCAATCAAATTACACAGAAAAGATCTTGAAACGCTTTAATATGGATAAAGCAAATCCTTTAAGTACTCCAATGGTCGTTAGATCACTCAATATTGAGACTGATCCATTTCGACCCTGTGAAGAAAATGAAGAAATTCTTGGTCCTGAATTTCCATATCTCAGTGCCATTGGAGCTCTAATGTATCTTGCTAATTGTACTAGACCTGACATTTCTTTTGCAGTCAATTTATTAGCAAGGTTCAGTTCAACTCCAACAAAAAGGCATTGGAAAGGGGTCAAACATATACTTCGATACCTTCGAGGAAATGTTGATTTGGGTTTATTTTATTCTAACAATTCAAAACAAGAATTGATTGGTTATGCAGATGCAGGGCATTTATCTGATCCTCATAAAGCGAAATCTCAAACAGGCTATGTGTTCACAAATAATGGAACTGTAATTTCTTGGCGTTCCCAGAAACAAACGCTTGTCACTACTTCCTCAAATCATTATGAAATTATTGCACTACATGAAGCAAGTAGAGAGTGTGTGTGGCTTAGATCAATGACACATCATATTGAAGAATCTTGTGGTTTTCCAGTCAACAAAAGTCCAACAATTTTATATGAAGATAATGCAGCATGCATTGCACAGTTAAGGGAAGGATATATCAAAAGTGATAGAACCAAACATATACCTCCAAGATTCTTTTCATACACTCAAGAGCTAATAAAAGACAATCATATAGATATCAAGTATATTCAGTCTAGCCAGAATTCAGCTTATCTTTTCACAAAGGCACTTCCAACTACAATCTTTAGAAAGCACGTTCACGATATTGGAATGCGACATCTACATACTATGTGAAGGAAGATTATACATATCAACTTGAGGGGGAGAATATCATGCACTGTACTCTTTTTCCTTAAGCTAAAGTTTTTCCCACTGGGTTTTATTTAGCAAGGTTTTAACGAGGCAGTTGCAAAATATTGTTATTCAAGGGGGAGTATTATGAATGAGAATGAACAATATATTGCTTGTGAATGAACAATATATTGCTTGTGAGAGAATAGTTCTCAAATAGTGAAAAGAAAATCTCTATATAAAGGGATTGAAATTCATTAATGAGAAGGTTAAGATTAAGAAGAAGAAAAGATAGATTACTCTCCAAATTCTTTCAATATTATAGTTCTCTAAATTCTCTCCAAACTCTTTCTAAATTCTCTCAAAATCATTCTACTATAAAATATTTTTTTTCTAGTTAAATACTACTAAATTCAAGTTTAGTTCTATAACAAAATAAGTAATTTAATCTTTATTTCATAACATAATTATTATTATTATGCAGAAAAAAATATTTTTAATTATGAAATGGTACAAGTTCAATCTTTGATTTATATATATATATACACATTAATGTGAGTAGGCCCACAGGGCTTGATACTCTTATTGAAGTCTATAAGCCTGTATGAGCGTGCATGGCTGGAATGGAGAGGCAAATCATGTGAACAGTACCCCAGCCACTCACTAAATGACACATGGCATTAGTTAAATATACACCCATTAACAGAGAAGAAGGCAAGTAACCGTAAACCTTGCAAAACCCCAGCCCATCTTCTCTCCACTCACTTGGCCATCGGAGTGAGCTCACTGGGATCCCGCCCAGCGAACTCTCTTTGCAGGCACACTACTCACCTGGAAACGGACCAGCAGAACCTAAGATACACATGCATTGGGCATGTAAAGGCCCATTAAGGTTGTGAAAAGATAGGCCTGGAAAACATGTATCTTAAACCCTAATTATTTTTTTCTCTCCAATACAAAATCATCGTAATATTCCAGCAGTGTCTGAAATTCCCCGCCAAACGGCCCCGATCAATTCCCGCCAGAAAAGCCAAAGCAAAATCATTACTGATAGAACTCTGAATGCATGAAAAGTGCAAGTGCATATTTATGTCGTATCGGATTCGTAATTAGGAACTTTCCCCAATTTTCACTTCGAAGACTCGCTTCACTCTCTTCTGCAAGCCCTAATTTCTCTTCCGACGAAGATGAAGTCGAAGAAGTTGGCAGCGGCAGCGCCGTTTATCGACAAGTTCTCCGACGGCAGCGGCCAACCTCCATAAAATGGAACCCTCAGCTGTATAATTCGGTCAGCTTTATCGGAAGTGTTGTTCGGCCTGTAGAGGTTTACAAAACGAAAGGTGGCATCTTTGGGGCTTATACTTTTATTAAAGTGACAAACCCTAGAGATCAAAATCACACCTTTAAGTTAGTTTTCGATTAATTGAACTTTTGAAAATTGATTATCTATTAGTTTTTTTGCCATATGCATATTGTTAAATAAATATTTACCTTGGAACAGAATGCAGGTGGAGATGTGGGAGGATATGGCAAAAAGAGGTATACAGCATTTGAAGCAAAATGATAAAATCTATGTTTCAGGCTGTTTAGGGACTTATGAAGTGGCTGATGAGAATGGGAATCTCACGTCAAAATACAAGGTGCATAACATGAACTTGTTTAATTTCCCTGTAAATTTGAAATGGCAGCTCACTTTTTCCTAATATAGAGACCTTGTCATTTACACTCATTCTATTTGCATAAACTTTATTTGATATCATGTGTTTTTGCAGGTTGTTGTGAAAGAACTGTGTCATGTTGCACAACCTGATCAACGACAACCTTTCCACAAACCTGAGGAACTGGGGTCACAAGCAAGCGAAATATCAGATGAATTACAAATAAAGGCCAGCAAAAATTTGAAGGAATTACAATCAGGAGGTAAATTTTTTTTTTTTTCATTTCCTTTTCGTATATATTCTAAAGTAAGTGTATTTTCTAATCTGTCTCTTGATGAAATTATTGCTGGGATTTCAAGGTAGAAAATAGTTTGCATGTCAACTGATATAACTGATTGATTTAGATGAGGTGGATTGCTTTGCTTATATGTGATTTTTTTTTTTTAAGATATGGTGAAATTTCATATTATACAACAGATAATTATGCTGATTATTATGCAATTGTGCTTGTAACCACATAAATCCTTAGCTCAGAAGTTATACCTGTCAGAAATGTGTAATTTACAATGCAGAGAAACTGTCCTGGCTTTTTGTTTAATTATATTAGCACATTCTGATAGATTAGGCCAAATTGCTTCGGGTGAGTCCACAAGGATTATTGTTGAGGCTAAATTCTCTTTTATTTCTCATATAATTCGTTTTCAGTTTTTCCGATTCTTTTATTCTTGTCTTGAGTGTTTTCAGTTTTTCCTTTTTTCTTATTCTTGTCTCCATATATGCTTACATCCAAAAATTTAGGTGAAACTGGCATGGAAAACTGCAAAAATCACCTTGACTTGTGGCAACTGTTTTTCTGCAAGCCATACGAGTGGTGGGATAAGAGGAAAAGTAAACAAGATCGAGAGCTGCCAGATTTTAAGCACAAGTACAGCAGTGAAAATCTTTGGTTGAGACCAGATGACCCACCATGGATCAAAAGACAACTCCAATTGCTTGACATGGAAATAGCTGAACAAAGGCGAGTGAATGGTGTAGGTGAAACTTGGACAGAAAGGTACAATAATTGCCATCACTTGTGGCAAGTATTTTTCAGCAACCCTCATGAATGGTGGGATAACAGAAAAAATAAGAAAAACTCACGGTTACCAGATTTTAAACACAAGTACACTCATGAAGCTCTTTGGATAAGTCCCAATGATCCACCGTGGGTCAAAAGACAGCTCCAACTTCTTGATTCTGCAAAGGGAGAGGCATGCCTGGGGGAAAATGTAGAATTTCGTCGTCAGCTATCCAAATGGACTTTTGATGGCTAGGAACTATTCTGGTGTCTTGCATTTTCTGTTGCTTCTGTCTCCTGCTTGCTGGTGCAGGTTTGTTTAATACAACGTTTTAATGTTCCAGTAATAGCTTGCATCTGTTAGTAGTCTTGTCATATTTTTGAAAGTGATGTATATAAGCATTGATATCCTAGAATCAGATTGTTATATAACATGATCCAATAAAGCTATATATGATGGAATGTAAATACAAAGTTGTTGCTTTTCTGAAGCGGGTTTATTTTCTCCACCTTTTTCTCAGTTAACCCGCATAACCATTGTATGCATAGCATAATGGAAATTAAAAGCATGTGGAAATCCAGAAACCTGATTCTTTTTCAGTCTGGTTCCTGCTAAGCTAAATCTCTTAGCATATATTTATGTGCAAGTATTTTGCCTGAATACAATATGCGCATGGATATATGGTGATATGCGGAGCTTGAGCAATTAGCTAGTCATTATAACAAAAGTTTGTTGAACTCTTTTTCTCCCGTGTCCATACGGTGGTTCAACTGCAACTCAATTCATCCCTTTTCCAGGCCTATGAAAATGGACTGGATGTTGTTGTGAGTCAGCTAATGTTTGTTCTGTTATTATTATTTTTTTTGGGATAAGTAAACAAAATAATTTGTGATTAGATGCATTTTCATTTAAAAATTTGTGATTTTTTTTCATAATATTTAGAGATATGTGATTTTATTTTCTAATACTTTAATACTACATCAACAAATATCATCATTATTTTATAATAAAATTTTAATATAATAATCCCTCTCAATAATAAAAATATTTTATATGTGATTTATCAACAATATAACTATTTGGATGCTTTTAAAAATGTTATAAATTTATTTTAAAAATACATCTTATTTTTATTTATTGTCAATTTATTTTAGTTAATTGAATACTATACTACTTACTAAATAATTTTACTTTTAAAATTTTTAATTATTTTAACATTATTGCTATATCATATACTTTTAATATTATTTTTAAGTAAGATATCAAAATACAAGTAGAATCAAACCATATACTTTTAAATGTTATGAAAAAATACATCTTTCAAGTGAAAAAATACTTAATCACATGATATTGTATTATAATTTTTTATTACCTTTTTTTAAGCATTACAATAGTCAATATGTTTGTATGTTGGTGAAAAGGATGGGAATATCTATCTAATCCAAAGACGGATCGCCGTATTAATTAAATTGGTGAGATTGGATGGACCATCAGAGGGTCCATGAAGAAACTAATTTAGACGGGTTGCCACACTTGTCAATCAGTGGGTTCCCTAGACGAACCATGAAAGGGCTCACAGATAAATTCCAAAAGAATTTCCAGAAATGTAAGACGCAAGACCTGCTCTTGGTGCAGTGACTCCACCCACCTTGGCTGGGTAATGTTTGTGTTGTTATAATTACTTGCAACTAATCTACTAACTAGTGTCCTGTGTGTACTAATTGATGCCCTCTAGAACTTTAGAAAAAAATGGTCTCAAAAGTTGAATTGGATTACTGAAAAAGACTGTCAACTAACAAATAATCACTGAATCACCAGCATCCACATGATTATATAACAATTAACATAAATAAATGGACTTACCAAGTCAAAACATGAATGAGGTCACTTAGTTTGCTTTCTGAACCAACGCAATTTATGGTATTTTTGATTTAATCATTCCATGTCTCTTTTAAGGATGATCCTGAACTTTGATAAGTTAGAAAGCCGAACTGAACCGACCAAAATACAACAAGTGGCTTGTGCATATCTGGCAGTCAAAGCAAACATTACCAATACACCATCAGAAGTTACTAAAATTTCATAAAGTAAACTACCCATTAAATGTATTAAAAGGCAATATGCCCTTATCTCTTTTTTTTTTTTTTCCGATTGATAAAAAAAAAAATGAATAGTGATGCAGTGGGGCGGTGGCGGTGTACTAGTGAGCATGGGACTCTTTTATTTGCGGCAGTGGTAGACTCTCCTTAACGGCGAAAGTGATAAAACAGATCGTGAGAAACAAGTTGAACGAGGGTGAAATGGTCATTTAGCAAGTCAATGTCGGACCTAATTTTTTTTTTTTTTGGTTCCCACGTCTATTTCTTCTTCTGTCTATCTTTGCTTTCTATTTTCTTCGGTCAATGATTTTGACAAATTTCTGTCTCCAACTGGCATTTTATGCAATTTTTTGACAAATTTGTGTAGTGCGACTGCGACTGCCACATGGGTGTGGCACTTAAAATAGCACGTCACTCTTTTCTTTTTTCTTTTTCTTTTCAATTTTAGATTCATCATCAACTTATAATTTTTTTTTAAACAAATTTTACTAAAAAAAAGGAAACTATTATTGTTTAGTTTTACGTACTTTATTAATAATAATATAAAAATATTTTTATTATAAATTGATAAAGATAAAATAAAATAAAACTAACCAAATAACTAGAGAATTTTTTTCCATTGTTCACTAATAAAATTAATTATATTTCAATTTGATAAAATTAAAACTAAAACTAACTTATAACAAAATAAAAATTAATTTTTATCTTTATATTTAGATATTTTATGATGAAAATATTCTTAATCATACTTTTATAATAAAAATATGAAAATTTAAAAAATATAAAAAATTTATAATAAAATTCATAAATATAAAAATAAAAAATTTTCTTATCAATTTAATTTTTTTCAAAACGAAATGAATTAATCTCAAAAATAATTTCACTATTTATTAATAATTTCTCTTTTTTTTAGTACATTTCTTGAATTTCCATATTTTGTTAATTTTAGAATATATGTTAAAGTATATTTTTATTTTTTATTCAAATTTTAAATAATTAAAAATAATTTATTAATAATAGAATATTGAATTTCACACTTATTTCTATTATTTATTTTATCAAAACCATTTCAATAATTTTAATAAATTTTTAACTTTTAATTAAATTTATTAAAATATTTTAGTAGACTTTATTTCGTAAATTTAATAAAAAGGTTAGGTTTTCTTTGTGTAAGTACTAAAAATTATTCAGCATAAAAGGGTCCCGCTAAAGAATATTTTGACTATCCATTAAAGAAATTTTAAGAAAAAATTAATTTTATTAACGTTATATAAAATTGACAATAAAATTGTATTATAATTTAATTCGTGAGTGATACAAAAGTTATGATTTTTTATATAATTTTTCCTTTAATTTATTTTAAAATTATATTCTTAAGTAAACCTATTAATAATATTATCAAATTAGACGGTCTTGAAGCCCATTAAAATGGGTGAGGTGGTGTGGCACATTACCACATCTGCCACGTCGCCAAAAAATGTGCTAGGCTTCATTTGTTGACGAGTGTAGTGGTCTATATAATTTAACATATTTTCTTTCCCTGTTTATTATTGATAATTGTATACTATTATTCAAAAATATACATATATATCTTCATTAATACTCATAAAAGTTATCAAATAAAAAATTAGATGGTCTTAAAATTTACTGTAAAAATATTAAATTAAATAATACTGCTATTTATTGTTTTCTCTATTTCATATTAATTGTCGTTAAAGGTAATATTATAAAAATTAAAAATTCTGTTTAATAAGTATAATTATAGGTATAAATGATTATATAACCCCTTTTAAAAAGATTAAAGTTACTATGAATTATAATTATTCTAATATAAAATTTACTTTAAAATAAAAATATTGATATAATTAAAAAAAATAATTTATTTTTCATTAATAATTTTAAAAAATCATTTAAAATGAAATAAATTTTAATTTTTTTAAAAAATAATTAGAATGAAACAAAAAGAGTAACATTCTAATTCATTTAACAAATAAATTTTAACTAATTTTTTGCACTTTTAAATTATTTTCAATGGTCTGTTCGTCTAGGGATAAGATGACAAAACCTTCTATTCACGGAGTAAGGCACTTGTAGAGGCGATGATCGAATCTCCCCACCCTCCTCCCCTCTCATGTCAAAAAAAAATATATATTTTTTCAATTTATATTTTAAAACAAACCATACTAATAAATTTTTTTTTCAAGTTAATTTAATTTAATGATATATTATCTTACATTTTTATTCAATCTCCCAAAACAAAAATTAGAAAGGGAGGATTCAACTAGGTTGTTGATACTTGATATCTATGGTTACCTTTTGTTTTGTTGAGAGAAATCAATAGAAGAATGAAAAATCACCTATCAAAAAATGGGAATTTGGTATTGCCCAAAAAAAAAAAAAGGAATTTGGAGAGCAAAAGCAATAATTCACGGTGATGTGGAAAAGTCATGAAGCAGCATTCTTATCACAATTTGACAAAAATTTGGCTGCTATAACCGTACATTAACACATGGATGGCTGAATTTAAATTATAAAAATTTAGCCATTCAATTTGACTCAATTTTCTTCTATATGACTTTGTTTATAATATCAACGTACAAATTAGGTGAAGTCTTAATACAATAAATAGTTATCCCTTAAATAACATTTTTTTTAATCTTTTATAACATTTTTTATTTAAAAAATAATTTAAATATTATCAATATCATAAAAAAGTAAATTTGTGCAAATATATATAAAATTTAACAATCATTATAAAAAAAAAAAAAACGATTTCTAAACATAATAGGTTCATGGCTCCGAAAAATAATATAATTTTTTATTAGTAGAATAATTAAATGACAAAAGTAATATTCTAATTTATACAAATTAATAATGATGAAATTTAAATTGTATGATGTATATAATATGGAATAATTTTTTTTTCAATTTTTACAAATTTTTTATCATAAAATTTAAGTTTTTTTTTATATATATATTTTATTTATTTTATTCAAGCCACCAACATGATGAGTACAATAAATTCTGATTAATTGATTTCAATTCAAATATAACCATAACAACGATAAAATCGCTTAACAATTAATTTAATATAATTATATGTATCACCATTTAAAAAATCACCTAAATCATAATAGTCTTTATCAGTTACTTTAATATTACCTTAAATTTTATATTTTAAAATTTAAAAAACTAGTTATATATTCATACATTACGCGGATTATTTATTAATAAATTATTTATTTATATTTTAATATACTTTATTTATGAAAAATTTCAATTATAAGATATATATAAATAATAAAATTTATATAGAGGATTTATATAGATTAAAAAGTAGTATAATAAAAAATTTTAGCATAAATAAATAGTATAATAAATTTCTATTAATAGTATAATAAATTATATAATAATTAGTATAGAAGGTTACTGTAAGACTTAATTATGTTACACACAAAGTTTTAAAAATAAATACTGATATATAAGATTAGTTATAAATTTTGTTTTTGTTAACATAATTTTTTAATTATAATAAGATAGTTTTAATATTATTATATTAGTATTAGAGTATATATTTATTAGTGTTTTAGTTGAAAAATAATACTAAATAATTATTATATTATTATACTTTTAAAATTTTTTGAAAAATAAAATTTTTAATGGATTAAAAAAATATTTTAGTGATTTAAGGTAGAAAAATATGCAGTATATAAAGGGTTTGTTGTACTTTGGTACCATAACTTTCATATTTTTCTTTGGTACTAAAATTTTAATTTTTTTCTTTTTGGTCCCAAATTTTTTTTTTTAAATTGAAGTATCTCAAATATATCCAATCAAATTTAATATATGTGGCAACCGAAATAAACATATATTTAGTATATTTACCTTGTAAATATCCTATTAAACAATTTAATAATCTTTTTGACTCCATAAAATAAATTTGCTTATGAATTCCGTAAAATAAAATTTTAGCAAAATTAATTTTATGAAGCCTATAAGGTGATTAAGCAGCTTAATGATGCTTATATAGTGAATATATTTATTATGGTTGTTATGTATGCTAAATTTAATTGGATATATTTGATGTACTTTAACTTGAAAAAAAAATAGAATTTTTGAAACTGAAAAGAAAAAATTTAAAAATTTAATATCAAAGTGAAACATGGTTCAAAATTGTTGTACTAACAGTGTAACAAACCCAGTAAAATAAATATCTTCATAATTTAAGTAATATTAAGATATATGTAATAGTATTTTACTTATAAAATAATACTAAATAAATATAGTAAATATTTTATTTTTAATAAAAAATTAAAATTTTTAATAATTTAATATATTAATTTTTAATGTAAATACTCAAATATAAAGATAAATACTTATTGAATTTTTCACTTACTAATTTTAGGGCTAAATATATATATATATATATATTATCACAAAATCGCTCCATCATGAATTATGAAAAATATCCTAAATTTAAAATGTTGCTGACTTCGTTAAAAAAAAAAAAAAAATTGCTGACTTAAAAACAAAGAAACTGTGGAATTTTTAGTGGGATAAATATAGAACTGAGGCTTCCACCAGCCTCATTCCTTCACAGCACATAAACATATCTGTGGGCTAAAGAAAAACCCACCCGCCACCTTATAGCACTTTCATCGGCGATGGGGGTAACGGACTTTTTCGCCGGCGAGATAGCCACAGAGCTTCTCAAAATGCTAGTAGCAATATCACGAAAATCTTTATTATGTAAACCAAGCGCCGAATCTCTCATGACCAACATTAACACTCTTCTTCCAATCATTCAAGAAATCAAACACTCAGGCGTTGAACTCCCTGCTTCCCGTCAAAGCCAACTAGACCGCCTCTCCGAGACTCTCCGCGGCGGCCTCGAGCTCGCCAGCAAGGTCCTCTGCTCCAACCGATGGAATGCATACAAAAACCTTCAGCTTGCAAGGAAGATGGAGAAGTTGGAAAAGACTGTTTCGATGTTTGTTAATGGACCTATGCAGGCACATATATTAGCTGACGTGCATCATTTGAGGTTTGAGACTGCAGAGAGGTTCGATAGAATTGAAGGGTCAGCGAGGAGATTGGAGCAGAGGCTTGGAGCTATGAAGATAGCTGTGGGATGTGGTGGATGGGTGGAGGAAGCTGTGAAGAGAGCTGAAGCGGAGGGTGAGAGATGGGAGGGTAATTTAGTAAATTTGTGTGGCGTTGGCATGGAGGTCGGGAAGAGGAAGGTGAAAGAGATGGTTATTGAAGGCGACGATTTGGGTGTTATTGGGATTTGTGGGATTGGCGGCTCTGGCAAGACTACTCTGGTTAATGAAATTTGCAGAGATGATCAAGTTAGAAGTCAGTTTATTTTTGGTTAATATAGCATTTAATTTATAGAATTCTATCAAGTTTTCTTATTGGAATCACAATTCCTTTTTTTTTTCTTTTTCTCAGGTTACTTCCAGAATCGTATTTTGTTCCTGACAGTATCACAGTCTCCAAATGTTGAGCAATTAAGGGCAAAAATTTGGAGGTTTGTTTCAGGAACTGATGATGTGGATGGAGGTGTGGTTGTTAATGATATGATGACGCCAAGCTGGAACCCTCCAAAGTTTGATTGGAAATTTGGAGCTCGAATGCTGGTTGTTTTAGATGATGTTTGGTCACTTTCTGTGCTTGAACAGCTAATTTTTAAGGCAGTTGGTTGCAAGACACTTGTGGTTTCGCGATTTAAATTTCCATCAGTTATTAATGCTAATTATGATGTAGAATTATTGAGGGGAGATGAAGCAGTCTCCTTGTTCTGCCTCTCTGCTTTTGGACAAAAATCCATTCCTCTTGCTGCTGATGCCAATTTGGTCAAGCAGGTAATACTCTTAAACCACAACTGTTTACTTGTTGAAGCTGAGAGTTGTGATCTTGCTGCTGATAGTAATCAAAACATGTCTTGTTTGACAGATTGTCAGTGAGTGCAAAGGGCTTCCCTTAGCTCTCAAAGTGATTGGATCTTCACTAAGGGGCCAACCTGAAATGTATTGGGCAAGTGCAAAGAAGAGATTGTTAAGGGGTGAACCCATTTGTGAATCCCATGAAACCAAATTGTTAGATAGGATGGCCTTGAGCATTAAATTTTTGAATAAAAAGGTTAGGGAATGCTTCTTGGATTTAGGTTGCTTTCCTGAAGACAAGAAGATCCCTCTTGATGTTCTCGTCAATATGTGGGTCGAAATACACGACCTTGATAAGGAAGAAGCTTTTGCTATTCTTGTGGAGCTTTCAGACAAGAATCTTCTTACTCTGGTGAAGGATGCACGGTATGTTCATCGAGTTACATTATATCTAGGTGGTGGTTGTTATGCAGACATATATTGCTTGCTTAAATTGTTTTGATTTGTGAAATTTTCAGGACAGGAGATCTATACAGCAGTTACTATGACATCTCTGTCACTCAACATGATGTCTTGAGGGATCTGGCTATTCATTTAGCAAACCGTGGTAATGTAAATGAGCGCAGGAGATTACTTATGCCGAGAAGAGATGCAGAGATTCCAAGAGAATGGGACAGAAATGCTGATCAGCCATTTAATGCTCAAATTGTTTCAGTACATACAGGTATCTCCTTTATTTTTATGGTTGGTCTGCTTTAAGAAAATGTTATAAACAGTGCAACAATGGCTTATCTTTGTCCTGATTTTGTTGTCCAGGTGAGATGCGAGAAATGGACTGGTCGCGGATGGAATTCCCCAAGGCTGAAGTTCTCATTGTAAACTTTTCTGCAAATGAGTATTTTCTGCCACCCTTTATCGATGACATGCCAAAACTTAGGGCATTGATAATCATAAATCACAGCACACGTAACGCTACACTGCTTAATTTCTCAGCTGTGTCTAATTTGGGCAATTTGAGGAGCCTTTGGCTTGAAAAGGTTTCCATCACTCATTTGACAGAATCTCCCATCCCATTAAGAAAGCTGCATAAAATATCTCTCGTTTTATGCAAGATCAGTAACAGCCTTGATCAATTTGAAAAATTCCCCTCCCTCTCAGAACTTACAATAGATCATTGCGACGATTTGATCAAGGTGCCTCCCAGCATTTCTAGGATGCAGTCACTAAAAAACCTTAGCATTACCAATTGCCATAATCTCCAAGAGCTTCCAGCCAACTTGGGAAACCTGAAAGGCCTACAAATTCTTAGGTTATATGCTTGTCCAACCCTAAGGATGCTTCCATCAAGCATATGTGAACTAGTACGGCTGAAGTACCTGGATATTTCACAATGTGTGAATCTAAAATGTCTACCTGAAAAGATCGATAAATTATCCAGCTTGGAAAAGATTGACATGAGGGAATGCTTGCAGATTTGGAATGTACCACAATCTGCCGAGTTCATGGAATCATTACGCTGTGTAATTTGTGATGATGAGGTTTCTTGGTCGTGGAAGGATTTGAGAAAGGACAATATCCATGTCCAGGTTGCTGAAAAACACTATAGCGTAGACTGGCTCAATGACTGAGCAATTAAATTCTGGAACACTGTATATGCTTGTAGAATTTGATGTACATAAATTCTTTTTTGTCAAATAGAAAAGAAAAATGAATTCTGCTTCTTTGCTTTCTTCCAAGTTCAAGCTATATTTTAATAAAAAGTGACTATAAATTCGTTTTAGCAGATTTTTATCTAGTGTAAAATAATTATCTAATAAAAATAAATTATCTAAATTATCATTCAAATACAACCATTCGATTTGATGTATTACACTAACTTAGACAAGAATCTGATTTTTTATTCTATGATTAAGCAACAATTTTGTCGTTAAAAAATAGAAAAAGAAATGAAAAAGGAGGGCTGAACCTGGGTCTATTTCATCACTATATTTGGGTAGGCACCCAAAAACGTGGAAAATGTCGGTCGTTCAAATGAAGATGCAAAATGCTTTGCTTGGAATAGATAACTGCTGAAAGAAATTATGGGTCCTCAAGCTGTACGTAATCAAACAGACTACAATTAAGTTGTGCACGTAAACTTTTATAAACTGGTAGGTACCACCTTCTACGTAACAATGATACAAACACCAGGCTTTGTCTCTTCAACACCTTAAAATTTTCACAAAGCAAATGCTCTAATATCTTAATCACTCCATGTTTATGTTCTCTCTCTCTGCTAACTTCCTAATTATGCAATATGGTCAAGTTCTTGAATTTGGCACTCATCACAAGTGATTATTTCTTTTTAAAAATATCTTAAAATATGTAATTCATATTATATTACTGTTTATAAATTTTATTTTCATATAATTTAATAGGAACTAGTTGTTTCTATTATACCTTCCATCCACACTTAAACTGTACCAACCTTACTCTTTCTTATTAATTAAAAAAATAAAATAATTTTTTTAACAACCATATATTAATATTAATATGCTAGTTTTTGTTAGAGAATAAGGGAAGTTGATAGGATTTTAACCCACCTGCAATATTTTGTTGAGAGACCAAGAAGTCTTGGTAAATTATTTTTTTGGTAAATTAAAATTAAGGATATGGTAAACTTTCGGTTGTATCATTTTCAATGGAAGTGGTGGGGATCAACATGAAGAACATAAGAGGGAAGTAGGACCCATCGATATGAGTGACAGGCGGCTAGGGAGCATAAGCAAACAAAAGAATACTGAGCCATCCTAGGTGACTTTTTTTAAATTACTTATAATTGGTCGATTTTGATTTTAATTTTGATTAATTTTTATTTTATTTTTATCAAATTAAAGTGTATTAACTATTTAATAGTAATTATTAATAAAATAAAATTTATTTTATAAAAAATAAAGTAACTATATGCTACATCTATTATAATTATGTATCTATTTTTTTTATAATTAGAACATTTTATATATGTTCCCCACGAGTATAATAAACAATAAAAAGTGTGAATATTCAATTTGAAAAAAATAGAGTTTGAACCTCCACCTCCACCTCCACCTCCACTCTCTCTCTCTTACCATTTGTACAAAGTCAAAAAAAAAAAAGCTATATATATATATCAACATAATTCAATGTTTGTTAAAAAATAAACATAATTCAATGTATATTCTATTTGTAATCTAATGGCTCAAATGATATATATTGTAAAGTGAGGTTATGAGTTCAATCTCCCACTTCTCTTTTGACCTAGCATTTGTTAAAAAAAAAAACATAATTCAATGTAAATTAAGAAAGATAAAATATCAAATTCGCTAACCTTTTATTTAATTTAATTTTACCAAAGAAATTTATTTAACTTCTAAATAAATTTTAAAAAATGAATCTTATTCATTTAAACTAAATTAATATTATAGAAGGTTCTAATAAGTTCGTCAAATGCTAGCATAATTAGTAACTCCTACCATTGCTAAAAAATTTTTCTCTAAGACTCCTTACTTATGATATCATTACTCACGCGGTATCACAAAGAGTTAAAATTTTCATTTAAGTTAAAGATATAAAAGTAAATAAATTTTGTACAAAATTATAGAATTTATATCAAACAATTAAATTTTAGTTAATTTATGACCATGACGTGGTTTTGCACTAGTCCTACTATTAGATAATTTTTATTTTATATATGTAATTTTGTTATATTTAAATTTAAATAAAAACAAAAATAAAATTCAAATTATTATTATGTTTACTGTATTATTTGTCACATCCGAGCATTCCATACCATGATGGCGTACTCTGCGGGTCGGGTTGAATGAGTTGTCGAAAATGAAATTATAACAAAACGATGACATTCGAAAGGGTACGTCTGTCCGAAATCGAATTTTGTTTCTTGGATTTGTTGGCCCACTCACTGCCCAACGAATTCAGATTGTAAGAAAGCGCGGCAAGAGATAAGGAGAGGCGCGTGGACCCTACCTTAGTCGCCGACTTGAAAGGGCCGCCCTAGTCAAGGACCTCTGTTACAACGTCAAGCTCTTCGGATAATCGTTAATTACCAAATTTTCTAATCGAGATTTATTTCCATAATACACCGTACAACATAGTTAAACAATTTAATTTTAGTCAATTTTTTTTTCGTAATTGACCAGTACAGTAATCCTAATCGCCAATCTATGGTCTAGCCAATAGACCGTAAGCCACTGATGATTTAAGATCCTAACAGTGATATACTACATTTGACGTTGAAAGCATTCACACATATTTTTAATAGAATAAAAATATACTTTCCAATTAATTCGTAAGTCTATCAAAATTATGTATGTATTTAGGGTATAATCAATTCGAGTGAGCTAGATTAAATTTAATTCGCATATAATAGAAAAAATTTATTATATTATTTGATGTTTATGAATTATTTATAAGTCTAAATGTGATTAAATAAATTTTAAAAAATGTAAGCTATAAAATAGCTATTTGAAACCCGTCCTCGACTCATGCCTTGACCTCATGTTATGATGCTAGGCCATCCATTCTAAGATAGAATAAGCTTTAACATAATTATATAAAAAAAAAAAATCTGTAATTAAATTCTGTTGAAAATATACCAATCTGAACAGTAGTAGTAGGATCAGTAATAATTAATTTGTGCTTAACAAATGTAGAAGGTGGATTATTAAAGTTGGAGGACCTGGAGCCTCTGTCACGGTGTAATGGCAAAGTAGAGATGATCTGAACCAAAATAAATATATTTAACCAAATATCTAATGGATACAGTTTTGTCCAACAACATATAAAAAGAACAAGAGCCTCATCGTGCCATATCAACATGAAATTTGCTCCTCATTGTATAGATACTATACAAGTAGGTAGGTGAACTGTGTGTTTAGAGAAATCTAGAGGGTAACCATTCGTTTATCCTGAGTGGCAGACTGTAAAATTCCTCAGTTCTGACATCCCCTTTCCGGTGCTGGAAAGGTTTCCACCATGGAAGTCCTCTGTCGTTGGTGGTATGCCTTGCATCCAGCGTGTTATCGAGCACTGTTCCGACTGTCATCGCCACGGTCGGAGATGATGAGAATATTGTGTTCAATATGTCATTGAACTGCACATTTAGAAAAAAGTATACACGTCAGATCAACTTGACACAATTGGAATATTCATGTTTGTACTATCCACTTCTTCAGTGGCAGCTGCATTCGTTATTTACAGAGAAAAAAGACTGCAGATTTTTTTATGCTTTGTTTTTGATAATTCATAGACAGGATTTGAGTGGATGAACAGCGGAAAAAAAAAAAAAAAAAGGGAATCAAATGATGTTCACAAAGAAAAAGTTGGAAAAGCTAAAAAGAAAAAGGCATGTCTTTTCATGCGACGTACCCATCCTCCATCTGTTTTAACTGGTCCATGTCCGTCAGTGGTGATGTTATTGGCAAAATATTGAGGTATCGATATCCCAAGGAACAAAGACAAGCCCAAGATGTAGTGATTTCTCATGGAGTTATTGTTAGAGAATTGTATAAATGAAATCCCAATAGCAGCTGTGCAGAAGAAAACGGAGAAAAAATTAACATGAGACAACTGTTTATATCACATGTTGTTGACAAAGTAGATTCTCTAAAAAAAGGATAGAATCACTCACCAACTATGCCAAACAAAACACAGTATATGGCAGCAAATATCGGCAGAGGAATAGAAGCAAATAAGGCACCAAACTTCCCTGAAAAATGTGAGGCAACTGGGTAAAATAAACATAGGCCAAAAAAAATAGTCTTGCAGAATTTATTGATGAGTGCACAGAAACAAACCAAATATAGAGAAAAAGATCATGAAAGCAGTTGATATCTGCACCACTCTTCGGCTACCAATATGTGTTAGTCCAAGAAGGCCAACATTTTCACTGCAATACCATTCAGATAATTCAATAGAACAGATCATTACATTTATTAGTTATGCTTTGTCTAACACCACTCCGCAGAGAATTGAAGTTCTTTTCCAATTAAATATTTCACCTATCTGTCTGCAGCAATGTATTATATGGCTATTTCTAGACACATTTGCCACAAGTCATTAAAAAAAACGGTGAAAGCTTAGGAAAGCATAGGTTAAGCATTAAGCTGCAATTTAATCTGTCAAGTAAAATATAAAAAAGGAAATACGTGCGCTGGTTAAATTGGCTATGCAATAATTATAAGAACACATGCAAAACTAAGTCAAATTTATGCAATGAAATTTGATTTTACTTTCACTTTGCCATTTATTTCCTAAAAGAGAACTGCACTGAAAACAAATTGCACGTACAAAACATTAGACTATTCCAATTGAAGCTCATGGTCCTGGAAGAGCTAATAAGATGCAGCCTTTATTATGAAATGTAACATTGGAAACAGTTGCCTAGTGTAATTCTGCGGCTAAGTCGCATTATAGCTAAAAATAGCAAAAAGTAAAGCTAAAAAGGAGGGCCTTCTTCCATTGCTGTAAAATCTTGCACTTAAACTCTACTAGGAACAGAAAATAGATGAAAGCATTGCTTCCTTACACTGATGCAGTATTGCCGACAGCAGAACCAAATATTCCTTCAAGCAGCATTCCGACACCCTACATTGTGAAGAAAACAAAATTATGTCTTGAGCTTCTAAAATGGAAAATGTTATCAGGATTTCATTTAGTATGATATTTGCATATAATGACTGGATAAAAGAATGCATATCCATCAGAAACTTAACCTGCAGACCAATACTTCTGGTGAGAATATGTGCTGGAGGGTGTGTGGCACCTGCAAGCCTTGCTGCTGCAAAATATGCTCCAGTTGACTGCAATATTAAAACAGCACAAAACTGTGCTCTTAAAAAAGGATAAGATTTGTATGCCAGATCACAGAGCAAGAAACTGCAAAATTTTATGGCTGGCTAAACTTAACCTTTATAGAAGCTGATGTCAATTAAAATTCCAAATGTCTCTAGATTCATAAAACATAACATAAGAGTTTACTAGGTTGGTGAGCAGACCTCTGCAGATGAAACAAGCGCTGCGCCCATCATCCCAAAGACATGGCTTGCTCTAAATATGGGAGCACCCCACTGGAAAGGGTATGGGACTCTAACCCTAGAGAAAGAATAAAATAATTTGTTATGCAATTTGTTATCAAAATCATATCATGTTATGCCACCCAAATTGGGCCAGCATAGAAAAATCATCCAGACAAATACCACGGAGCAGATGATATAAGAAAAGATCGATCTGTTCGGCAACTTATTTCAGTTTTTGGTTGCACATTGTTGTAAGCACCAGCAGCAGTGAGGATGGCTGCATAAGCCCATACGATTGCAACACATAAGAGCAACCCGTATCTCTCGAGTACAGGACGGGTCTTTTGATTGAGATGCTTCAAATACTATAGGCAAATAGAGGTTTTGTTACGCTCACATGAATTACATCTTTACAGTGATCTAGATGTTTTCAAGATGAATTACCTGGCAAATGACCAATAAAATCAGCATAGGCAGCCCAACCTCCACACAGTTAGCAAGCTGCATAAAATACATGACACTATAGATGATTCTTAGAACTAATTTTCAACATCACCAAACACTAAAACTGCTAAAAATAAAGTTACCTGTGGGAAGCCTCTCATGAACAGACCAAGACCCACAACAGAAACTACTGGTACGATAACAATGGGACTAAAGAACCTGAGAAGATGAAAGGCAAAAAATGAAGGATCTTTCTCTTACATAAAAAAAGTAACCTACTAGGTTTCAAGCCTATATCAGCCAATAAATCTGAGGAAGAGTCAGAATAAAAATATAGAAAAGATGAAAGGAAATAAATTCATACTTAATAAATTACCTCGTTAAATTGCCCCATGTAAAACTAAACCCGAGGATGATGTTAACAAAGGAAGAAACAATGAGTGACCCTTGAATGGTTCTCATAGTGTGGATAAATCTCTGCAACCAACCACATAATTGTGACATAAAAAATTTTCTAGAGAAACATCAAAGCAACAATCAGTATATAATTAAAAATGCGAGCTGTTTGCTTTGGTTAAACCAAGCTTTTGAAATCTGCCACAAATTGCAAATAGTGGTTGAATGCATTTATTTTCTCAGTTTAGTACTACATACATCATGCTCATCTGAAAATTGTTCATCAGACAAATCCTTGATGATTGACAACACTGGTATGGTGAATGCAACCGATGCGGTCATCACAGTGGGAAGTCTTGATCCAATGAATGTCTGAATCATTGTATTCAAACCCGCCATAAATAGTAATGTTTGAATCACACGAGCTTTATCGCCCTGTTTATGGTGATACAAAGATATTTAATGGTCCATCAGTGCATTAGCTGGTTATAAATTTATAATGATTCAGATGGTGAACACAGCTTACATTGTCCCCGCCCATTCGTGGCACAAGATTACTGGCAATGAATACTATTGTTCCGAGCATCACAATATAGTGTTGAAAAGCCAGTAAAGTAGTCTCAGCTGCAAAATTCAAAATTCAGAATTAGCTGCAAGTCCAAATTCTTTCACAATTTTAAAATCCCTCACGGAAGGCAATGATTCAACTTGGAAATGTAAATAAAAACACATCTTCAAGATGGTTTATTAAAACCTCTAATGATAATACCATTGAATCGGCTATTGGATCTAAATAAGCCAATGGCAAAAATTTTCAAAACTGAAAAGAGAATCAGAATCCAGTACATAAAAATTATTAGAAAAGTCAGATAAGTAGAGAGTAGGATTGATCTCCGAGCCTCTTTTTCTTTAACAATATCTCCAAGAAAATTCAGATATTAAGTAGAGATTATGATTGATCTCCAAGCTTTTTTTATTTTTTATTTTTTTTTTACATTTTCTGCAAGCCTAAAACCGATAAAAAAGCTTGAACTTTGCATAAACTAGAATATTTTATGCGATATACCAGATAAAAAAAAGCAACTTCCTTTTGTTTCAAATACATCCTCAACTTCACCTGCTTTTTTTTCAGGATCAAATATCTAAGTATATATATATATTAATCAACTAAACCACAGAAAAGATATTATGAAGAAAGAAAAAAAAAAAAGGTCAGTAACGGAAAGACTAACGCCAAGAAGGGTTGGAATGGATGCAATATTGAAGCTGCTGGAGTTGCTCAGCTGGTGTCCAAGTGGGACCTCTTGAAACTGCAAGAGATGGAGGTGGAGGTGGTGGAGCCGCCGCCGCTTGTGGTGGAGGTGGCCCGTGGGCTGTTTCCCCCATATTTTTTTTTCAATCTATGTGTTGTCACTTACCCTTCCACTATCCCCCCTAGATAAAACTTGATAAAACTATATCTTCAAAAGACTCTTCTTTTGTCTATATCTCAATCAAAAAACTTCAAAAAAAGCTACAATAAATCACAGACGGAAACAAGAACTGGTGTCCCCCCAAGTGATCAAAACCAAGAAAAAATGAAAGAAAGAATACCAAGCTATAGTAATAATTAAAGAACGAAAAGGGTCATTATATTGAAAGCTGTTGACGCAAAAGAAACATATTCACAACGTATTGAGAAGCTTAAAAAAAGGATTACTACTAAACGAAAGTTAGCAGAGAAAAGACAGAGCAGTGTAGGATTGAGGTAAAGATGTTGTCGTGTACTGAGAAGCATTAACAAAACATAATAAGCATTTCCAGTAACGTATGGGCAGAACAACGCGTGGGCTTTCAGTTCTTTCGAGGAGCTTGCACTTGTAAACTTGTAACTTGTGATTTGTTGTAACTTGGAACTAGCTTTTGCTGTTCTTCCAATTTTAGATTCCCAACTTGCTTGTATTCACTATTCTGCCCTTCTATTTGGACAAGCAAGAACCCAACACTATTTTTATGACTTATCCCTTTCAATAGAGTTTGGTGATGAAGATTTCCAATTTTTTTATTAGCATGACAAGTGATTCACAAATTAATTATGTGCTTGTAAGGGGAACAAGTGCTACCCTATTTAATTTTCATTTGGTTTTTGTTTAATGGTAGAGCACATGCCAATTAGGAAGCATTTGCTGCTGCATTGAATGTGATTTAATGAGTTATTTGGATTTTGACATGGTCTTATTTGAAAATAATAATAATAGAAAGTTGAGTTTTTTTCCAACTCCAAAGAAGAATTCTGTCTTTGTTTGGGTCCTCTTTTTCTAATTTCCAAAACCAAAACTATTACAATTCCACTTTAGAGCATTAGTTCAAGAGCAAGTTTCCCATTGTCTGTTCTGTTGTAGCTTTCTGAAGGACTTCCATCCTTTAAAATACAATGGATTTAACCATTATGTAGAAGGTACTTGGATTCTATTTTATCAACTTTTCTATGATTCAAATATGTAGTTTTACCCTTGTTATTAAAATTTGTCTTTAGTGCACTTTGATAGTCCATAATTGCATTGAACAAAAAAGCTAGTTATGGATGATCCATGCTATTTCATTATGGAGGAGAAGGACCCATTTCTTCTCTTTTTCCTGAAAGAACCCATGCTTCACTTCCACATTCTGTTTTTGGCTGTTTCTTTAAAACCCCACAAATAACCCTAGCAAAGAAGCTTCAAGACCAATCTCAATTTGATACTCTAATCGTTATCTAATTGATTTAAATTTGACAAAATCATGGTTTGCAATTATTTCCCACTTAACATCTCAATAAAGGTGTGTGTCAAAAGCAACGAGCTGGCTAGGACTTTATCTAAAACGTACTTATTAGAGATACAAAAGGGGTCATGCCAATGTCTTATCTAAACCCAACCTTTCAAACAGTGCATGAAAATTGTGTTTTACCTTACCAGGTAATAATCACACCTGTAATAATGCATTAGATGAAAGTTTGATCACCTTTACTTTTACAAAGAATAAAAGGTCTCTCCAGTCCGAACCAAAAAAGATGGTACCAACACTAGTTTTGGATAGAATGTAACCGACTGGCAAGTTATTTTAAATTAATTTTGAAAAAAAAATTAAAATTGATTCAATTATTATCAAGTTAAATTTGAATTCAAACTACTCTATTAGATTATTAAATTAAGCTTAAACTCTTAAATATGTGACTCATGAGTTTAATTAAATTTAATTATTTAATATATCACGAAAATATCTCTCACCAAATCGAGTTTAATGTGTATATTATCAAATTGTATTAAAATATAAATATTTAAAAACATATATTTTTTAGCTTTCAGTTTAAAAAAATTCGATCAAATTTGAACTTCAAATCTGAGCTCAAGTTTAATAATATATCGAATACAACACTATAATTGTCAATACAAAAAGGTTTAAGGAGACAGATATAACCGTTGAAAGAACTAAAATTTGGCGCCAGGCATGTGAGACCCATAATACAGTGGCGTGGGAACAAGTGCCCTAACATTAACGTTTGTACTATTATTTTCCTTTTTAATACAAATTCATACTTATAAAAAGAATAAAAATTCTTCAGACTGTACTATAGTAACGTGCTAGTTTTAGATTTATGCGGTACCAACAAATTTTTTTAAAAAAAATCTAAGTCTATAAAATTCCTTCCTGAAAACAGTACAGTGGGCACCGCCCATATCAGAAAGAAGCAAAGGACCAAATTTTGCTGCCGTCCCTCCCCCTCCCCCACACCCTTTTTCGCTTTTGTCGCAAGTTCTTAGCCATGCAAACTAACACCATAGCAGTACAGCTTCACAGATCCCTCGGACTATGTGAAGGTATATAATATTTGGTGCATCCAGTTCAGGTACCATGCTCTACAAGATCTAAATCTTAAGTATATCTATAATTTAATCATCCACAGTATTTTTGAATGCTGCCTAAAGCAAATAATTAATAAACTTGAGATGTAGATCAGAAACCACGTGCCTTACAGACTTCGTCACAGATAGCTTAGTCAACCCGGAATTATACAATTCATTAACTTTCCACCAGCAAGTGTACCAGACATCATAAGCTGGAAGAAAGGAAAGCTGGGCAAGCAGGAAATAAAGCAAACAGTAAACACAACTTCAGTTCAGAATAATCAAACGGAAAATATGAAATTGTTACGGGTTGGATGCAAGGGTTCTTGCCCCATGTCTGCTCTTTGCAAAAATACATAAAGCCTACTTGGAACAAGAATATTGGCAAAAAAAACAAAAAGAAGATTGGAACAAGAAGGGAGGATGGGTCAATACAAAGCGGTCAATACGTACCAAGCCCCACCTTTGAGTGGATGTATCGAGGAGGTCCAATTCTAGCCTCTGTAAAACTAGCACTAACATAGTAACATAACAAGTAAATGCCGGGAGGGGCATCTCAGGACAAAAGAAAGGAAAAAACAAACACTACCCAACTTAACATAATCATACAATTTTTTCCACATCCAAATTCAAAAGTTTATTATTGGGGGAAAGAAGCAGAAATACAAATCTCTACTTCAAAGGCAAACACCTTTCATACAGAAGTTTTCACCTTGCATTGAACAATCTGCCAAGGCGCTAGAAAAAAAGCACAATACAACTCATCACACCAGATATTAGTTATTAATATAGTCTTCCATTTGTTAGGCTTCATCTACTTACAATGTGTTCTCCAGCATATAAAACTCAATCAGTCTGTGAGGGATTAAGCACGTGGCCGACGAACAATACTGTCCCAGTTATGTTTTCTCTGATCAGGAACAAGAAGGGATGGTCAGCTACAAAGTCAATTTTTTCACTATAAGCCAGACCCCTCAATTTTATAACAGCAGCAGAAGCAGCTGCAGCCTCTGTGCCTTCTTCATTTACTTCAATGAAGGATTTATGGAATATCCTCGAAACATATAGTTTTTGACTGATAGAGGAGTCCACCATCTCTGTCAAATCTCCTTCACCAGAGAATGGCAACACCAGTCCTAATCCCTTCACAGTTTCAGAGGCTTCAAATCCAAGGGAAATCTTAAACCTAGGAATCCTGAAGTTGCCCACTTCGACCTGTTGCTTCGGAATGTGGTGATCCAAGAATCCAGACTCAGAACTGAGTTTCTCCATCAAGGCAGGCAACCCATGTTTTGCATCAGGAAGGAAAAGGTACATGGAGAAGTGGCGTTTATCTTGACCTGGGTTATAGGGAAGACCAAGGACTTTGAAACCATCAAATGCGCGAACAAATTGTTTCTTCTTGCTAGTCATGAAGGGCACACGAACTGAGCTTCCATTCAAAAGGTAAAAATCATAGTCTTTGGTAGTAGATGCATCAAATTTTTCAGTCCAAGCTCCTTTAAAATAAAGTGCATTGGCAAATATGAGCCTAGTTGAACTGTCAACTGACCCAGAAGGAAGAACCTCTTTGATAAGGCCATCAGTTTCCTTTTCAGCCCATGCGTTTACTTCATTAGCAGCTTCAACAGCCTTCATAAATCAATATACATATAAAAAGAAGCCAGCCATGCATCATTATAGAACATTACCAGTAAAGAAAAACTGAGTATATATATCAACACATCCAAGACTGTTGTAAGTTTTCAGATGATTAATCGTATGGACTGGTACAATATGAGGCAAAAAAAATCAGAGATTGAAACCATAGCCTGCAATATAAGCCAATACCAGATAAACCCTAAACCTTGCATTATATTATATTAT
Source organism: Mallotus nudiflorus (assembly GCA_947683625.1). Lineage (NCBI taxonomy): Eukaryota > Viridiplantae > Streptophyta > Magnoliopsida > Malpighiales > Euphorbiaceae > Mallotus > Mallotus nudiflorus. The sequence continues at coordinate 1,672,035 of CANTUR010000008.1, read as the reverse complement.
ATGTATTGAAGATTGGTGAAGTGCGAAATTAGAAAGGAGAGTCGGTCAATAGAAGGAACATACCTTAGTTTGGAAATCAACATTATTAGCAGCAGCCTTATAAACATTGTCTACTACCTGTTTGAAATAATGCTTAAGAGAGAGTGTCTTATCAAACCAAATCCCATTCGCAAACGACAACCGTGGGCCACCACTGGCACTTCCGTCAGCTAAAACTACTGAAATAAGCTCCGATGAGAAGGAACTAAGATGGTCATTTGACTTTGACTTAAGGAAAGACAGCAATTGATCAAGCGTGGCACCCTTGGAGCCAGCGGCTATAAGGCCAAGCACCACCTGGATCGAAAGCGGCGAGAGAACTGAATTAGAGCTCTTGGCTTGGGTCAAGAGAACGTGCTTGGAGAGAGCCAAAGCGGCGTCGGTTTGGTTCCTGATCGATTCACGGATGTCCATTTTTGTTTCTCGGCGAAGTTATTCGTTTTGCGATTCTTTTAAAGTCCAGTCCAACGACCGACATAGGGACTTTTCTGGTGTCCGTTATTCTGCTTACACCTGTCTCTAAACGACGACGTATTCTTCTGCAATACGCGGCAACAGCGTGTCTTCTAAGCTGGGCCTCATTGTGTAGGCCTGTAGATGGAATAAATATTGGAGTACGAATGGGGCCTTATAGTATGAATAAATGGAAAATATTTGAATAAAAAAAATTTTTGTTTTGATAAAAATAAAAAAATAAAAAAATCCGTATTATAAAAACGTGACTCTGTTGTGCTTCACTCTCAGTGAAAATGTGAGGTCTGGGTGACCCCTCTTTAAGCCTCCCGAACCGAACAGAGTTGGTGAAAAACGGGGAACAGACATTTCATTTAAACCAAAAGGATCATTTTAACATGAAATCAACCACAAAATCAAATGCCAATTAATTAAATTATTACTCTCTTTGTGCAGCTCAATTAACTAATCAACAATATAATTAATTAAGAAAATAAATATTAGAACTCTGAGCTCTTCAGATTAATCAATTTATTTTTATTTTTATTTTCATTTTTTAAAGGAAAAAAAAAAAGAAATGAAATTGTAGTCAACTAAGGCAAGAATGATGTAATCTTGTACCAATCAGATGGAAAGAACAAGAAATTGTACCTTGAAGCGAAGACATCAAACATAAATTTAAGAAGAATATTGGAAAAAGAAAAAGCATGGGTTAGATTAGTTCAAGGGATGTAAATTTTTCGAATTTGACTTGAAAGTTGAAGAATTTTAAAAAAAAATTTTTAAACCCGATTTCAATCATTCTGAATTATTTCAAATTTTTAAAATAATTTGAAGCGAAAATTCGAAACAAAACTAAAATTAAAATTCAAAAATTCATATAAATTTTTAGTTTACATATTTAAAATTAATAATTAATAAATTCATAATAATAAAGAAATATATATTTTTATATTGTATTAATATATTATATTTAATAGTAATACTTTTTATAAATTTTCTTTTCAAGTTTTATTTTAATAATTTTATAATTTGAACATATAAAATAAAATGACAATAAATTTTGCTATATAAATTTTATTTGTAAATTATAATTTTATTTTATGATATAAACATTTATTGAAAACTAATGATAAAAAGTTTCAATTGATAAATGTATTTATTTTATTTTCATCAATTAATTAGTATTTAAAAATGTCAAATATTATATTCTAAGTTAACATTTAATATATTTAAAAATAATTCTAAATTTCTAATAACATTTATTATTATTTTTTTGTGATATCTTATAAAATATATATATATATATATATATATAGGGAGAGAGAGATAAATAGATAAATAGATTGATAGAGAGAGAGACGCACATATTATCAGTTCGGTATAATTTAGTATGTTTTGGTTCAGTTCTTAGTTTGGAGAATTCATGATTTTCAGACCCGCTCTAATAAATTATTTTGGGACGGTTTGATTTTTAAAAAAAGTAAAATAGTCAATAAAAATTTTCTATTCTAGAGATTTTAGACATAATTTGGGTTCATTAGGACCCGGACATAGCTCTAGTAGGAAGAAGAAGATTTTGATCAATTAAAAAAATCAAAGTGAAATAAAGAAGGTGAGCATTTGAATAGGGTAAATGTTTATGTTTGAAGGAAAGAAAAAAATAAAAAAAAATTGTAAAAGAACATAATTGAAAAAATATTTATTGAAAAAATTAATTTTAAAATAATAAAAAATTAACATGTTTATTTATACCTTTAACTTTTATAAGTACTTACAATTTAATAGAAGTAAGTATGTGAAGCTTGATCTATATGGTTAAACTGTCGTTATACGCATTGTGAAATTTCAAATTCAAAATTTTATACATTTATATTGATATTTCCTCTTCCCATTGATGTATGAAAATAAAATAAAATAATAATTAATAGAAGTGAAAAAATTAATTACTGAAGTGATCGATGTATTCTCATTTTCACATGTTTATATGTTCTTTGTGATAACTGAGGAATTTTTCTTTTGTAGGTTTTCAGTGGGTCTAGAATTTACACACTAAAACGCTTTTTATTTTATAACATTGATTGTCTTCTTTGATGGATTCTGAAACTTTTTAATTAACGGAAAAAAAATTAGATTGAAGATGTAGTAACTGCAATTGAAATTAATTAAAGCATACCAGAAGTTGATGAATTTTGAAATTCGTTAGTAATTAATCTTAATATTTATTTTTTATAACTTACAATACACATGCTAATTGAAACCGATGACATAAACTATAATTTCATTATAATTTTCATATATCCAATAAATATTTTAACCACTTACAATGCATGCAAAAATTTGGATACGTTACTATTAACCCTCCCTATTTAACCAAATTATATTACTTCTCTTTTGACTTTTAAAAATTATATTTTCCCCCCTTGTATTTTGCATAATTATACAATTTACTAAATTTTCAGTCCAAATTACCATTAATTGTTTAATAACAAGAATTAATTTCTTAAAAAGGTAATTATATATTTTAATAAAAATATGAAATACCTAATTTAACGTCAAGTTAATCAAAATTTTGAATTAAACAACAATCAATTACTTTTAATTTTGAAAATTTTCTGCTCAAATATTAACTTAAAATATTTATGTTACATAAATAAATTACTCAAGTATATTTTTTTTGAATTTAAAATCTAATTTTTTAATCTAATTATTAATTTAAATTATTCTGCTCAAATATTAACTTAAAATATTTATGTTACATAAATAAATTACTCAAGTTTATTTTTTTGAATTTAAAATCTGATTTTTTATTCTAATTATTAATTTAAATTATTGGCATGTAAATTATATTTACAAAATAAATATAAAAATTTTAAGTCATTTAACTCATAAATCCAACAGTTCAAACTAACAATTCAAATAAAAAAATTACTTGATTAAATTATTTATGTAATATAAATATTTTAAATCAATATATGCATAGAGATATTTAAATATTAATAGTAACTAATTGGTATTTAATTAAACTTTTGATTAGATTAAAATTAAAACTATATATTTTATATATCTATTTAAAGAATATCATCGTCACTTTATAGTTAATTTTAACAAAAAATTAGTTCAATGATAGAAAATGCAATTTCTAAATAGTATAATATGGGGTCGTGATGATTGTCTCGCTATGCCGTTTATGCTTAAATGCTTTTGAAACTACGGATCATGTCTTAGTCTCTTGTTCGTATGCCAAAGCTCTTTGGATTGCTCTCCAAGACCTGTTTCAGGTACGTTTCTCTATTTCTGGTTCCATTTTGAATTTATATTCAGTTGCGGCTTCGCTTTCTTTTTCGAGTCAACTTCTAGCTTTGTGGAAAGTGTGGGGTTATTTCAGTTTATTGGCTGCTCTGGTATGCTAGAAACAAGACAACGTTCAACAATTTATTCGTCCCCTTAAATGTCTCCATTTGAAGTTTATGTAAAGGTGTTAAAGAGGCAGCTTTGTTTAAGGTTGGGCACATGTTTAATACAAGTCTGATTTGGTTTCCCTTCATCGTCTTCGCATTCCTAGTATTGCGAAGTCTGTTCTCCCTCCAAGTCCAATCTCTTGGTTGCCTCCGTTATCAGGTTACTTCAAAGTTAACATTGATGGCTCGGCGAAAGGATGTCCGGGGCCTGCTGGCGCAGGAGCTGTCTTCCGTAATTCCCATGGATCTGCTATTGGGTCTTTTACAGTTCCTCTCGATGTTCGTTTCGCTTCTGAAGCCGAGTTAATGGCTGTCATTACAGCAGTTTGTTTGACCCTCCAAAATCATTTTACTCCCCTTTGGATTGAAAGCGATTCTTCATTTATGGTCCAGGCAGTCCAAAACAAATGCTTTCTGGTGCCATGGGAGCTTCGCAAAGAATGGCACTCTTTTCTTCTCTCCATCATATCCTTGCACTTTCACATCAGTCATATTTTCTGGAAAGGGAATCAAGCTGCTGATTGGCATGCTGATGCTGATTTGACAGTTCCTCTTAACAGTCTTCAATGGTGGCCTTCTTACCCTGCTCAGTGTCATGATTTAGTTCTTAATGATGCTATGGGTTGTATTAGTTATCGTTTTTGAGTTGTGTTTTGGTTTTCTTTGCCTTTTAAGGTTGTATTACTATCTTGTATTTTAGTTTGTTCTTTTTAATAAATTTCTTAGTGTTGGTGGATGAAGCAGGTGCTATGGAGGTGTCAGTTTAATTAGGATGTCTTGATGCACCATTTGATACCATTCTAAGTAGTTTTATAAAGAAAAAATATATAGTCAAGTAGAGGGGATAAATATTATTTATTATGTAATATTATATTTGTTGACTATTTGCATGATCAAACTTCTAATTTTGGACTTAAACAAACAATTTTGATACTAATGATTTTAACTAAGTGTGTAGGAAATTACATACCAAAAATATACATTTTTAATATACAGTGATCTTTTGGGCTAATTCGCCCTCTAAGATTCAAGGAGGTTTTTTGATATTTTTAGAGCTCTATAATGAGAAAGTGATCTTCTTAACTTTTGAAGTAAACATCTTAAGCTTTATGAATTGGTCTTACTTATCAAAATCCAAGCTCATTTGGGCATGCAAATCTTGAGTCGAATTTAGCATATGCAGCTTTTACTTTAGGTTTTGTAACTCTTAGTATTTCAGTAATATCTTGAGCTACAGAGATTCAATTAAGATGATTCAAAATGATATGAAAAGATAAGACAATTATCTAAAATTTTTATGAAAAAAGTTTAGGCTATCTTCAATCCCGATCATGAGCATCTCACGAGTCGGTCACGAGCTAATCTTGAATAGTGCCTCAGGAGCTCATTTTTAGCAAAATGGCTAGTACTCCTCACGATTATGAGCAGATGAGATCAGCTCATGAGGACACCTCTAATAGCATTCAACGGATATTTTTTAATGTAACAATCCTCAAACTAACACTCACGTGCCAAAACCTCTTCCTCACGATTGTGAGCATCATTTCAGCTACAAAAGTCCAAGATTGATTAAAAATCAATTAGAGACATTGGAGATACAATCAATGCATCCAATAGCCATAATCTAAGTTGTTTATCCATATAAACAACTCCTAGAGTTCAATTGAAAGTTAAAGAAACTTGTTTATCATTCATTCTCTTTTAAGCATTCAATTAAGCTCTTAAATTCTCTCCTAAATAATTTTTGTATTTATGTAACTCTTGTGAGAGTTTGTGAGTGTTAGAATAGACATTCTTGTTTTATTTTCTGGGATTAAGAAAATAGGAAGTGAGATTCTATTATATAAGGAATTGGTTTAAGTGTTGTCCATTGAAACACTTGGAATTTGGTTTTTTAGTGAGCCTTGAAATTCAAGTTGTAAGGTTACAAGAGTGAGCCATAAATCTCTTATGTAATCTTAATCTTGTGAATAAGATTGTGGGTGATTGAAAATTCTAACTTGGAAATAAGTTAGATGGAAACGTAGGATTATTGTTGAATTCAAACTCTTTAAATCATTGTGTTCTTCATTCTTCCTTTTCAATATTCATTCAATTCTTGTTTAATTTCTTAAAATCATTTTTATTTTACTAAAGCTCTTATTAGCCTTATTCACCCCCCTCTTAAGCTCTTTTAATTGGTATTAGAGCTTAGACTCTAGGAACTTAATTACTAAAATATAAGATCATATGAAGTGAACTTCGAATTTTTTCTTCACTTAGACCATTCTTTGAAGGTAGTGACTATCCTCATTAGAAGTTCACAATGGAGCTATATCTAGATTATGACTCCATTAGACTTTGGGAAGTTATTCTTAAAGGTTGGAAATCCCTAAAAACTATCATTGATAATGTAAAAATAACTCTTTTAATAAGTGATTAGAGCAATGGTCAAAAGGAATAAAACTATAAAAACAAGAAAGCTATGATCACTTTACTCTCTTCCATGACAAGAGAAGAGGGAGACAAACTTCAATATTGCATTTCAGCCAAAAAAATGTGGGGGACCTTGGAGAACCCTTATGAAGGCAATGTACAAGTAAGAAGCATAAAGGTTCAAATTTATACGTATGAATATGAACTCTTTAAAATGAAGTCTTAGAATTAATCACGGAGATGAAAAACCATCTCAATGCTCTCCTTACAACCCTTAAGAAACTTGAAAAACATTTCTCTAAAGAAGAGGTGAATAACAAGATTCTAAAAATCCTACTTAAGAAAGATTAGGAATCTCGAGTCATTTTAATTTAGGAAGCTCAAGACCTTTTGGAAAGGTCTTAACACATGAGCTTACAATTAAGTAAAGTGATGAACAATAAGAAGAAAAGGAAGAAAATAAAAAGAGCATAATATTAAAAGTTGTTCAAGAAGATAGTGAAGAGGAAAACATTAAAGATTATAGTGATGAAGATGGTGATATTGCCATCTCACTAAAAATTTCAAAAAGTTCTTGAAAAAGAAAAATTTCTCAAGAATAAGAGACTTCAACAAAAAGTACAAAGGAAAAGACAAGAAGAAAAACAAAGAGGTTACTTGTTATGAATGCAAGAAACTGGGACACATTAAAAGTGAGTGCCCTAAACTCAAATTCAAGAATAAGAGAGTAAAGGATAAGAAGAAGGCCTTCAAAACTACTTGGGATGATTCCTCTGAATCCAAAGAGGAAGAGGAACAACAAGAAATGGTCAATCTTTGCTTCATGGCTCTTGAAGATGAAAACGAGGTACCATTTACTTCTAACTCTTCTTGTGATGAATATTGCACTTATGGTGATGATGATGATGATGATGATGATGATGATGATGTTGAGAGCTCTATTATGAGCAAACTCTTACTTAAATGCAAAAGCCTATTTTTTAGAAAGAAACATTATAAGCATGAGTTAACTAGCTTAACCAAGGAATTTAAAAATTTAAATATTGAGTTTTCTAAGCTTGTTAAGTCAAATGAGAAACTTGTGATTTAAAATCTTTAAATTCCTTAGAAGAGCAACTTAAGAAAGCAAGTGATGAAAATCATAAACTTTCTAGTGAGGTAATTGAGCTAAAAAATTCCATGTCAAAATTCCAAAGAGGAAAAAGGAGTTTATATAATTTACTTAACTCTCAAAATTTCATGGAAATACTTATGGAAATGGATATGCTAATGGAATAGCCTCATCTTCATCATCATCACACATTAATTTTGTTAAAGCCTCATATGATGCTTGCCAAAAAGAAAAACAATCCAAGTCTTCTTTTAAGCTAAAAAATGTAGTGTCTACCTTTAGGTCGCTTGAATTTATACATATAGATTTATTTAGATCAACTAGAGTTGATAATCTTGGTGGAATGCACTATGAATATGTATTGGTTAATGACTACTCTAGATTTACTTTGGTGTGTTTTCTTACTTATAAGAATGATGCATTTAAAGCTTTTGAAAATTTTTCAAAAAGAGTTTAAAAAGAAAAGGATTTATATTTTATGCATTAGAAGTGATCATGAAACTGAGTTTGAGAATGATTTTTTCAAAACCTTTTATAATGAAAATGGTATTTCACATACATTTTCATCTCCTAGAACTCCTCAACAAAATGGGGGAGTTGAAAGGAAAAATAGAACTCTTGTGAAAATGGCTAGAACAATGCTTCACGAATATAATTTGCCTCTATACTTTAGGTGGAAGCCATTAACACATTTTGTTATATTTCAAATCGAGTTTTAAAAAGACCAATTTTAAATAAAACATCTTATGAGCTATGGAACAATAGAAAACCCAAAATCTCATATCTAAGAGTATTTGGATGCAAGTGCTTTATATTAAACACCAAGGATAATCTTAGGAAATTTGATTCCAAATCCGATGAAGGAATTTTCCTACATTATTCTATTTCTAGTAAAATATATAGAGTTTTTAATCAGAGAACTCTAGTAGTTAAAAAGTCAATACATGTTGCATTTAATGAATCAAACTCACTTAATCCTCAAAAGGATGTTTGTAGTGTTGATGATCTTGTAGGTGACAATGAGATTGTCAATATAAAAAGAAAATGCTAGTAAGCTTGTGGAACTTGAAGGTCCAAGTAAGGAGGATAATGAGGAGATATCTCAACCTACCTTTAAGGATAAAATTTCAAAGGATTGGCAATTCAAGAAAGCTCATCCTCAAAATGTTATCATATGTGACACTACAAAAGGGGTAACTACTAAATCTAAATTAAAGTTAATTATTAATTTAGCCTTCATTTCTTAAATTGAACCAAAAACATTGATGATGCCTTGAGTGATGAATTTTGGGTCTTTGCTATGCAAGAAGAGTTCAATCAATTTAAGAGAAATAAGGTTTAAACCATGATTCCTAGACCTAAACATCATCCTATTATAGGCACCAAAAGGGTATTTAGAAATAAGATGAATGAATAAGGTGTCATAACTAGGAGCAAAGCTGGACTAGTAGCTAAAGGTTATAATAAAAAAGAAGACATTGATTATGATGAAACCTTTACGCCGGTTGCAAGCTTAGAAGCTATTAGAATGCTACTTGTATTTACATCATTCATGGATTTTAAACTTTATCAAATGGATATTAAAAGTGCATTTTTAAATGGTATTATTGAAGAGAAGTTGTATGTTGAAAAACCTCGAGGTTTGAAAATTTTGATTCTCTAAATCATGTATTTAAATTATCAAAAATATTTTCTGGATTGAAATAAAATCCAAGAGCTTGGTATGAAAGATTGTGTAATTTTCTGTTAGAGAAAAGTTTCTCTAAAGGAAAAGTTGACACAACTGTTGCATTTTAAATCCCCGCAAGCGCACAGTTGTGGTTGTAGTGTACAGGATTATCGTTCCTACAAGGATTGACTATTGATTACCAAAAATTCTTACTTATTATCTTAGCTAGCAGATCAATTTAATAAATTGGGTAAAAGAAAAAAATGACTAATAACTCTGAGAAGTAAAATCAATTAATTGCAAACACAGAGTCTAGGTCTAGTTTCACTATTCTAATTAAATCATGAATACAACATTAATTTAATTAACCTGGAATTTAGTTAAGGGTAATTGCTCTAATTTATCTAAAGCCTCTCTCAAGTTCAATTAAGCATGTAAAGATCAGGATTTAACCTACTCTCATTATTAAAATTCTAATCCAAACTCATTAAGTTCTTTAGCAATTATTTGCCATAGCATCTCTATAGTCGTGACTCCCCAAAGAGCTTGTCTACTCTCGTTTCCAAGTGGTCTAAGTTCTTTATGCCCTAAGCTAACAATTTTCCCTAACTCTCATTAGTGAAATTGTCTATAAATATGCAACTCAAACAGGCCTAGAATGAATTACAAGACAATTATTGAAACATAAAGTATTAACTAAAAACCAAATCAATTATAATTAAGAATAAGTATTCAAATCATGTCATGGAATAACTACTCCTAACCGAGACTCTATAAATAAAACTATCCACTTATGCTAGGACAAAATCCATGAATAATAAAAGAAATAAAATAAGACTAATAAGCACTAAAAAGTGGTGAGCTCAATCTCTTGAAAAATTATCTGCCTTTTCCATATCTTGATCCCTCTCTTTTTTTTTTAACCCAAGATATGTTGTATTCCTTTTATATGACTTAGGGTAGCTAATGAGTCCTTGAGATCATCTAATTCCTTAAAACATGTAGAATCAGGAATAATCTTCATGGCATGGCTTGGTATCACAAACGTGACTTAAAATCGAAATAAACACAGAATTAAGTCCAAGAAGGGCATAACTTCTCCTTATGGCTTTGGGCAAGCTATGCACTTAAACTTTACTACACGGCTTAGGTTTATGGGCGTGTTGCCATGCTGTGCGATTCACTGCTTCTTAGGCCTACTAAAAGGTAAAAAAACAAAAATTAGTAAAAATTCCACCAAAAGCACATTAATAAACCAAAAAGCATAAATAAGTCCTTAAACTATTCTAATGTCCTAATTGTACAAAAAAAAACATTAATTAAGTTATTATCTATTTAAAACTTATTAAAATTCAACTCTAAGACACGTAAATAATTTACACATCAAATTCCCCTACACTAAAGCTTTGCTTGTCCTTAAGCAAAAATCAAGTTTGAAAAATAATAAACTCAAATCACACTAAAGTCAACTAGCTTTTAAGAATTAATTCTTAACAATCATTGAGACCGAAACACATTACTAAAGAAGATAGCAAGACAAAAATACAATATATACGAGCAATTTACTAATTACAACCCAAGTATTCACCCTTTTGAAATTAACCAAGCATAACTCTCAATTTTTTTTATGGCACACACAATTTTCCTAGTAAGTGTGTTTTATGCTCCATCTTACTAATTTTTTATGTTTATCTTTCTCAATTCGCCTTTTCACTCAAAGCAATCCCCTGCTGTTCCCATACTACTAAGCGTGGATTCTGTAGAGTAGGTCCTATAAAAGGGTGAAAAGGGTACTTCCCTGATTCGTGCAAGCATCCAGAAGACATTAAAAAAGATAAACTAAAATAGAAAAACATAAGAAAAAACTAGAAGATAATATTCATAATATTTAAACATAAAGAGAAAAAAATATAAATAGACATAAACTCCAAAAAATAGGAAACAAAAATAAAGAAAACAAATAATAAGAAAATAAAATCATCGTCAATCTTCCATAGGAGCTATATCATCTGGTGCAACATCAGTGTCATCCAGCGGGTCGGTTGCATCAAGAAGCTCCTCCGAAGTAATAGTAGAAGTGGAACCAGGGAAGATAGGTCTGGGAGGAAGCGTGACACCATGAATCTGGCATAGGTGTGAAAGACCCTTAGCCATCTAGTGTATAAGGTCTGTATGATAATGCAAGGTAGTTTCAAGATGTGAAGGAAATGAGTAGGATGACGATCCAACTGTGGTCGAATCCTGGGGAGGTGGGGGTGCATAAGTGTGTCTTTGCCTTGGCTACGGCGGTGGTCGAGGTATATTAGCTCCTAACTCTGCTGGGTTGGTGATCAAGACATACTGACCATCCTTAAATGTGACCACCTTAATCTTCTTTATAGTAGTGATACTAAATGGCAGAGTGGTGCAAATCTGAGTCAAGTTAGTGAGGGAATCAAATGCCTATAAATTCTTAGCAAGCCTAGTGATATAAAAACCTCCATACAAGGCTCTTATAGATTTCCTTAATATATTATTCATATAAAAGGCAAATCCAAGACCTAAATGAGGTCCTAAACCCTTATAAAAACATCTCAGATAAAATAAGCCCCTAAGGCTAACATAGTCAGTACTCTCTCTTTGACTATAAATAGTGCCTGTGATAAGTCGGTGCAAATATCTCAATTCAGGTTGGGTTATATTGGTGCTCTTACTTAGCCTAGGATTATAAATTCGTTGGCTAACTCTTACATGAATTATCTCTCTCTAATATTGTCAAAAATCGACAGGTCCAAGAATGGACTGAGCATTATCCATTGCACCACTAGTGACAGATAAAGAATCATAAAAACCATATTGCACTGCTAATTTATTAAAGGAAAAAGAAAATCATTTTCCCCCAGTTGAAAACAACACCACATGTCTCTTTTTATAATTAATAGGATCTTTGGGATTAAAAATGAAAGTGGATAGGAACTCTACAAATAATTCATGAAATATAGGTTCCTCAATTCACATAAATTGCTCCCATCTTAGGGCATTAATCATTCCTAATATTAACTCACATAATCCTACAGTAGCAAGGTCCTCTAATATGATGTGGTATAATGGGTGAATAGGAAGGGGAAACAAATCAGTACATGCCTTTTTGAAATCAAAATTTATGAAATGAAGAATGGGGTGGGACATACCTGATTGACTTAGAGGCACATGCCTTAAAGATGAGGGGGCATTGGTCAAATGCACTCTTGAATGTTGAGGATGAGATGGTAGGGGTAAGGATGTGCTATGAGTCCTCCTAGATGATGATGAAGTCGACTTTCCAGTAGATTTGGATTTTTCCATGATTAGTAAAGAAAATGAAGTGAGGGGTAGAGGATGGAGGGAAAATTGAAAGGAATTAATTGAGAAGGAATTAAAATGAATTTGAAAAGAGTGAAAGAAAGGGGGGTTTAAATAGATAGAAAAAGCACACGGGGTGGGGATATGGTTTTGCAAAACCGTGTTTGAAAGTCATGTCATTGATTGGTGTGTTTGGCCTATGGCAGATGATAGGTGACACAGCTGGTGCCTTACTTTAAATGTATAAGATGTGTCTTACATAGCACGGCCGTGTCATTTTAAGCCATTATATTGCATGGTCGTGCCTCACCTAGCACAGTTGTGTCACATTAAGTGACCATTATGCATAGTCGTGCCTCACCTAGCACAGCTATGTCATGTTAAGCTGCCATTGTGCACGGTCGTGCCACACTTAGTATGGTCGTGTCACTTTTTTTGTGACACGACTTTATGTTGTGTCATTTTGATTTTGACACGGCTTTATGTTGTGTCATTTTGATTTTGACACAGCTTTATTGATTAAGCACGGTATGGGGTACACAGCTCGTAAGCCATGCTTTCATACCGTGTAAGCTTCTGGAGCAAATATGAATTGGGGACACAATATAGTTTATGTTGTGTTAAGAAGCTATGTGGTGTTCATAAATGTATAAGATGAAGTTGCGTACCTTGACATGAGTTAGGACACAAACGTGTTTAATCCCATATGATCACAACTCTGCTCCTAAATTCAGCAAATTATTGCTTATCATTTGTCAACATGTGAAAGAAAGATAGAGTAAATAAAAAACTAAAAATAAAAAATAAATTTAAATGAGATAATACTGAAGAAAACAAAAGAAAAAAATAATTGGGTTGCCTCTTAACTAGCGCTAGTTTAAAGTCGATAACTTGACTATCCCTTGATGAATTCAAGTGGTTAGATCCATGAGTGTACAAGAGATATTTTTCAGACTAGCTTCCTCCACAAAGTAGGGCTTGAGACATTGCCCATTGACCTTGAAAGTTTCATTTGCTTTGTTGCAAGCTCGACTGCTTATGAGGAAAAACTTGTGTAATTCTAAACAGTCCAAACCATCGAGACTTTAATTTTCCTAGAAATAGTTTCAATCTGGAGTTAAACAACAACACTAAATCTCCTTCTTGAAACTCTTTCTTTTACAAACTTTTGTCATGCCACCTTTTTATTTTCTATTTGTAAATCTTGGCATTCTCATAAGCATCAAGTTGAAATTCTTTAAGTTCATTCAATTGAAGTAATTTTTTAGCACCAGCCTTTACTTGATTAAAATTGAGAAACCGAGTAGCCCAGAATGCTTTGTGTTTTAACTGAACTGAAAGATGACATGATTTACCATAAACCAATTTAAATGGTGAAGTCCTTATTGGAGTTTTATAAGCTGTTCTGTATGCCCAAAGTGCATCATCTAATCGAGTGGACCAATCCTTTCTCAAAGCATTGATTGTCTTCTCCATAATAGCTTTTGATTCTTTATTTGATATTTCCACTTGTCTGAGGGTGGTATAGTGCAGCTACCTTGTGCTTGACCATATTTTGCTAATAAATGTACGAATTGACGATTATAAAAGTGAGAACCACCATCACTGATTATAGATGTCGGGGTACCAAAATGAGTGAACAAATTTCTTCTTAGGAACTTGATAACCACCTTAGTATCATTGGTTGGTGAAGCTATTGCTTTGACCCATTTGGAAACATAATCAACCCTAGCCAATATGTACTTATTGCCATAGGAGCTTGGTAAGGGTCCCATGAAATCTATGCCCCATACATCAAATAATTCAATCTCAATGATGTTGGTAAGTGGCATTTCATTCTATCTGCCAATATTTCCTGTTCTTTGACAATGATCATATTTGATTACGAATTGCCTTGCATCTTTAAAGAGAGAGGGCCAATAAAATCCACTCTGAAGCACTTTAGCTACTATTTTGTTTGAACTTGCATGTCCTCCACACTCAAGCGAGTGACAGTGCATGAGCTCTTTTGATATTTCCTCATCTGGAATTTATCTCCATAACAATCCATTCCCATACTTCTTGTATAAGTAAGGCTCATCCTAAAAATACTGCCTAGAGTCCCATAGGAATTTTTTTCTTTTAATGGTAATCCATGTCAGGTGGAAGGAGACCACATGCCAGATAGTTTACCAAGTCAACATACCAAGGCTCATTCATTTGAATTTTCATTAATTGCTCGCTTGGGAGGTCATCTGCAATAGGAAGAGGATATAAATAAATAGTCTTTTCTAAATGAGACAAGTGGTCAATAACTAAGTTCTTTGTTCCCTTTCGGTCTCGAATTTCCAAATCAAACTCTTAAAGAAGAAGGATCCATTATATGAGTCTTGGCTTAGCATCCTTCTTTGCCAAAAGGTATTTTAAGGCTGAATGGTTTGTGTAAACGAGGACCTTTCTTCCTACTAAGTATGAATGAAACTTGTCTATAGCATAAACCACTGCAAGGAGCTCCTTTTCAATTGTGGCATAGTTCACTTGAGCTTTATTGAGAGTGTGGCTTATGTAGTAGATAGCATATGCCTGTTTGTCTCTCCATTGTCCTAACACTGCTACCATAGCAAAGTCACTTGCATCGCACATGATCTCGAAGGGAAGGTTCTAATCTGGTGGCTATAATATAGGGGCTAAAATCAGGGCCTCCTTTAATCTACGAAAGGCACAAAGACACTTACCAAAAAATTCAAAAGGAATGTCTTTGGCAAGAAGATTAGTTAAGGGTTTGGCGATCTTAAATAAATCTTCGATGAATCGCCTGTAGAACCCTGCATGGCCCAAGAAACTCCTTATTCCTTTGATGGAGGTAGGAGGTGGAAGCTTCTTAATGACTTCTATTTTTGCCTTATCCACCTCAATTCCCTTCTGAGACACGATATGGCCTAGCACCACTCCCTTAGTCACTATAAAGTAACACTTCTCCCAGTTAAGCACTAGATTTGTCTCTTCACAGTGCTACAACACCTTAAAAAGATTATCTAGACAAGCATCAAAAGAACTATTATACTCAAAAAAATCATTCATAAAGACCTCTATTGTATTTTCCATAAAATCTGAAAAGATGGACATCATGCATCTTTGAAAGGTAGCGAGTGCATTACACAATCCAAAAGGCATTCTCCTATATGCATATGTTCCATAGGGGTAAGTAAAGATGGTCTTTTCTTCATCATCAGGATGGATGGGGATTTGAAAGAATCTTGAGTAGCCATCTAGATAGCAAAAATAATAGTGGTTTGCTAATCTTTCTAGGAGTTGGTCAATAAAGGGGAGAGGGAAGTGATCCTTCCTTATGGCTTTGTTAAATTTTCTATAATCTATGCATATGCACCACCTTGTCATAGTCCTAATAGATACAATAAGTTCATTATACTCATTTTGGACTATAATCATACCCCCTTTCTTAGGGACTACATGTATGGGACTAACCCATTGGCTATCCAAAATAGGATATATGATCCCATCATCAAGTAATTTCATAATTTCCTTTTTTACTACCTCTTTCATATTAGGGTTTAACCTTCTTTGGTGTTCTATGGTGGGTTTTGCCTCATCCTCCATGTGAATTCTATACATGCAAATCGAGGAACTAATTCCCTTAAGGACATCTATAGTGTAACCAATGATTTTTCTATGGGCTCTAAATCTTCTAAGAAATGCATCCACTTAACTATCAGTTAACTTAGCATTTACAATAATAGGGTAAGTGCAGTTAAGGCCAAGGAAAGCATACCTAAAGGATGAAGGTAGAGCTTTAAGCTCCACCTTGGGTGCACTTTCCTCCTCAATTTTACAAAGACTTTCTATAGGAGAAGGCAAGGGTTCATACCTAGATGATTTACTCTTATTTAGTGTAGGATTTGCATTGATGTAATGCTCATACCTTACTACCTCTTCATCCAATTCATCCTTTTCTGTATTATGTGTTAGGCACACCTCCAATGGGTCTCAGGTGAGCTGCTTTTTGAAGGTCTCCTCTATACAGTTTTGTATCATGTCCACTCGAAAATAGGACTCAATTATTGGTGATTGTTTTGACATCTTAAACACATTGAACTCTACCTTATTGTCTCCAATCTCTAAGAGTATCTTTCCTCTTTTCACATCTATAATAGCTCCTACTATGGCAAAAAATGGATGCCCTAGAATTATTAGGATGTGGGTGTCCTCTTCTATTTCCAGGATAATGAAGTCTCCTAGGATATAGTAATTTCCCACTTTAACTGGAACATCCTCTAAAATCCCACAAGGATATAAGATAGACCTATCAGCAAGTTGCAAGGACATAGTGGTCAGCTAGGGCTTACCAATGTTCAACCTCCTACAAAAAGAGAGTGGAATTATACTTACACTTGCACCAAGATCACAAAGAGATTTGCTTATAAATTCAGTTCTAATGGTATAAGGGATAGTAATACTCCCTGGATCTTTAAGCTTCTGGGGAAGCTTGTTCTAGATGACAACACTTCACTCCTCATTAATGGGGATGGTCTCATAGTCCTCCTTCCTTCTTTTGTATGAGATGATGTACTTCAGAAATTTGGAATACGCAAGCATAGTGTTTATGACATCCAAGAGAAGTAGGTTAAGCTTAAGCTGCTAGAGGATTTCATAAACTTCTCGAATTGTCTGTCCAGCTTGGATTTTTACTGCCTTTAGGGAAAAGGAAGTGGCAGTGTGAAGGTTGGTATGATATTCTTTTCCTCATGCTTTGCTTGTAAATGCTCAATCTGCTTCTCTTTTGTTTCAGTTTTAAGCATCACTTCTTCCTCTTTAGGTTTAACTTTAGGAATTTGCTTGCCACTTCTCAGGGTGACTACCTTTGCTTGCTCTTTAGGATTTTGCGGTTGACTAAGCAACATCCCAGCTGGCCTTAAACTCGAGGTTTGAGAGGCAATTTGATTCTCTAGCATCTTATTGTGGGCGTGTAGATGGCCCATTTGAGCGGTCAGGTTCTTTATTGCCTCTTTTTATTCTTCTTGGTCCTTCAGAAATTTTTCCATCATAACTTTTAGATTTAACTTTTACTCTCCTTGTTGAGGAAAAACTATTTTTTATTGGAACCCAGGAGGTGGTGGCTTGAATCTTTAGTGATTGTTATACACCCCTCCTTGGTTAGACAACGAGAAGTTGGGATGGTTACACCAACTCGGATTGTAGGTATTTGAGTAGGGGTTACCTTGGTTTCTTTGGAAGTTATTGGGCGCATTGAGTTGCTCAATTGATGTCTTTTATGAAAAACTCCCTTGGCACTCTAAGGTAGAATTCCTTCCTCTACAATACTCGTATGAATAAACTGCCATAGGGTTGGTTACTTTTACTGAAGCCTCTAGTTTCTTTATAAGCATGTCTATCTTAGCATTAAGGAGGTTCTAACTGTCCAATTTGTGCATCCCTGCTACCTTCTTCGGTGCACTTCGGTCTTTATGCCATTGGTAGTTGTTCGATGCCATAGTCTCAAAGAGATTGTAGGCCTCTGGTGTTTTGCTCATGAACGAACCTTGTGTTGTAGCATTAATGGTAATCCTCATCAGCTCTATGAGTCCTTGATAGAAATTTTAAATAAGTAGTCATTAGGGAACACTATGGTGTGGGCACTGTCTCTACAAGTCTTTAAAATGCTCTTAAGCCTTATAAAGAGATTCACCATTGTGTTGGGTAAAGCTTGTAATTTCTTGTCTGAATTTAGCTATCTTCCTAGGTGGAAAATATTTGGTTAGAAACGCCCTAGACAGCAAATCCCAGAAGGTGATTAATTATGGTACGAGAGAGTGCAACCACAGTTTAGCCTTGTCCCTCAAAGAAAAGGGAAATGGCCTTCGTTTGATAGCATCTGAACTAACCCCATTCATCTTGAATGTGTTGCATATTTCTAGGAACTGAGCAAGGTGAGCGTTGGGATCTTCAGTTGAAAGACGTTCGAACTGAAATTGAGAAATCATCTGGATCATTGCAGGCTTAATTTCAAAATTATTAGCATCCACGTTCGGTCTGACAATGCTACTCAAATTGTCTCCAGGGTTAGGCATCGTGTACTCTTGAAGGACACAATTCTTAGCTTATTGAACCACTTAATCCTCTGCCATGATTTTCTTATTTTTTTCCCTCTTTTCTTTACGGTTCTTTTTATAGGACTTTTTAATCTCAGGATTAAAATTTTCCAAGTTTTCTCTTTTAGAACAAGTGTTTATACACTACAAAGTACCTACCAAATAAAGATAAAAAAATTTAATTAAGAAATAAAGAATAATAGTTTAAGAAAAGCAAAAATTAAATTAATATCAATAATTTCAATCCTCGGCAATGGCGCCAAAAACTTGTTGCTTTTTAAATACCTGCAAGCGCACAGTTGTGGTTACAATGTAAAGGATTATTATTCCCACAAGGATTGACTATTGATTACCAATAATTCTTACATATTATCTTAGCTAGAAAATCAATTTAATAAATTGGGTAAAAGAAAACAAATGAATAATAGCTTTCAGAAGTAAAATCAATTAATTGCAAACACAGAGTCTAGGTCTAGTTTCACTATTCTAATCAAATTATGATGTCACGACCAAAACCAGGAGTCATGACCGGCGCTAGGGAACTGAAATTCATTTGAATCTGGAACCCATAGCAAGCCTTAGAAAATAAAATCATGCAATAATTAAATAAAAATACGATAGAATTAAAATTTTTTGAATCAATATATAATATAAATACTTCAAATCCTTCTCAATGAATATATCTTCATATAGTAATCAAATACAAATTTTCAGAGTATATAATATCAAAACAATATAATACTCTTCCGATACAATAACACTACTACTACAGTTTCTAGAATACAAATCAAAGTTCAAAATATACAATTGCATAAAATGGCCGGGACCAAAGAACACCGGCAAGGAACTCTACAACTAAGGTCTAACGATATGGGATCTCCTGAAAAAAAATAATTGAGGGGGGGTCAGACCTCACTGAGTGAATTATTATACTATATATACATGTAATCTAAACCATAACAATTAGGCATTCTTTTATATATGTATACATACATTTCACACGAATGCCAAACTCTGCTTATATAAATATACAAAATGCAGAAAATGTTTATTTTAATTCATGAAGGATCCATAGAACCCTAATAATAGCAACCCCAATCAACCCCATCATCACTCTAGCCATACAGGCTCACTTGATTCCAAATAGAACACTTATTCCAAACTGGACAGCAGACTGGCCCCGAGATACTAAGTCGACCGAGCTCCAGCAGTCTGGCTGTCAGTGTGATTGGCCCTGAGACCCCCAGTCAACCGAGCTCCAGCAATCACACTATTTATCACCTCATATCTCTATTAACCCAATAGATCATTCATTCCACTATGGACAGTAGACTAGCCCCGAGACACTAAGTCAACCGAGCTCCAACAGTCTGACTGTCAGTGTGATTGACCCCTAGACCCCTGGTCAACCGAGCTACAACAATCACACTATCTAACATACCATTAATCTCAATCAAATCCATCAAATCAATTATAATCACCACAATTATTTCTCACTCAACCCTTATTTATCGCACCTGTACGTAAACAGTTCTAGTGCTGCCCACTAGGAAACACATTCTATTAATATCCTTCATTTCAATAAATCATTCATTCAAAAAATAGTTAATGTAGAACAATATTCATAATAGTAAGACCAACCATATATATATATATATACCAAAAATATACCTAAAATATACTTAGTATATTTCGGGTATATATATATATATGTCAAATAAAATATGAAATAAACTAAAGATAAATCATTAATATAATTAAAAACAATTTAAATGTATAACAATAATATAACATGCATTTTCTTAAAAATATACCTAAATATACAAAAGTTATGTCCTAAGTACACAAATCATTTAATAAAACATTTATGTATAAATGTTCATTTAAATATGTGTTTAGGTTTAACATATATTCACATTTTACCAAAATAACCTAATTTTCTAGCATGCATAAATCATAATTAAACCCTAAGTATACCACTAATGTTTTAGGTTTCAATTAATGATAAAACATACATTTATTTGGGGAAATATATCAAAAATATACCAAAAATAAACTTAAAAACAATTTAAGTGTAGGTTTATAATTTAGCTTTATAATTTAGCATGCAATTATTTAAGAATAAACCTAAAATCTACTGAAACTATACCTAAAGTATACTAATCATTTAATAAAATAATTATGTCTAAATGTACATTTTAAACATTTATATATATTAAAATGTATTAAACATAAACCTAAATGTTTTATGTACATATACCAAAATATCATCAATAATTATTTAACATGCATATATATATACAAAAGTACAATCCTAGATATACAAAAAATATTATAACTTAAATCACTTTAAAGACATAAAAAAAAAAACCCTAAGTGATGCATCCTATATGCAATGCATATATATATAGTATAATAACTCACATGTTAGCACTCCACGAGACAAACTCGGCGGGCCTGATCTGTTTGACCTCGGTCTCAATGCAACTAAACAAATAAATGACAATATAAAATCATAATAAATTTAACGGAAATTCTAAAGACTCGATCTAGAATTTTAGACACAGAATTAGAATAAGGATTTGACCGGATATCACATTTTACGAGAATTCTACCAAAAATCCGGCAGAACCTCCCCTATAAAATGGACATCTCTCTACTCAAAGAGTAGAGCCAGTCCTGCAAAGAAAACACACTTTGAAATAACACCAAATTCACAATCACAATCTCTCAGTCGGACTCCAAACTACAATTCACCGACCAAGGTTTACAATTCATAGAATAATTATAAAATACCAAAAATGCCCTTTTATAATAAAAATACATTTTATAATTCCAAATTACATAATTAACCCTAAAACTTATTAAAAACCGATAAAAACTCATTTATTTAGAAAAATTGTATAATATACATATAATTTGAAAATAATTTACGAAAAATAGTTTTAATTAGTTAAAAATACTAAATAATATGTAGAAATCATTTTTTATACCCTAAATAACTATTAAAACCAATTTAATTATATTTTTAGCCAATTTAGTATCAAATTACCAAAATACCCCTATATATATAAATTTACTAAAATTACTCAAAAATTCACCAAAAATAATATAATTGCATAAAATTAATTTTCTCAACATATATTTCAATAATATCAATAAATATACTTAATTAACCAATTTATTTCAATTAAACACATAATTAACCCTATTTTTCAAAATTACATAAACTTAATAAATTCCAAATAAATATATAAAAATTCACAAAAATTACAAATAAATTTCTATAATTCGTTTTAACACCTATAATTACCATAAAACATAGTTTCATAATTTAATTAATTAATTTTTGAAAATTAGAAAATAATAATAAAATAAACAAAAATACCCAAAAATCAAAATAAATTCCAAAAATTATAAAAAAATTATAGCATGTATATTGGGCTTCTAGGATCAAATTTTATGAAGGGAGTTTTGATGAATCAATCAAATTTAAGCAAATTTGAAACCCTAAATGGCTGAAATGAAGAAATTGAAACCTAGAAAAATCTAGACCATTTTAAGTGAAAAAAAGCTTGGAATCACACTCACCGGAGCTCAAGGAGAAGATAGAGACTGGTGGCATCAAATTTGGTGATCGGAATCACGTCAATCGGAGCTTGATCGATTTTTGGCTTCTTTGAGAAAAATCGATTAAAACTCATCGGAAAAAGGGAGTTTCAGGCATTGGGAATGGCTGGCAAGGGAGGAGGAAGGCTGAGGGGCACAGTGATGGTAAGAAACAGAGGTCACAGTGGCCAAAAATGGTGGAAAACTGATCGGGAGGGAAGAAGATTAAGTTAGTGGCAAAACTGTAAATAAAGCAAACTTCTGATTTTTGATAAATAATAATGTATATATGTATATATATATATATATGTCCACCTTATATTATAATATTATATATATTCCCACACACAAATAATACTCACCACACAAATATTTTAATATATTTAATAATTTATACACTTAAAATTAATTAATTAATATTAAAACTAAATAATAAAAATTAAGGTAATTAATTAAATCCTAATTAATTTAAATAAATACACATATATACATTTTATTTTAGCACTTAAAAATTATGTATGAGTTCATGCAAATTTGTAAAACTAGTCAAAATAATTAATATTAAATTATTTACGTGTCAATTTTTCCGAAAATACAATTTCCGAAAAATTTTACGTAAAGTACTTAAAATAATATAAAATAATTAAAATTAGCTTTAAACAAACAACAAACTCATAACATATCATAAATATATACAAAAATTATTAACACTGCATATCCCAATACAGTATAAAAATATTTAAAAACTCTGCATATTACAAATAAATACAACATTAATTTAATTAACCTATAATTCAGTTAAGGGTAATTGCTCTAATTTACCTAAAGTCTCTTTCGAGTTCAATTAAGCATGCAAAGATCAAGATTTAACCTACTCTTATGATTAAAATTCTAATCCAAAATCATTAAGTTATTTAGCAATTATTTGCCATTATATCTCTACAGTCGTGACTCCCTGAAGAGCTCGCCTACTCTTGTGGCCGAGTGGTCTAAGTTCTTTATTCCATAAACTAACAATTTTTCCTAACTCTCATTGGTGAAACTGTCCATAAATATGTAACTCAAACAAGCCTAGAATGAATCACAAGACAATTATTGAAACACAAAGAATTAACTGAAAACCAAATCAATTATAATTAAGAATAAGTATTCAAATTATGTCATAGAATAACAACTCTTAATCGAGACTCTATAAATAAAACTAGCCATTTATAGCTAGGACAAAATCCATGAATAATAAAAGAAATAACATAAGAATAATGAGCACTGAAAAGTGGTGAGCTCAATCTCTTGAAAAATTATCCGCCTCTTCCATATCTTGATCCTTTTCTTCTCTTTTTTTAATGCTAAATATATTGTATTCCTTTTCTATGACTTAGGGTAGCTAAGGAGTCCTTGAGATCATCTAATTCCTTAAAACATGTGGAATCAGGAACAATCTTCATGGCACGGCTTGGTGTCATAGTTGTGAATTAAAACCGAAACAAACACAGAATTAAGTCTGAGAAGGGCACAGCTTCTCCTCATGGCTTCGAGCAAGTTGTGCACTTAAACTTCACTACACGACTTAGGTTTATGAGTGTGTTGCCATGCCATGTGATTCACTGCTTCTCAGGTACACTTGACACAACATAATGCAAGTTGTGCGAAATTCTTGTGCAAGTCGTGACATGTTCTTCAATTTTTAGGCTTTCATGGCTTAGAATATGCCTTGGACTTGGGCTCAATTTAGATTTCTTCTCCTTTTCCGTTCAACCAAAATCCCTTTTTCTTTAGCTCATCAAATTCAAAATCTTGGGGCCCACTAAAAGGTAAAAAAACATAAATTAGTAAAAATTCCACCAAAAGCACATTAATAAACCAAAAAGCATAAATAAGTCCCTAAACTATTCTAATGTCCTAATTGTACCCAAAAAAAAACATTAATTAAGTTATTAACTATTTAAAACTTATTAAAATTCAACTTTAAGACACGTAAATAATTTACACATCAATAACTCTTTTTATAAAGAAATCTAAGCATAATTTATTAATTGTTCAAATATATATTGATGATATTATTTTTGGTGCTACTAACCATTGCTTGTGTGAGGAACTCTCCAAATTAATGCAAGGATAATTTGAGATGAGTATGATGGAAGAACTCAAGTTCTTTTTTGGGCTTCAAATCAAGTAATGTAAAGATGGGATTTTCATCAATCAAACCAAATATGCAAGAGACATTCTTAAGAAGTTTGACATGGATGGAGCTAAGAAAAGCAAAACTCCAATGAGCACCACAACCAAACTCAACAAGGATGAGAATGGAAACCAGTTGATGAAAAGCAATTTAGAGGTATGATCGGATCTCTTCTTCATTTAACTGCTAGTAGACCCGACATTATGTTTGCTATTTGCTTATGTGCTAGATTTCAATAAAGTCCTAGAGAGTAATATTTGAATGCTATGAAAAGAATTTTTAAATATCCTTGTGGTATAATGCATTTAGGACTTTAGTATCCTAGGAGTTTTTCCTTTGACTTGATTAGTTATTCAGATGCAAACTTTGTCGAAAATTTACTATATAGAAAAACTTATCAAATTTTAGATAATTGCTTAGTTTCTTGGTTTAGTAAGAAATAAGTTTCGATTGCCTTGTCCACCGCTGAAGTAGAATATATAGTGGTTAATTGTTGTTGCTCATAAGTTCTATGGCAAAAACAACAACTATTAGACTATGGCATTGATATTAATCACATTCCAATTAAATGTGATAATACAAATGCTATAAACCTTAGTAAGAATCTCATTCAGCATTCTAAAACTAAGCATATTGATATTAAACATCATTTCATGCGTGATCATGTTCAAATTTGTGATATCTCACTTGAATTTATTGATACAAATCATCAACTTGTAGATATCTTCACCAAACCTCTCAATGAAGAAAGATTAAATTTCATTAAGCATGAACTTGGTATGATTTATGATTCTAGTTTGTCTTGAGTTTTATGCTTAATTGATGGTTGGACTGTTTTTGTCACGACCCAAAACAGGGGCCATGACGGCGCTAGGGAACGGGAATTCTTTCGAATCCGGAACCCGTAGCAAGCCTAAAAATAAAATAAATCATGCAATAATAACAATAACAATATAATATGCAGCGGAAATAAAAATCATAAATATAATAATAACATTTTCATCACTGGATTTAAATCAAAACTCATCTCATCACATATATATAAAATCTTTCGGTACAAATCCAGTTTCAATATAATACATCTCTTTAAATAAAATACATGAAATCCCACATTTTAATTCACAACTACTGCAGTGTCTAGATTATAAAAATAAGACTCAAATAAGTAATTTATACAAAGAAGCCGGGGCGGAAGAAATCCGGCGTACAGGCCTGCTACTGAGGTCTGAAGATGTTGACTCTTCTGAAAAATAGTCAACGGAGGGGAGTCAGACCTCACTGAGTGAATTACTATAATATATATACATGCATACTAAATGGCAATGCATACAGTCAATAGTATATACAATATGTATATATACAGGCAATTACACACAGATGCAATAAAATCATTTTATATATTTATTGAAAATCACTGTTTATGAAGGATCACATAGAACCCTAGAATATCGCAACCTCGAAAACAGTGTTAGATAACACTCTAGCCATACAGGCTCACTTATCCAAATATGTCCACTTAATCCATTTAGACAGTAGACTGGCCCCGAGACACTAAGTCAACCGAGCTCCAGCAGTCTGACTGCCAGTGTGATTGGCCCCGAGACACTTTGTCAACCGAGCTCCAGCAATCACACCCAAATCATATCTCACATATCAAATATTCATAATCAATCAATATCCGTAAATAGTTAGTAGTATAGCCTAAATACTATAGGCGTACCGGTACGTACTCGGTCCTAGTGCTGCCCACTAGGTAGCACGTTCTATTGATATCCTTCATTAATAATATAAAACATTCATTCACAAATAAATGATGCATGAATTTAAATAAAACAACAATATAAACCATATATATACCGAAAATATACCAAAAGTAAACCAGGTATATTTCGAGTATATATACGTCAAATGAATCCAATCAAATTATAACTTAAGCTAGAAATATATTTAAAAACATTTTAAATATATTTTATTTACAAAACATGCATATAATTTAATAAATACCAAAAATAAACCAAAAATATACTTAAATACAAATCATATTATTTATGCATTTTAATCAAAATAAAACATAGATTTCTAAGTCATGTATCCTAAAGCATATATATATAGTATAGTATCTCACCTAGTGCGCTCCACGAGACGGGTCCGACGGGCCTGGTCCACTAGCCCTCGGTCTCGGTGTAACTAAACAAGCAATAAATAACCGACATTAGAATAAACCTAATAGAAAGTCCTAGAATTCGATCTAGAGTATTAAACACAGAATCAGAAATTAGGGTTCGACCGGATATCACGTTTTACGAGAATTCTACCAAAAATTCGATAGAACCTCCCCTGTAAAACGGACATCTCTCTACTCAAAAGAGTAGAGCCGACCCTGCAAGGAAATACACTTTGAAAAACAAGCTCAACACTCAACCACAACCTCTCGGTCGGACTCCAGACTACAATCTACCGATCGGGGTCCACAAACATAGAATAATTCCAGAAATACCAAAAATACCCTAATAACATAGAAATTCATTTTATAAATAGAAATTACGTAATTAACCTTAAAACACAGTAAAAACCGATAAAAACTCATTTTATTAGAAAAACCGTATATTATATATATAATTGAAAATAATTCACGAAAAATAGTTTTAATTAGTTAAAAATACCAAATAATTTGTAGAAATAATTTTTATACCTTAAATAACTATTAAAACCAATTAAATTACATTTTTAGCCAATTTAGGGTAAAATTACCAAAATACCCCTATATATATATACTTAAATTACTTCAAAAATTCACCAAAAATTATACAATTATCTAAAATTCATTTTCTCAACATATTTATCAATAATATCAATAATTAAACTCAATTAACCAATTAATTTCAAATAAAAACACATTTAACCTAATTTTCCCAAAATTCCATAAACTTCAATAATTCAAAATAAATACTTAGAAATTCATAAAAATTCCAAATAAATTCCTATAATTCATTTCAACACCTAATTTAACCATAAAACACAATTTCATAATTTAAATAATTAATTTCTGAAAATTAGAAAATAATATTAAAATATTCAAAAATACCCAAAAATCCAAAAAATCTCCAAAAATTCCACAAAAATTCATACATGTAGATTAAGCTACTAGGATCAACATTTGTGAAGGGAGTTTTCATGAATCAATCAATTTGAAGCTCAAAAAAATCAAAAACCCTAATGTGACCGAATTGGAAAATTTGAAACCTAAACAATTCTAGACCATTTAATCTCAAACAAAAGCTAGAATTACACTTATCGGAACTCAAGGAGAAGAAAGAGACCAGCGGTGTCAAAAACGGTGGCCGAAATCGGCGTGATCGACGGTGGCCAAAGTTTCGGCTTCTCCAGCCAAAACCAACTTCCAGACGCAGGAAACGGCTACCACAGGTGGCGGAAGAGGCTGGGGAAGGTGGTGGCACACCGGACGGCACACCAACGGTGAGAAATCGGCACGGCAGTGACCGGACGGCAGTGAGGGTGAAGATCGGGGAAGAAGGAGCTTCGGGGGCAAAATGGTAATTTTTCCAAAAGTTTGATTTTTAATGTATTATATGTATATATATATACTTTATATTATATATTAAAATAATATTAAATTACACACATTAAATATACACCACACACATATAATTTAATATTTTAATAATTTATACTAAATAAAAATAATTAAATAACAATAAAACTAATAAATAATTAATAAAATATTAGGGTAATATTAAACCCTAATTAAATAAATAATTACATGTATACACGGTGTTTAATATTTTAAAAATACGTATGAGTTCATGCAAGTCCGAAAATATATTTAAAATAATTAATAATAAATTATTTACGTGAAAATTTCCCCGAAAATACAAGTCCCGAGAAAATTTTACGTAAAGCACTGTAAATAAGACACAGTAATTAAAATAGGTTTTAAATACATATCAGCTCGTAAAAATATCGTAAGATATATATTCAAAATTTATTAACACTGCATATCCCGGTACAGTGTAAAAATATTTTAAAAACACGGGATATTACAGTCTTCCCCCCTTACAAGAATTCGTCCCCGAATTCCAAAAAACAGAATCAAGAAGAAAAGAGATACGGGTAAGAAGCTCGCATCTCAGCGTCAGTCTCCCACGTATGCTCTTCAACTCTGTTGCTACGCCATAGAACCTTGACCATCGGAATCTGTTTCGATCGCAACTGTCGAACTTGAAAATCAACGATCGCCACAGGTTCTTCCAAAAACGTCAAATCTTCACTCACTTCTACACTGTCGGGCTGCAACACGTGAGAAGGGTCTGAGATATACTTCCTCAACATCGAGATATGAAATACTGGATGCACTTGTGACATACTCGGAGGCAAATCCAACCGATATGCAACAGTGCCAACTCTCTCCAGAATCTCAAACGGCCCAATATATCTCGGTGCTAACTTACCCTTCCTGCCAAATCTCATCACACCCTTCATCGGAGATACCTTCAGAAAAATAAAATATCCAACCTGAAATTCCACATCTCTGCACCTAGGATCCGCATAACTCTTCTGTCTGCTAACTGCTGTCTCTAATCTGCGCTTAATCACGGCGACTTTCTCGGCAGCATCCTAAACCATCTCAGGTCCAGTCAAAGCTCTCTTACCAATCTCATCCCAACTCAACGGGGATCTACACTTCCTTCCATATAACGCTTCATACGGTGCCATACCAATACTGCTATGGTAGCTGTTATTATATGCAAACTCAACAAGTGACAAATGATCATCCCAGCTACCTCCCAAATCCAAGACACACATCCTCAACATATCTTCCAATGTCTGGATCGTCCTCTCAGACTGGCCATCTGTTTGAGGATGAAAAGCAGTACTAAAGTCCAACCTAGTGCCCATCGCTTCCTACAACTTCTGCCAAAAATGAGAAGTAAACACCGAACCTCTATATGACACAATGGACATAGGTACTCCATGAAGGCATATGATATGCTTTACGTACAACTTCGCCAATCTAGTAACTGAATATGTGGCTTTCACAGGCAAGAAATGTGCAGACTTCGTCAATCTGTCTACAATCACCCAGATGGAATCATATCCATCCTTCGAACGAGGTAAACCGACCACAAAATCCATAGCTATCCTTTCCCACTTCCACTCGGGAATAGGAAGAGGCTGAAGCTTCCCAGAAGGCTTCTGATGTTCGGCTTTCACTTGCTGACACGTCAAGCACTTAGCAACATAATCAGTGACATCTTTCTTCAATCCATCCCACCAGTATAGATCTCTGATACTGTGGTACATCTTAGTAATGCCCGGATGAACGTTGTAGGCTGTAGAATGTGCTTCCTCTAAAATCTCCTCTCTCAAATTATCCACATTCGGAACACATAATCTACCACTGATCCACAACACACCATCATCATCGAGTGTGAAATCAATGAACTTCCCTGCTCTGACATTCTTTGCAAGCTCTTCCAGAATAGGATCTCGGCTCTGAGCTGCTTTAATCCTATCCCTCAGTATAGATCGCACTTTAAATTGAGCTAGCAGTCCACCTGATCTACTAATCTTCATCATCAGACCTTGATCCACCATCAGATGCAACTCCTGGATCAAGGGTCTCCTCTCAACACCGATGTGAGCAAGACTGCCTGAGGACTTCCTACTCAAGGCATCTGCTACCAAATTAGCTTTACCCGGATGATATAAGATCTCACAATCATAATCCTTCAACAGTTCCAACCATCTTCTCTGCCTCAAATTCAGATCTCACTGCTGGAAAATGTACTTAAGGCTCTTGTGATCAGTAAATATCTCATAAGTCACCCCGTACACATAATGTCTCAAAATCTTCAAAGCAAAGATCACTGCAACCATCTCAAGATCATGTGTAGGATAGTTCTGCTCATGCCTCTTCAACTGCCTCGAAGCATAGGCTATCACCCTTCCATTCTGCATCAACACACAACCAAGACCAATTCTAGAAGCATCACAGTAAACTGTGAACTTATCCACACTATTAGGCAAAGTTAATACTGGCGCTGTGGTCAACTTCTCCTTCAACAACTGAAAACTGTTCTCACAAGCTTCTGACCACTCGAATCTAACATTCTTCTGAGTCAAGCGAGTCATAGGGGCTGCTATTCTGGAAAAATCCTGCACAAATCGCCTATAATACCCGGCTAAACCCAGAAAACTTCGAATCTCTGTAACAGAAGTCGGTCTAGGCCACTCAGACACTGCCTTAATCTTCTGTGGATCAACTTGAATACCTTCTTTAGACACTACGTGTCCAAGAAAAGAAACACTCTCCATCCAGAAATCACACTTCGAGAATTTAGCATAAAGCTGATGATCTCTCAATGTCTGTAGTACAATCCTCAAGTGATATACATGCTCCTCCATACTCCTTGAATATACCAGTATATCATCAATGAAGACTACTATAAACTGATCCACATATGGTCTGAATACCCTGCTCATCAAGTCCATAAAAGCTGTTGGTGCATTAGTCAAACCAAAAGACATCACCAGAAACTCATAATGGCCATATCGAGTACGGAACACTGTCTTAGGAATATCGGATTCACTGATACGCAGCTGATGATAACCCGACCTTAAGTCAATCTTAGAAAAGAACTGTGCACCCTGTAGCTGGTCAAACAAATCATCAATCCTTGGGAGAGGATACTTGTTCTTCACTATCACCTTATTCAATTCTTTATAGTCAATGCACAGTCTCAGGGTACCATCCTTCTTCTTCACAAACAAGACTGGTGCACCCCAAGGAGAAACACTAGGTCTGATGAAACCTTTATCCAACAACTCTTGCAACTGTTCCTTCAACTCTTTCAACTCTGCAGGAGCCATACGATAGGGTGGCATATATATAGGAGTAGTACCTGGTACCACATCTATACAGAACTCAATCTCTCTGTGAGGTGGTAAACCTGGCAACTCCTCAGGAAAAACATCAGGAAACTCACAAGCAATAGGAACCTCTGTGAGTGACAACTTCTCCACTGAAGTATCCCTGACCAATGCCAAATATCCCTGACAACCTCTCCTCAATAACTTCCTAGCCGTAATAGCAGAAATAAGATTCTGAGGTGCTGAACTCCTATCACCAACAAACTTAAAATCTACTTCATCAGGAATTCTAAAGGTCACCTCCTTATTCCTGCAATCTACCACGACATAGTGCTGAGATAACCAACCCATTCCCAAAATAACATCAAACTCCATCACATCCAACAAAATCAAATCAGCGGGTAATTCTCTATCTCCCCACGAGAACTGGACAACCAGAAAGAATAATATCGGTGTCCAAGGAATAGCTCAAAGGAGTGGTAATGGACAAAGGAAAAGCCATCCTCGAAGCTTGCCAACAAGATTTAGAAGCAAAAATAAGAGAAACAAACGAATGTGTGGCACCCGGATCAAACAAAATCCATGCATCCAGGTAACAAACAGAAATAATACCTGCCATGACTGCATTAGATGCCTGAGCATCCTACTGAGTGAGATGAAAGACTCTGGCCTGACCTCGACCTCCCTGCTGACTAGTAGAAGCTTGGCCAACACCTCTGGCACCTCCTCTAGTACCTCTACCACGACTCTGCTGTGGAACAAATTGAGTGGAACTCTGATGCTGGGCTGGTAGTAACTAAAATGGCACGGGTGCAGCACTAGCAATCGACTGTTGTGGGAATCACGGAATCTGCTGCTACTGATACCTGGAATAAGGACATGATCTGGCAAAATGTCCTGTCTGCCCACATCTGAAGCATGTCAGTGGTGTCAGATAACACGGTCCCTGATGGACTCTACCACAAGTCTGGCAAACACTGGCCGCTGATCCAGAACTACGACCACTGCTGCTGCTCGAAGCACCTGACCTAAATCTGAACGATCTACGCTGACCTCCATGGCCATGTCTACTGCTTCGATGCACTCGCTGCTGCTGTCTCTGACTCTACTGAGTCGGACCTCGCTGCTGACTACTCGATCCAATATGAAAACTTGAATACGGAGTAGCCTGCAATCCACTCGACTGAACTCCTAACTGGTAATAATCAGGCATCGCTCCCTGCCTAACTAGCCTCAGTTCAATCTCCTTAGCCAACTCAATCACAGACTCCAGAGTAAGACCTGCTGTAGGCATACCAACAAAAGCAGAACCCAAACCAGTAACGTATGTAGTGACTGCGAAATACTGATCTCGCATCAGATCCTTAGCATATCTATCCAGATGAAGAAACTCTCGGGTATACTCCTCTACAGATCGATCTTCATGAGAAATACTGGTCAGACGGAGACGATAGCTCAAACGAAGAGGCTCTAGACAGAATCTCCTCATAAACTGCTCTCGAAACTGAGCCCATGTCATCGTCATCATATAAGGCTGGATCATCTGAATAAACCAATCTAGAGCTGGTCCCTCGACAGACAACTCTATGATCATGATCCTCTGGTACTCGATATGAGCAGTCTGAGTCTGAGTCTCAATCGCATGCAGAAAATCTAACGGATCGAAAGTACCATCGAAAGTAATCCTGCCAACTCAGGCATAGAATAAAGCTTCCTCAGGGTCAGACATACCCTGCTGATAGGCAGGCTAAACAAGTTGAACAATTGGAGGCACAGGAATATCAAATTCAGGCTCCTCGTCCTGTAACTCTCTCTGCCTACGGCGACCTGTCGCTCCTCGAGGTCTACCTCTGCCACGACCTCTACGTCTAACTGGCTGCTCAGGAGGTAAAACCTCATCCTGAAAAGACTCATCATCCTCGACCTCAACGACCGGTGGAGCGACACGCGCTCGCCTCCTCATTCTGAAAAGACAAAAGGAAAGATTCAGACAAAATAGACGACGGAGGAATAACGTTGAAAACTAAGCAAGGAATACTTATCAAGACGTACTCGAACCTATTACACTGCAGTAGTTCAACAGAAAACACAACTTTAAACCTAAGGCCACAACTCACAAAACTTAAGCCCTGACACAGAACTCCGCTCTGATACCAACTTTGTCACGACCCAAAACAGGGGCCATGACCGGCGCTAGGGAACGGAAATTCTTTCGAATCCAAAACCCGTAGCAAGCCTAAAAATAAAATAAATCATGCAATAATAACAATAACAATATAATACGCAGCGTAAATAAAAATCATAAATATAATAATAACATTTTCATTACTGGATTTAAATCAAAACTCATCTCATCACATATATATAAAATCTTTCGATATAAATCCAGTTTCAATATAATACATCTCTTTAAATAAAATACATGAAATCCCATATTTTAATTTACAACTACTGCAGTGTCTAGATTATAAAAATAAGACTCAAATAAGTAATTTACACAAAGAAGCCGGGGCGAAAGAAATCCGGCGTACAGGCCTGCTACTGAGGTCTGAAGATGTTGACTCTTCTGAAAAATAATCAACGGAGGGGAGTCAGACCTCACTGAGTGAATTACTATAATATATATACATGCATACTAAATGGCAATGCATATAGTCAACAGTATATATAATATGTATATATATAGGCAATTACACACAGATGCAATAAAATCATTTTATATATTTATTGAAAATCACTATTTATGAAGGATCACATAGAACCCTAGAATATCGCAACCTTGAAAACAGTGTTAGACAACACTCTAGCCATACAGGCTCACTTATCCAAATATGTCCACTTAATCCATTTAGACAGTAGACTGGCCCCGAGACACTAAGTCAACCGAGCTCCAGTAGTCTGACTGCCAGTGTGATTGGCCCCGAGACACTTGGTCAACCGAGCTCCAGCAATCACACCCAAATCATATCTCACATATCAAATATTCATAATCAATCAATATCCGTAAATAGTTAGTAGTATAGCCTAAATACTATAGGCGTACCGGTACGTACTCGGTCCTAGTGCTGCCCACTAAGTAGCACGTTCTATTGATATCCTTCATTAATAATATAAAACATTCATTCACAAATAAATGATGCATGAATTTAAATAAAAAAATAATATAAATCATATATATACCGAAAATATACCAAAAGTAAACCAGGTATATTTCGAGTATATATACGTCAAATGAATTCAATCAAATTATAACTTAAGCTAGAAATATATTTAAAAACACTTTAAATATATTTTATTTACAAAACATGCATATAATTTAATAAATACCAAAAATAAACCAAAAATATACTTAAATACAAATCATATTATTTATGCATTTTAATCAAAATAAAACATATATTTCTAAATCATGCATCCTAAAGCATATATATATAGTATAGTAACTCACCTAGTGCGCTCCACGAGACGGGTCCGACGGGCCTGGTCCACTAGCCCTCGGTCTCGGTGCAACTAAAAAAGCAATAAATAATCGACATTAGAATAAACCTAATAGAAAGTCCTAGAATTCGATCTATAGTACTAAACACAGAATCAGAAATTAGGGTTCGACCGGATATCACGTTTTACGAGAATTCTACCGAAAATTCGACAGAACCTCCCCTGTAAAACGGACATCTCTCTACTCAAAAGAGTAGAGCCGACCCTGCAAGGAAATACACTTCGAAAAATAAGCTCAACACTCAACCACAACCCCTCGGTCGGACTCCAGACTACAATCTACCGACCGGGGTCCACAAACACAGAATAATTTCAGAAATACCAAAAATACCCTAATAACATAGAAATTCATTTTATAAATAGAAATTATGTAATTAACCTTAAAACACAGTAAAAACCGATAAAAACTCATTTTATTAGAAAAACCGTATATTATATATATATGTAATTGAAAATAATTCACGAAAAATAGTTTTAATTAGTTAAAAATACCAAATAATTTGTAGAAATTATTTTTATACCTTAAATAACTATTAAAACCAATTAAATTACATTTTTAGCCAATTTAGGATAAAATTACCAAAATAGCCCTATATATATATATATATACTTAAATTACTTCAAAAATTCACCAAAAATTATAAAATTATCTAAAATTAATTTTCTCAACATATTTATCAATAATATCAATAATTAAACTCAATTAACCAATTAATTTCAAATAAAAAAACATTTAACCTAATTTTCCCAAAATTCCATAAACTTCAATAATTCAAAATAAATACTTAGAAATTCATAAAAATTCCAAATAAATTCCTATAATTCATTTCAACACCTAATTTAACCATAAAACACAATTTCATAATTTAAATAATTAATTTCCGAAAATTAGAAAATAATATTAAAATATTCAAAAATACCCAAAAATCCAAAAAATCTCCAAAAATTACACAAAAATTCATACATGTATATTAAGCTACTAGGATCAACATTTGTGAAGGGAGTTTTCATGAATCAATCAATTCGAAGCTCAAAAAAATCAAAAACTCTAATGTGACTGAATTGGAAAATTCGAAACCTAAGCAATTCTAGACCATTTAAGCTCAAACCAAAGCTACAATTACACTCACCGGAGCTCAAGGAGAAGAAAGAGACCGGCGGGTGTCGAAAACGGTGGCCGAAATCGACGTGATCGACGGTGGCCAAAGTTTCGGCTTCTCCGGCCAAAACCAACTTCCAGACGCCGGAAACGGCTACCACAGGTAGCGGAAGAGGCTGGGGAAGGTGGCGGCACACCGGAAGGCACACCAACGGTGAGAAATCGGCACGGTAGCGACCGGATGGTGGTGAGGGTGAAGATCGGGGAAGAAGGAGCTTCGGGGGCAAAATGGTAATTTTTCCAAAATTTTGATTTTTAATGTATTATATGTATATATATATACTTTATACTATATATTAAAATAATATTAAATTACACACATTAAATATACACCACACACATATAATTTAATATTTTAATAATTTTTACTAAATAAAAATAATTAAATAACAATAAAACTAATAAATAATTAATAAAATATTAGGGTAATATTAAACCCTAATTAAATAAATAATTACATGTATACACGGTGTTTAATATTTTAAAAATACGTATGAGTTCATGCAAGTCCGAAAATATATTTAAAATAATTAATAATAAATTATTTACGTGAAAATTTCCCCGAAAATACAAGTCCTGGGAAAATTTTACGTAAAGCACTGTAAATAAGACACAGTAATTAAAATAGGTTTTAAATACATATCAGCTCGTAAAAATATCGTAAGATATATATTCAAAATTTATTAACACTGCATATCCCGGTACAATGTAAAAATATTTTAAAAACACGGGATATTACAGTTTTCATGTGAAATCATGTTGTGCTTATTGATTGCTTTGATTGTTAAATGTTTAGATTTTAATCTTAACATTTTTATAAATTTTTTTTAGTTGTCATGCATTTATATATGTTTAATATGCATTATGATTTTTCTTAAATTCCTCCTACTCCTTATCAAGACTAATTTCTTTTTAAATGTTTTTATCAATTTTGTCATCAATTTCTGTTGGGTTTACTTTTAGTATATTTTCCGTATCTAAGCATTGAGATGTTTGTTTATTTTTATAGTTATTTTGTAACAATTTACATTTAGTTTATTTTCTGAATATTTTTTGGATATAAGTCATGAACTGTTAGTTTTATGTCTTGTTATGTTTCTCTTCAGTTTACAATTGTTATTTTAATATCATTATAACTCTATACTTTTCATTAATGCTTTTTTATTTTCTTTTAAATTTCCTTTTACATTTTGACAAAGGAGGAGAAATAATTATGTTTGCATGTGTATTTAGTTATTTCTTTTAAAGGAGAAAATTCTTTTTACCAAAGATGTGTTTATGTTAGTGATATCACTATATTAGAGTGTGTCCTTGATATCAATTTTTTTAATCCAAATCTTATTCTATTTTACTATTTTTCAATAAGGGAAGAAATTTGTTTAAATTTTTTCCATAATTTTGTTTATGCATGCATAATAACATTGCAAGTGTGGTTCGTTTTGTCATATATCATATGTGGTAAAATGCCTTCTTTTGCTTATTTTGTTTAAATATGGCATAGATTTTATGTATCATTTTTTTCTTGGTTCTTGATCTTTTATTCCCTCTAAATTTTTATTTTTGGTTCCTTTAGGTTCATTTCCCTTTATATCTTTTTTTTTTGTCTTTGATAAAGAGGGAGAGGAAACTATGTTTGTAATATGTTAAGTGCTACATGATTATTAACTAGCTAAGCTCTATATGATCATATGATAAGCTCTATATGATCACGTGATAGTTAAGTTTTTAAGTTTCAATATAATGCTATATGTACGATTTTTATGATGCATATGTACTATTTTTGTGATGTATTCTAGTAGCACTACATACACATATGTTTGAAATTATTTCTTTCAAATTGCCTAATAATTTATTTTAATGATCATGTTATCATGTTTTTAACACATTTGTTACGTTAGGCCATATTCTTGATAACATGATTATGTTGTCTTTATTTTTGACAAAAAGGGGGAATAAAATAAAATAAATTTATATTTCTTATCACATCTATAAAAGGAGAGAAATAAAGAAATATATAAGAAAAATTTGCTATCCTTTATATATGTCATGTTAATTCAATTACTTTTATGCCCTGATACATGGTGTATTCTATTGAATTTTATACACATATTAAGAGGGAGGAAAATTGTTCACGTAATGCATTAATTTAATTTGAGAGGAGGAGCTATTTTGTACAATGCATACTTATACATGTCATTTATTTTTGACACTCACACACTTTATTTATTATCTTAACAAATTGTTTGCCAAAGCCAAAAAAAAGGAGATTGTTGACCATTTGCATGATCAAACTCTTATTTTTGGACTTAGTTAAACAATTTTGATGCTAATAATTTCAACTAAGTATGTAGGAAATTATATACCAAACATATACATTTTTTATATACAGTGGTCTTTTGGGCTAATTCGACTTCTAAGAATCAAGGAGACTTTGTGACATCTTTAGAGCTTTATAATAAGAAAGTGTTCTTCAGTTTTGAAGTAGACATCTTAAGCTTTTTGAATTGATCTTACTTGTTAAAATCCAAGCTCATTTGGGTATGCAAATCTTAAGTCGAAGTCAGCATATACAACATTCATAGCTCTTAGTATTTCAACAATATCTTGAGCTATAAAAGTTCAATTGAGGTGATTCAAAATGATATGAAAAGATAAACAATTATCTACAACTTTTATGAAAAAATTTTAGGCTGATTCGATCATCTTCAGTCCCGTTCATGAGCATCTCACGAACTAACCTTAAATAGTGCCTCAGGAGCTCATTTTCAGCAAAATGGCTAGTGCTTCTCGTGAACTCTCCTCAAGATCATAAGGAGCTGAGATCATTTTGTGAGGACACCTTTGACAGCATTCAATGGATATTTTTTAATGCAACGGTCCTCAAATTGACGCTGAAAAGCTAGAACCTCTTCTTCACAATCATGAGCATCATTTCAGTTGCAAAAGTCCAAGATTGATTCAAAAATAAATTAAAGACATTGGAAACACAATCAATGCATCCAACAATAATTATCTAAGTTTTTTATCTATATATTGAAGAAACTTGTTTATCATTCATTCTCTCTTAAACATTCAATTAAGCTCTCAAATTCTCTCTTAAACAATTTTTATATTTGTGTAACTCTTGTGAGAGTTAGTGAGTGTTATAATA
This sequence comes from Mallotus nudiflorus, assembly GCA_947683625.1. Lineage (NCBI taxonomy): Eukaryota > Viridiplantae > Streptophyta > Magnoliopsida > Malpighiales > Euphorbiaceae > Mallotus > Mallotus nudiflorus. The sequence continues at coordinate 1,632,993 of CANTUR010000008.1, read as the reverse complement.
GACACTTTTGTTCTTCTATTTTCTAAGATTAAGAAAACGGAAAGTGAGATTATATTCTAAAAGGAATTGGTTTAAGTGTTGTCTATTAAAACACTTGAGATTTGGTTTTTGAGTGAGCCTTGAAAACTCAAGTTGTAAGGTTATAAGAGTGAGCCATAAAATTCTTGTGTAATCTCAATCTTGTGAATAAGACTGTGGGTGATTGAAAATTCTAACTTGGAGATAAGTTAAGTGGAGACATAAAATTATTGTTGAATTCGAACTTCTTAAATCATTGTATTATTCATTCTTTTTTCTCAATATTCATTCAATTCTTGTTTAATTTTTTAAAATTATTTTTATTTTACCAAAACCCTCATTAGCCTTATTCACCTCCTCCTAAGGCTCTTTTAATATTAATTCATGGTAATTTTAACAAAAAATTAGATGGAAAAGGTGAATGTAAATTTTAAATATTAAAGAACAAATAGTCTAATATAATAAAATAGAGAAGATTAATAGTAATTTACCATAAAAATTTATACTTTTATAATATATATTTATTAATAAATAAGCATCTGAATTTAAAAATATTTATCTTCGTTAATTTTTGACTTTGCACAAGGATAATCTTATTTTTTTTTATTGGTTATTTATGTTTATTTTTCTTATTTATTTAATTATTTAATTATTTTATATTTATTATTTTTTTAAGTTACATCGCTTTTAACATTCAATACTTTATAATATTTATATTATAGACATATTTGTTTAATAATAATATTAAATTACACATTTAATAGTAATATCGATCATGTGCAGTGTATGTTAAGAAAACTAGTTAAATAAAATAATGAAAATAACAACATTTATCAGTTTAAATTATAATAAACTTGAATTCTTTTAAATAAAATTTATGAGTTAAAATTATATATATATATATATATATATAATATATTGGTAGAATTTTACCCCTTTCTTAATTCACATGATTTTAACTCTAAATATAAAAAATATAAGTTTCTTATGAGTAGATCAAATGATAAAATATGTGAATATTCAGATATGGAGAAAAATATTCGAATCTTGTTACTCTTATCCTTCTTGTGATGGAAATTAAACACTTTAACCAGTTAAAAAAAAATTAAAATCATCAAACAAACAAATAAAAAAAATTATAACTTGCATGAAATTAGTCTTGAACATTAATGCTCAAAAATTCAATTCAACTAGAGCAGTTGGCATGTAGAATCCATCATATGATCAAAGAAATGATTTTTTTTTTTTTCGATTAGAAAAGTAGAGAGCGACAATTATTTGATTAATTGAGAGCAAATAGCTAAAAAATAACGGCATATTAAAGTCGCAATTTTCAGTAAAACATCATTATCGCTCCCTCGTCCTTTTGCTATAGGATCTTGTAAACTAGAATCATGGGGTGGATTTAATTTTCCAACTCAAATAATGATCAGTCAAGTGCAACCAAAAAGCAACTTCCAACCTCTAGAATAGACCATTATAGTGCTTTTCAATTGATTGATTCTGCAATTTTCATAAACTCTTGCTTTTTGGCCGGCACAAATGGGGATGGAAAGGAGACAAAGACTCAATCTGAAATCGTCTGTAATATTTGTGAGAGCTTTGGCCAAATTTGAGTAAATTCTAAAGAAAATAAACTATAGTTCTTCATTGATAGAGTGAGCTGTAGAATGCTAGCTAGCTCCATGTCTTTTATTCAATTAGCAGCACTAGTGCTAAATATAAATGAATTCTCTATAATTAAATTCTTCAAATGGCATTACTTTATATATACATATATATATATATTGGGTCAACGGAAAATAATTCAGCACTGACTTGAGCCCTCAAAATTTATATTATTTGAGGGGGAGGCATCAAATCCCCCTCCCCTCCCCAATGTCAAAAAAATATATATATATATATTATTTACTTTAGAACGAGCTAATAGTTAATTAATTAATGAAATCGATTGCTTTCATTATACATATATCATAGTCAACATACATGATAAATACACGATTATAACCTAAAAAGATTCCAACATGTCTATTGGTAGGAACTTTATTCTTTAAAAGATATTTTAAATTTTAATTGATGTATCTATAATTATGTTAAATTAATTATTAAAAAATTTTACTTAAATTAAATTAAATTAATTAAACTCTAATAAATTTTATACGTGGATAATTAAAAAAAATTCCAACACTTTTAGACCCCATATTTTTCAAACCATCCTACGAAAATACAGAAGCAAAGAACCAAGAAAAAAATGCCAAAAAATTTATATGATACCCTTACCTTGAAAATCAAGAATTTTTTTTTAAAATTTCATTTTAGAATTTAATTGAAAAATTGGAGTCGAGTCTTTTTCATATGATGTTAAGATATTCGCATTCATTGAAGTAACTCCATGAGCCCAAGATTTAATTATTATGCATAGACTTTTTTGTTAAAAAAAAATACGTGAATTAGGAACCCCTAAAATGCGAGAGCACATGAACGCATCATTATTTGTTTTTCTGCAGCTGTCACACGAGATATATTTTCTAGGATAAATTATATGTACCTAATACCGATATTTATAGATACATACAATTATAAAATAGTTCTAATTAATTATGAATAGATACAATTATAAAATATTTTCGGTTAATTTTTTTCCTGTATTCTGGACAAAAAAATAAAAAGAGATAAAAGAGTAAGTTCAAAAAATAAATTTTTATCTTTATAAAGATTATAAATAGCCATTTATCATAGTGGGTTAAATTCTAACACTAAAAAAAATAAAATTTAATCTCTAATTTTTTAATAAAATATTTTATATTTTTTACCGTTTAAACTTCTTATGAATTTTCTATTTAAGGCATACTGATACTATGTAATTTCTATGGTTCATTGGGTCAACATAAATAGCTAGGGTAGGTTCTTATAGGGATGGGACTGGTGATCATAGATAGGCACAGCACTTATAAATGAATGTTGGTCGTTCGAGGATCGTCACACAACCATCGATCGTTTGATCATTTGCGGCTGTAACTTTTTATTATAGATTCAACAATGTACGCATATAATTAAGGTGGTCGTTGTGTGAAGATGATTTTTTTATTTTTCATATTTAAAATTTTTTGAAATCTAATTACTGATATTTAATATAATAAAATTATAAAAGTAATAAAAATATTTTAATAATTAATTTAATATAACTGTATATATTGTGATTAAAATTTAAGATGTCACTTTAAATGAAAATAATTTTTTACTAATTTTCTCAATAGTTTTTTATTATGTTGAGATCAATTTAATGTGGTAAGAAGTAATATGCCCAACACCCATAAAATATTAAAAAGAAAAAAAGAACCATAAACATATAATATATATGTGTGTAAAAGTAAACATACAATTTTAGCCCTCAATTTATGAAGTATTGCCAGGGAATTGGTATCTCCAATATCCAAAAATTTACTTTGGTTTGCATTGTGGAGCTAATGGTGTGGCTTTTTGCCTTCCTTATTTTTTTTTGTAAAAATCTTCTTTTTGAAAATTTTAGTTGAAAGAATTTCTGTTAATCTTTTGTTTGTATTTGCATCATATTTTTTTTATTAATAATTGATACTATCCATATATATTTTTGTATAATTAAAAGATCTTTATTTTTTAAACAGGGACACTCGAATTATGAAGATAGCAGAATTCATTCAGGAAAATGCCTCTACCCCAAAGAGAAATCTTAAGTAAAGAGACTCCTATCTCACAAGGAATTCGACTATTCTCAGGTTAAAATATTACTATAAATAGGACCTCATATCCCTCACAGAGAGACATCTCATTCCCTACTTCTGTTCTCTAACTTAGACATCGAATTATTTGTGGGGACTCTCCCTACCTTTTATCTTGCCTTTTGTTCATGTATTGCAGGACATCAAGCTCAAGAGTTCTAGAAACCAATTATCAATAATATATCAAGCCTTTTTACATGATAACCAACCTAATTAAAATATTTAAATGCACTTTCTGGTATTAGATATCAATCTTTACTCAAAAAATAAATACAAAATATTTCAAAAAAACAAATATATATATACACATGCAAGTGTACATGATACTAAAGAAAATAATCAATAATTGCCAGTTTTCCTTAATTTAATAGGAGAAAATTTTAACATTTTTTATAAGAGAGGACAGTTCAAATTCCCAATCCTCTCTCCAATTATAAAAATAATAATAATAATAATTCATTTCGGTATTCTTCAATTAATGCAAGCTATATAATTAAGTTATAATTGGCCAAAAAAAGAGGGGGGGCCGCCAACATGCATGCATCTTGGACTTTAAATTCATATACTATTACTATAATATTGTAAAGGAAATACATTAGGCGTCAAACTCGCTTTATAAGCTATGTAAAATGTTACATAAAATGCAAGCTTTCGTACTATCTACATTATTAATGCTAAAAAAAAAAAAAACATTTTCTTATTTATCTCAAAACTACATCTCCACGATAGACTATACCTAATTAAATATGCAATATTTGTAATTATGTGGAATCCACTATAAGCACCAATCTATATATATATATGCTCCACTAAGTTCTAATAGCTTCTCCACACATATACAATAATATCTCTAAATAATCATAGTTAAGGTATATTGCTTTCATTTGTAATTCAGAGAAAACTATGTAAATATACTAATTTTATTAGTAGTAAAGGTAGCAAGGCACTATGATCCAACTACAGAAATGAAACGAAATTAATAAATATTAATGAATCAAGATCAAGCAATTACAGATGGATTTTGTGATTATTAATTTGCTAACTTGTAAGTTAGTCAAGAGAACGAAAGCAGTCTGTCACCTCACCCCTAAAAGTCGTCAACTATATGATTTTTTTTTTTTTTTTGTCGAAAGATAAAATTTCATTAATGGAATAGAGATTATACAAAGAAAATCAAGTAATATAAAAATAAATTTAAGATGATAACTTGCATATAAATAAAGTTAACTCTTAAAGAGTAATATAACTGAGTTATAGCAAATCTTCACTTGAAATTTTTATAAAACACCACTCTTTTCTAGTCTTCAGAAACTCTCATATTTCAAGTTTCAAAGAGAAAGGGAAAAATTTTCTATGTCTTTTGAGGACTTCAATCACTCTTTACAACGTTATTGGAAAAACTAATGTTAAGAAAAAGGAGAAAAAATATCATCCACAACGATGATATCTTATAATATCTATTCAATATCATAACCTTCTAAAAACTCAGAGTAATCACAACCCACAAATTAATGGATAGATACATTTTGAAAATAACTATTTTTTTTTACCAAAGTTTGGGGGAGGGGGATGGTGGGTTTCAAACCCAAGATCTACCCTGATGGCCAAGCATACGGGCACTGAAAATAACTATTTAAGTAAATAAAAATTGACTAATTAAATAGAAAATAAACATGAAAATAGTCGAACACAAAAAAAAAAAAAAAATTCTCTCTTTTCTCTCTCTTGCCGTCAACTATATGATAAATTTATAATATTATATGTCTCTAAGTTTATCTGGTGAGTGATTGAGAGAGAGAGAAGTCTAATAACAAACAAAATCAGCCTAAGAAGTCTTTGAAACGTTTAGATGCCATTTGATTCCCTTTCAGCTTTTGTTAGTTGTTTATGTCTCTATATATAGTGGCAGGTTTGAAGTTTCATTTCGTGTAGGTTCACTTCTCCCTTTTTATTTGGGTCATAGAAGAAAGAATTGGAAGCTCTAAACAAAATGGTAACTCTTTGTCTTTCAGTCATGATTCAAGCATAAGTCTTCCATCCTATGATTAATAAGTTAACGTTTGATGTGCTCTTCAGGGTATTTGCAGTGTTAAAACTGAACCTCACCAAGAAAGAAAGCTAGGCGGAAATAGAGCTGCAGTTTTTGTATATGGTAAGTGTGTGTATATATATACTTAACTATAATTATAGACGATGATTTCAATACCACTGGTCAAAAAAATTCTGAACTGAACTAATTAAGGTTGACTTGAATGAAATTGTGCAGCTATGGAAGGACTGGAGAACATGGCATTTGTGTCTAATGCTTTAAGCCTTGTAACTTATTTCTACGGATATATGAATTTCAGCTTAACGAAATCTGCCACTTCGCTTACGAACTTCATGGGTTTTTCATTTTTACTCCCTCTTTTTGGAGGGTTCATCTCAGATACCTACTTGTCAAGATTCAAGACTGCTTTATTGTTTGGATGCATAGAAGTATTGGTAATCTACTTTCTTAATTAATTTCCTTCATTATATGTCAATTTTCTTCATGCTCTATTCAAAGAAGCATAGTATTTAAGCATTTTGATACAAAAGGGCAACTTGCTAACCCATGAATTACGTCAAACAAACCCTTTAATATGGCAGAAACCACATGGCAGACATCTCGTTATCTTTTGATGAAAACTATCTTCGTACGTTGACTCTACGACACAATGACTTGAATACTGTCAATATGTATATTGCTTACTCTTCTAATGAATTATGATCGTATATAGATATTATAATTTGATTGTGATTTAATCATTAATTATGATTCATAACAAATGGCCAACATATATTTATATATATATATTGAGCAATCGAAATTTCTGCTTTCTGTCTTGCCCTATATTATATTTTTTCATTTTTTTTTTCAATAGTTGGAGCAAACACCTTTCCACCTTCAACTCTATTTAGTTTATCATATATGCTTAACTACTTATGTGCACAAATTTTTTTTTTCTCCTTTTATTATTTTCTACATTTATGCATATATACTTTTGAAAATTGAAAATGCATATATAGTTTCATCCTTGGATTTTAAATGGTTAACTTTTAAATTTTAATTATTTTTAAAACACTTTTAAATTTTTGTTTTAAATTCATTTCATCCCTAAATTTATATATTTAATTTTATTGAACTCATAGTAATAAAAATAAATTTCAAACTAATTAAAAGAAAGTTAGAAATTTAAATGAAAAATTAGAAAAGAATATTTTTAACTAATTTGATCCACTGCATTTCCAGGGATATGGCCTTTTAACAGTTCAAGCACACTTCCACCAGCTAAGACCAATGCCTTGCAAAGGTGTTGCGCCAGACGAGGTAAATCAATGCGCAGCTGCAACTACTGGTCAGCAGGCAATTCTTTTCACCGGTGTCTACCTTGTTGCACTTGGAACGAGTGGGGTTAAATCTTCTTTGCCATCCCTGGGAGCTGACCAATTCGACGAAAATGACCCTAAAGAAGCAACTCAGTTGTCTAGCTTTTTCAACTGGTTCTTGTTTAGCCTCACCATTGGAGCTATATTTGGAGTCACTTTTCTCGTATGGATAAGCACCAACCAAGGTTGGGATTTGTCGTTCGGTGTGTGCACAATAGCTGTCTTATTGGCTATAATCTTCTTGTGGATGGGCAAATCTCTGTATCGAAATAATGTACCCAAAGGAAGTCCCTTCCTTCGGTTTGCACAGGTAAATACTGCACAAAAAAATTCACACGTCTGCCTCCGTTTCTGCCCATCAAGGTTAATTCCTTGCCTGTGCTTTTTGTGCACGATTACAGGTATTTGTAGCCGCCATACAAAATCGAAACCTTCCTATCCCAGACATGACGGACGAACTCCATGAAATTCATGACAAAGAAACAGGGAAGCAGAATGAAATCATTGCGAGGACTAATCAATTCAGGTATTAGATAAAGCTGAATTCAAGTGCTATAACTAGCACGAGCTGAATCGAGTACTGAGAATCCTAAAATTTTTAAATTTCAGGTTTTTGGACAGGGCAGCAATTGTAGTGACAAATAATGCTGCATCAACATCAATCACTGATGGACCATGGAGACTATGCACGGTTACACAAATTGAGGAAACAAAGATCCTTCTTCGCATGCTTCCTATAATACTTAGCACAGTGTTCATGAACACATGCCTAGCTCAGCTCCAGACTTTCACAATCCAACAGAGCACAACAATGGACACAAATTTGTTTGGCTTTCACATACCAGGCCCCTCCATTCCAGTAATCCCGCTACTATTCATGTTCGTTCTGATCCCCGTATACGATCGCATTTTTGTTCCGATTGCTCGGAAGATCACAGGAATTCCCACTGGAATCCGACATCTCCAGCGTGTTGGAGTAGGGCTAGTGCTTTCAGCTATCTCCATGGCAGTTGCAGGAGTTGTTGAAACACACCGCAAATCTGTAGCTTTTAAACACAACATGGTTGATTCTATTGAGCCTTTGCCAATGAGTGTGTTTTGGCTTGGGTTCCAATTTGCTATCTTTGGGGCAGCTGATATGTTCACTTTGATTGGACTGCTAGAATTTTTCTACGCAGAGAGCTCAATTGGCATGAAATCATTGGGCACAGCCATCTCATGGTGCTCGGTAGCTATTGGATACTTCATAAGCTCAGTGATGGTAGAGACAGTGAACAAAGTCAGTGGTGGATGGTTGGCAAGTAACAATTTGAATAGAGACAAGCTGAACTACTTCTACTGGCTATTAGCGGTGTTGAGCATATTGAATTTTGGGTTGTATTTGGTGTGTGCATCTTGGTATAAATATAAGAAGGTGGAACTGAAGCAAGTAGAAAATTCTGGCGAAGGTGAACCCAAGGGAAAGATTGAAATGGTAGGAGTTTAGGAAAACAGAAAATGCCAAAAGATTTCTTGTTCCTGATGTTGTTTCTGTGTTGTTGTACCCTATTGAACTTGAACTATTAATTTATATAATGCAATATAAATATAAGATAATCAAGAAACGATGTTTCAACCGATGATTCAATGAAGTGATATTTATTTGAAATGACAAATACAAGAAACAGAATTCATGGAGACAGTTCACTGAATATTATTTAAGCATAACTTGAAAAGAGTAAACAACATATCAGAAATCCGAGTCAAGAAGCGAGAACACAGAGGAAGATTCTTCGATAATGAACACCATAAAAGAAACAAATATCAAATACATGGGATAAAAAAATAATAGATGGAGGCTCTGCCGCTGCTTGTTTTAGAGGTGAACGGAAGTGGGTTTGTAGTCGATAACAATAACTTTATCAAGAGCAGCCAAGAACATATTGGCGAATTCAACATGAGCGGGGTGAGATACGTACTCAGCAACACCTTCAGTGCTCTCAAAAGTAGATTCAAACACATGAGTGAAACCTTGATGCAAATTCTCAGCACTCACATCCGTGCCCCTGTCCAAACAAGATCTATGTGAAGTGGGTCGGATAGCGATCTAAGTCAAAAAACAAAAAAAAAGAAATGAAAGGAAGAAAGCAGATTACCAGTGGAAAGCCTTCATGGGTTCAATGAGATTGACGAGATTGGCATAGCCTTTGATGAGTTTCTCGATTTCTGCAGGTGTGATTTCATCTTTGAACTTTGCGAGCAGTACATGCTTAACTACTCCCTTCGCTTCCTCCATTGGATTTGATTGCTTGAAAGATCGCTCCTTTGCTCGTCTATTTTAGCTAGTATCTTCTTTATGATTTCTATTGCTTTCGCTTTTGATTTGATTAGCCTTCTCAAGTTTCGGACCAGCTACCGAATGAACGACGTCGTGCCCCAGACTCATTTACTCCCCGTTGTCTTTTTCTTATGTGTTCACTAAATCATGTCGTGTTCGTTATCTTTTTTTTTTTTGGGAAAATGCATCCTGAGGTCCCTATAATCTCAACGATTTTTACATTACATCTCTGTATTAAATTTTATATACATTACACTCCTATACCCTTAAAAATTTGACATTGAGCCTTGCTATTGACGAAAAAATAATGAGAGTTAAAAATATCCAGTTTAATCCTTGTAATTTTAATTTTTTCTATTTAATCTTTATAAGTTTATTTTTAACATCTAAAATAATCCAATTAAATTTATTAAAAATTTCAAAAACTATATATTTTTAATCTTTATCTAGTTGAAATGTAGATTATTTATTTTTAGTAAATTAAAATATTAGAAATTCATATAATATTAGAAATTTAAAAATATTTATAATAGATAGTGTAAATTTTAATTGTTCATTAAATATTTAAATAATTAAAAGATATTAATGAAAAAGTAATACATGATAAAATTTTAACTAATAAAAAGACACGTTTTCCTTTTAAAAAAAACTAATAAAAAGACATGTAAACTATTTAGTAAATGAAATAGAATAAATTATATTCACATGTATAAAATTTATATATCTATCCAAATATATTTATAATTGATGTCCAAAAAATATATTATATAATTTATATAATCCAACTCGCATGTAAGATAGGAGAGATAACTATATCTTTTTTTATTAACTAAATAGTTTATGTGTCTTTTTTATTAGTTAAAATTATAATTTATATTACACTAATTATAATTGATAATTTTACACATAAACTATTTTTTATTATATTAACTAATAAAAAAGAAACAAAAAATATATTATAATAAATTATTGATTTATTATTTTTTTTACAACTATATATTTTTAAAAGCAATTTTAAAATTTTTAAAATTGTAAAAGAGATGACTGTGTGCATAATATTCAACATTAAGTATTAATTTAAATTTCATAACTTTAAAGTTAACATTATAGTAAATAAAAATTATATATGTGTGAATATAATTTATTATATTTCATTTACTAAACAATAAACTTGTTTTTTTATTAGTTAAAATTTTATTGTGTATTATTTTTTCATTAATATCTTTTAATTATTAAAATGTTTAATGAACAATTAAAATGTACACTATTTATTATAAATATTTTTAAATTGTCTAATATTATATATATTTGTAATATTATAATTTACCAAAAATAAATGATCTACATTTCAATTAGATAAAAATAAAAAATATATATAGTTTTTGAAATTTTTTATAAATTTAATTGGATTATTTTAGAAAATTTTAAGGATTTAATTGTTAAAAATAAAATTGTAAGGATTAAATAGAAAAATAATTAAAATTACAAGGATTATTATTTTTTTTCCGTCAAATAAGGACTCAATGTCAAATTTTTGAGAGTATAAGGGTGCAATGTGTATAAAATTTAGTATAGGGTGAAATGTAAAAAATATTGAAAGTACAGGGACCTCAGGATGGGTTTTTCCTTTTTTTTTTTTTTTTTCAATCAAACTTAGATATAACTAAGCATATTGGAGAGGAAGGGGTAGGATTTGACCCTTCCACTCCTAAAGCATTTTTGGAGAGGAAGAAGGTGGGGGTATTTGAATCCTCTCCTCCCACAAGAGTATCATGCCTGTTACCGCTGGACTTGTGGGAGGCTGACAAAAAAAATTCTTATTTAGGTATAAGCTTATGGAAACTAATGTAAGCCCATGGGGATGGTCATCAAAGCATAATGATCATTTGTTATGATATGATGAATGTGATACAATTGTTTTAATCATTTGTAAATTTTTGGCATAATCAAAAGGGTTCTGCAGATAATGTGTTGATTTATACATGTCTCAGAGGCCACACCCTAACTCCCCTGGAAAATGATTGTTCTGCGTACCCAGGACAGATCAACAAATTTCAATTTGCAAGTAGATCAAGTCTGCTGACTCCAGCCACCAAATTCTCGGTTATCATACGAAAGAAGCTCATAAAAATATAGCATTAAACGAGGGGTATGAGGCTTCGTTATTTTGAGTTTGATGGATCAAGTTACGGGAAGCTCAATAATTCATAAGAATAGATCATTGCATAATGTGTATGATGCTGTGTTCTTTGGTGGATCGGGTTACTGCAACAGTCAAACAGAAAGATAGCACACAGTTCAGTAACTATCCTATTGTATACTTCTACATTGAAAAAATAATTACAACCATAGGAGTAATGCAAGATAGACTTGAACTTGAACCTTTTATCTTGTGGACAAAATAGGAGATTGTACACTGCTTTGACAGGTAAATTGTGGACAACATAGTAGTGTATACACTCTCTTGACATGTAAATGTTCTCCAATAGAAACTATTTACAAGAGTCAAGAGTTTCATTTTACCATTTCACATCGAGTGTTAAAGCCTCAGGAGGTACAATAACTGATGCAAATTTTGTAAAAGATATATTAGACATTAAATTACTCCAAGATGCTGAATCTACTGCAATAAAAGGCCTAACCTTCTTAACCATTACAGGTCTCAGCTTATCATCGTCAACTCTTGCCATCACATCAAACCAAACCCGTTCAACACTAGGCCTTGTTCGCCAGTCTTCCAGAGCACCATGATGAGTCGCATTACTCTCCAACTCCAACTGAAACCTCAAGAAAGTTGCAGCTTTCACATTCGATCTGAGAAAACCTGATGACCAAGTTTGCTCCATTGTGCTGCCAAGCAAGATCTTCGCTAATTTTCCTAGCCTGTCTATCTTCAAACTCAAGGAATGACCGAGCCGAGCCTGGTTCTTGTGCACATTATTATCATAGCATTTTTCAGGTAGCAACTCAATTGTGCCTTCAGATAACAACCTTGTTTCAATGGGCACATCAATATTCCTACTCTTGTAAGCAGTCAGTGATGCAGAACCAATAACATGTATAGGAAGTAATGGCATACACAGATGATGCCAAATTGAATAGTAGCCGGCTTTCCCATTGTTAAGCTTAAAACTCCCATTAACAGAAAAACTACTGTCAAAGGTTTGAAAAACAGAAAATTGTTTAGCTTCTCTTACTAGTACTGTAATGCCCTCACCCACTAGTACTCGTTTCAAGCTGCTGTGTGAAGCATTCAGCTGATAACAAGAAACAAATAACATCACTGATTCTTGCATTTCATCAAATAGATGCATATCCATTTAATTGACATATTTATCAACTAAAAGATTACAACTTTTTTTAAAGAAAGCAAATCTGGATTACCGGCAAGGACAAGGAGAGCACGTCTTGACCACCGACCCACAAATCAAAAGGACCTTCCACTTTGAGAGCCGCCGTGGAACCAATCTGCTTGACAAAATCTCCCAAATCGTAATTGTCTTTATCGAACCTCTTCCAGGAATCCACTTCGTCAGGAAATTTGAAAACTAAAGACATCTTTCCGAATCGGATCCGAAACTCGTATCTCTGAGCAGTACCAAACCTAATCTTGCTCACTTTCAATTTCGATGTCCTAATTCTCTTCAAATCCCAATTCTGCTTCTCAGATATTTCCTTCAAAATGTCCTGCCAATGGAAATCAATAATTGAATCTGTAAAGAACGAAAGACAGTAGAAACAAAGAGAAAAAATTGTTCGAGGAACGAACCTCGAAGATGTAAGTGGTACTACTGGTAGCTTCACGATTAGGGTCGAGAAGATTAATTGCAAGAATTAGTGCTGGTAGAGTTTGGAACAGGAGCAAGAGAAGAGACAAGGGTGAACGACGACGATTCATCGCGTTATTGGTATGTTGATTTCAACGTCAACGGCCTAACTCGCTGGCAATCGGCTTCCTTCCGGATCTCAGACTCTGGCTTTTTTTTTTTTTCTTTTTTTCCCTGAATGAAAATTGGGAGAAATGACGATTGTAACCCGAATTTCAGTAGCGGTGGGTGCTCTAATTATTTGCCACGTAATAATCGGGTGATACAGCCCTGGCCCCTGGACTCATTTGCAAAGGTGAAAGGACCATGTTTGGAAACTACTGATTATTTTATTTTCTGTCATTCGTTTTCTCTGGTTTAGCGCGGATTTTGAGCGATTTGTTCCTAGTAGTTTAGTCTTTTAACAATTTTTTTTTTTATTATTCTTCGAACCGTACCCAATTCATGTGGATGTGGAAAAATTCGCACATCTTCTGCTGATGTGAATAAACTCGCGTGCTGTTTCGAAAAAAAAAAAAAAAAAAATCTTGCGTGCTGAGAAAGGTATAACAGACTCCAAACATTATTAAAATTGAGCTCCGTTTTTAGGTTAACTTATTTATTTGGGGTTATTTAGCTGTTGCCGATATCTGGAACATATTAGCTAATAGCTGTTGCTGATGATAGCAGTTAGTAGGTACCTAATCAATTTTAATTGTTTGATAAAATTATTTATAGTTGTTGTTTATATGTTTAATGATTATTACAAATATGAATTTAAGTTATTTAAAATTTTCACATTTTGCATTTATTATTATTTAATTACTTATATGTTCAATTGTATTCACTGTACATATTAATTTTGAAAAATATTTTATATTTTTATAATTTTAAATATTAAAAATTATATAATTAATATAATAATATAATTAAAAATTATATTATATATAATATAATATAACATATTTATATTAATTTTTAAAAATTACAATATACATAATGTATATAATAAATTTGTACATCTTTAAAACAATTGTTCAAAAAAATTAATTAATAAAATATGAAATAAATAAATATTAATTAAAAATGTATGAACGGAAAAAAACTAATATATAAAATCTAATTTTACATTTAATTTAAATAGATATAAACAATTAAGTAATTATATTTAAATAAATAGTAAAAATTAAGTAATTATATTTAAATTAATAGGTGGTTCATTAATAGCTTCAAATTGAAAATGACATGAAAAGGAACTTATAAATGTTTCAACATTTATTAACTACCATTTAAAAATATTAATCAATATTTTATAGCCGATGAGAACTAAACAGTCACCACTCTCTTCCAACAGCCATGCCAAATACCCTCTTAAACTCATCTCGGTTAATTATAAGGATAACAGACTCAACAATTTCCTTCTTTCAAAAAGACTAACGCTAATTCATTAACACTCTAATCATTTCATCTAAACCAAGAAAAAAAATAAGGATGAAAAAATCTGATTAATTATATAAAAATTTACAAAAATAAATTCTAAAATATCCAAAATTAATTAGATTTCTGGAGAAGATATTTATATGATTATATAAAAAATAATAAAAAAACCACAAGTCCAAAAAAATCAAACTGACAATACACCATAATTATTAAAAACAGTTCTAAGAGTGTAGATTCAAGAAACTACACTTATTAACAAAGCAACATTTCAGAATAATATTGCTCTTATTATTCCAACAGACATATTCCATATCACTAGGAATCTAATGCAAGCTCCTGGAAATACTAAGACATGAAGCTGGTTTGGCCAACGTTTGTGATCATGAGGCCGAGTATCCCTTCTTGCCCTGCCAACGGCATCCATTGATCGAGTTGTCCTTAAAAGCAGCACATCAAATAAACATATCACAAACTTCCTCCCTCTTCAACCACAGCAACAATAACGGTATGATCACAAAGGTTGCCAAAACAATAAACTTCCGGATATACTATTCACCAAGCCAGAGATCTCAGTGCCTCAAATATATGAGCCTCTTGAAGCATCTCCATTTCCCACCACAACAGAACAATATCGCATCAGAAAATAACATTAAATATTTTGCTTGTTCCTGTAGCTTCCATTCTTCTTTAATTTACGACATTGGAAAGATGATTATAATAATAAGGAATGCGTCAAAGGCACAGTTAGGCCATTAAAAAGCACACAAACTGATAGATGATCGGGATTAGAAAGATTGAGATATTCACAATTACTGTGTCATGAGCCAGAAGAATTAAAAATTATTTCATCAAACCACCATCTTGACCAAATATAAGTCAGTCTATATCCTCCCTGTCTATGCAGAAGACAGGGCCATCAAGAGACTGCTACTGCATTCATTTGTAGATTTGGATCATGTATGATGTTGGATACTTTGGAGGGAGGCCAATACCGAAACACTGACCTGCCCACAATGTTCTTGATAGGCAAAGGACCCCTGAAAATAAGAGAAACAACTATATCTTAGAATGTGCACTTCCAAACTAAACATATGCCATTACAGGATAGACAACAGAAGCAGGAAGGTTTTCCTTCTCATCTAATGCACGATAATCTCAAGCCATACATCAGACAGAAGCCTAAAGACATTTTAAAATTACCAGTTATGGGAGTCAAAACTGTTATTACGATTGTCTCCCATCACAAATACATAACCTTCTGGTACAAGCTGCAATATAAACCAAAAAATATATTTAATTTTATGATACAAATAGAGAAAAGATTAACAAGAAAAGTACCAAAGAAAAATCAACAGGAAAACAGGAAAATGCATGAGGAGCGGGACAAATTACCACTGGTTTCATCTCATAAGTAAGTGGCTCTAAAATGAATTCCTCATCTTGAACAACTCCATTCACATACAACTTCCCATCGCGAACCTAACATATCACAAAACCAATATAAATTTGAGATCTAAAGCAAAGGAAGTAAATGGCAAGTGGCAAATAGCAAATATCTTTGCACCAACATAGATAATTAAATAAGATAAAGAACCTTACTTCAACAATGTCTCCAGATGTTGCTACAATTCTCTTTATGAATACATCACCAGAACTATAACCAATTTGCTATATATTGCACCACAAGACACAAAGGTTAGTAAACTAGAAGCAGAGAGTCTCAGAGAGAACAAAATCTGTAATCCTGATGGCAAAAAAAATAAATAAATTTGGAAACAATACCTGTAAGATCGGAGGTGCCTTAAATATCACAATATCTGAAACTTCAGGCTTCCTGAAAACATATGAAACCTAAAACACCAAAAAGACAGGAAAAATAGTATCAACCATCAACTTCAAAGTTTCTCTATAAACAGAGAGATATCATACTTTAAAAGCCAAAAAGTCACACTAAGCGTGAAACAGAATATCATCAATATTATTAACATAGCATAACACAACATAAAGAGGGTTAAATTTTATCGTTAGTCACGAGCTTTTACCTTCTCTGCTAAAATGCGGTCACCCACATCTAGAGTAGGGTACATGGAAGTTGAAGGAATGGATCTTGGCTCAGCCAAAGAGGACCGGAACAACAAACTAACAGTAGCGGCCGTAAAAAGAGCCTTAGCATCCTCCGAACAAATACCCAGAACCCTAGACAACCAGCTCCTACTCTTGTCAAAAGCCTCTCCGTCAAACTCCAACGTCACAGTAGTCGTAGCACTACCACCGTTTCTAGTCTCACTTCTTGCACAGGCTACTGTCCCTCCTTTATCCACGTCACTGCTCTTCGGTCCAGGCGATGGCTCATTACAGGGAAGCCACCTGGATCCTTGTAAAAAGGGAAGAATCGCGGAAGCTTTAAATGGAGAAATACCAAAAATGCCACTGGTGCAGGATGAAGAAACCCCAACACCAGCTGTTGACTTCATTAATTCAATCAATCCAACGGCAATCGGACTCTTGCAGCTACTACCTCCAAATATTTCGCCGGCTAAGGTGCCATACAACGAAGATGAACTTTTACGGTAACCGCCGGACTGGAAGTCACGTGACGGCCGCGGTGCAGGTGGTTCGAGATCGACGTTTTGATTAGTAGGTGAAGCGAAGATGCGCGAACGGACAAAACACTCGTGCAGAGACCGGCAAGCTCCGACGCGTTGAGCGACATAGCCAGAGTAAGTGAAGGTAACACGAATCGCCATATCTGCAATTCTGATAAGGTTGATGAATAAAAGGTAAATAGTTTCTTCTGAAAGTGAGATTAAGGATGATCTAGGAAACCCTAGAAGAAGTAAATCAATGCCATTTCTGAACAATAAATCAAGAAATTGGAGAGGCGAAGGTGGAATTGAAAGTTTTGATCTACACTGTGCAAAATTGGGGGGGCGATTTGCGGTTACACACAGAAAATAAAATTAGGGATTTGGATTAAGAGAAAAGAGAGAGAGAATGGAGGAGAATTCCTGAGACTGAGACTTCAATCTCAGGAAAGGCTCTGAAGCCGGCGGAGAGGATTGTGCGACGCGAGGATTAGCGCAGTCAAGAAACGCTGAGAATGGAAGAGTCTCTGGTTTAATACAGGGGTGCTCTTGGAGAGTAATGAAAGTAGACTTGTTTTTGTTAGAAATTACAAATTTGCCTGTGTTTGCTCGGTACCGAGTACCATGCGGTGACCACGTCAGGTTAATTATTATTTTTTGTATAGTAGTCTGTCAGTTTATTTTTTTACAAGTAGATCTGAATGTGTTAATAATTATTATTGGACGGCAATAAGAGTAAAATAATGATAAAAGTAAAGTAAAAATAAATTAAATTAAAATTACCATAAATTTTTTTTAAGCGAGATTAATTAATTAATAAAAGATTTAACATAGTTGTCAAATCTAAATTTTAATTTGTAAATTAAAATTTGAATCAAATTCAGTTCATATTAATAATATTTTATTTATAGAAAAAGGTTCAAAACACATCTTTAATATTGTGTATTAATCTCATATCTACTATTAATATTTTTTAATATATGAATACATTTATTGAAATGCAAAAAGAAAAATATTAAATAAATTACATTTTTACTCTAATATTTATAAAAAGAACAAAACACTAAAGAAAATTTTTATTTTTATTTTATAAAAATATTAAATAATAGTTTGTTTTGGAATATATTAGTACTAATACAATATTAAAATAATTTACATCTAAATTTTATGAATTTTTTTATATTTTGTCCTATTATAAAATTTATAAATATTTAAATAAAAAAAATTCCTCTCATTTTATATGAATTTGTCCTTTTTTTTATTTACTCTCAAAATAAAAATTAATAAATATTTATTTAAATGTAACAAATTAGGATAAGATGGATAAATAAATAAATATTTATTTGTTTCTTTTTTTTTTTAGAAAAAATTGTTTCTTTATATTTTGGGAGTGAATAAAAAAATTATATAGGATAAAATGAGTTGCACTTATTTAAATATTCCTAATTTTTTTGAAGTAGTATAAAATAAAATTATAAAATATTTTTTAGAAAATTCATAAAAATTAGATAAAATCCTTTTAATGTCATATTACAAGTATAAAAAATAAGCTGTTATTTTATATTTTTATTAGATACAAATTTAATTTTTCAAGAATTCTTGTGTTAAATTTTTTTTGAATATTTTTTAGGGGTAAATTTGTTTCTTATCATAAATATTAGGGGCAAAAAGGTACTTTTATCTAATATTATTTTTTATGTGCATGTCAATAATAGTCTAATGGTGAGAATTAACACCATTTGTAGAAGGATTTAAATATTTATTACAACTTAGAATGTATTTGAATCAGAGTTAAAGAAGGATAAATGTTACTCATATAATCCATTAACTCCCATTAACCCTATTTGGCAAATTTTAGACAATCAAGATTAACTGTTAATCATCTTTAATAGTTAATCCTATTTATGTATATTTTTACTAATCTAATTGGAGGTAAAGTAAAGGTTTATAAAATAAAAAAAATTATTGAAAAAATATATATTTTTCATTGTTTTTTCATTTTATTCTTATTTATAAATTACTTCTCTTCTCAACTTTTAAATTAATAAAATATAAATCAAAGTCATAAAAAAATATATAAATCAATTTATTTTTTATTATTTCTAGTTTAATTGTTACAAGTAATTTTTTATTTTATTTTGTATTATTTCTATTCTACAATAGTTGTACTATTTTTTATGTGTAAAAATTGAATATAATATATTATGTAACTTTATTTTTATGAAAATTGTCTAATAATTTATAATTATCTAATATTTTAAAAATTAATTTTATTATTTATAAAAAATTTAATAATTTATTTATTTATTTATGTTATCATAATTGTTTTATATATATTAATAATCTTTTTAAAGAAATCAATTACACAACTTATACATTATCTTTTATTTACTAAATAATGTTAACAATAAAACTACTACACTTGTAACTGTTACTTTTTTAATAGTTATATCAATAACTCTTACACTTCATTTCTTTAATTTTGATTCATACGCACTCTTAAAGTAACATTTATGATCTATCAATAAAATAATTTACATTTAACCAATAAAAATAAGATATATATATATATATATATATATTTCAAATTCTACCATTTAATGTATCAATAGAGATGAAATTTTTCCTTAATTAATTAGCAAGCTCTCTAATAATTTCTTAATAGTCGATATTCGTTAGAGTAAAATTTATGATATATATATCAAATAATTTACATTTAACTAATAAAATTAAGAATATATATATATATATATATATATATATATATATATATATATATATTCTACCATTCAATGTACCAATAGAGATGAAAATTTTCCTTAATTAATTAGCAAGCTCTCTAATAATCTCTTAATAGTCGATATTATTAGTATGGTCCAAACCTTTTTTTCAAATAATATTTGTGTATATGTTTTTTTTTGAGAAAGTTAAGATGATGTTTGGTAGCTAAAATTTTTAGTTGTTGATATTAATGCTATTGTAATTTACAAATAAAATTTAAAATATCTAATACCAATTAATTTGTTTAATTGTTTTTTAATTTTTTAGATCTATTATGGTTTTATTTTATTTTTGTTGTTGATATTTTAAGGTGGAATTTGATTCGTTGTTAAAATGGCTTGATAAGTTCATTGGAGTAGTATATAACGATAAATCCGACTATAATTATCAGGGGTACATCTAAAAGTGGGATCGTCAAGAAAAGTTTTTCTTTTTGTTTTTATTGAAAAAATTTTATGTACTGCTTGTAATTTTATATTTAATTTTTATAGTCTAATTATTCTCATTTAAAAAAATTCTTCAAATTGTAATATATAATTGGAATAATTATAAATGTGGTATCTAAATTTTTATAATTTTTCTATTTTAGTGTTTGAATTATTATTTTTTATTTGAGTGTTTGAATATTAAAAAAATATATTAATCAAGTGTATTCAATCTATTTTAAGTTAACTGTACGTTTAATCAGTTCAAATGAGATCCACTTGATTCCAACTATTTTTACCCTTTTTTAAATGAATAACAGTAAGGAATGAGCTAGAAAAACATGATATGTGAGCTGAAAAAAATAGACCTCATTTGAGTTGACTAAGCACGTAATAAACCTAAAATAGGACAAATACATTTGTTTGATATATTTTTTTCAAAGTTTAAACACTCAAATAAAAAAAATAATTTTAACACTCAAATAGAAAAATAATAAAAGTTTAAATACCAAGTTTGTAAGTTTTCGTATATAATTCCATAGGATAAATGAAATTTTAAAAATATATGAATTTTAAAGATATACTGACAGTTATCAAAAAGAAAAAGGATAAGTACAATTTTAATTTATATAGTTTTATTTATTGGCAAAATTAGTTATGTATTTTTTTTAGTTTTTAAGTATCATGTATTTCACTTTTTTTTCACACTTTAATATCCTTCTAACTAATATTATCATTATTTTGTGAGGAAAAATTAATATAATATTAAATTTTAATGATAAATTTATTGTATATATAATTATTTTATGAGGAAAAATTAATATATGATTATATCAATGATAAATTTACATTTTAATATCCTTTTAACTAATATTATCATTATTTTATGAGAAAAAATTAATATAATATTAAATTTCAACAATAAATTTATGGTTATTTTTAAAAATATTATAAATTTATTTTAAAAATTATTTTTTATTCATAATTAAATTAAAAATAAGTTTAAATTTAATTTTTTTATAAATTTATTGTAGTTAGTTAAATAATATATTACCTATTATATAATTTTAACATTAAAAATGCATATTATTTTTCATTAAAATATACATTTCAAATAATATTTATTAAAAAGCACTAAAATATAAAAATGTAAAATATATATTTCTTAGAAGCTTAAAAAAAGCACAGAACTTTGAAAAACAGAATCAAAATTGTACTATTCAAAAAAACACGTGCTAAAGATCATTAAGATTGAGTCAATTGTAAAAAAAAATTGCAAAGTCAACGGTTGGTGATACATAATTTAGATGGCAACTCCAATTATTTAATTTTCCTTTTTGCCGTCTTCCTCTATCCTGGTGAAAACGTCTCGGATGGCATTGGCAAGGTTACTTGTGGCAAATTATTGTAAAGTGGAGGGTATTTTTGTAGATCGGGCATTTTCCGAAAATTATCGTTGACTTTGACCAAGAGTGGTACCTACCGTTTGGCTTCCCGCAACTTTCATCCGTTTGCTCCCCCTGCTAGATTGGAAGATGCGGATGTCTAAAGACCAAAGTACCATCGCTGTGTGCTCGTGCAGACAAAGTTCAGCCTCAAACGTCAGGGGCATTTAGGATGTTTACAATGAGCCATCTAAACATTAATCCCTACATTTTGGCGAAATTAATAGAAGATACCAATGAAGCTTTGTGATATTACCACTGAAATATTAAGAATTTATTTTGAGGTCCCTAGGGCATTGTGCTTTGCTAAAATAACATTGAACATCTAAAAATGGTTTTTTTTTTCCTTTTTCATAAGGCAAAAATAGGATGAATTTATCAATTTCTATCTTTTTACTCCATTAAAGCCTGTATATAATGATGATAAATAATATTTGAGCCTCGTACAACTTAATTGAGACTTACTTATAAAAATTTATTTTTAAAAAAATACAATCTATAATAGTTGTATAAATTTCTTACCTACATGCTATTAAATTTATAAGACATAATGCATGAGTTGTTTTTTTTTTTATTAATTAAGTGAAAAGTAATTTAAAATATGTATTTTAACAATTATTAGATGGACAGATTTGCCTATATGGTCTTGGTCCGAGAATGTGGAATTGGAATGAATTGAGCAAAAGAGTACGTCACTAGGAATTTCTGCAAAAAATCTAAAATAGATGGGTAGATTTTATAAATCAGAAATAGACGGGTGTTTTGTACAATGTAATAGAAGTTGTATTGTATTGTATGTAACGGGTCGAGCGATGCAGATGCAAAGAGTAACGTAAGCGCTTACCCGAGCAGAATTGGTAGATCCATGAACACCGCTGATTTAATTGTAAAATATTATATCCTTAATCATTGTTCAAAAAAAATATATTATACCCTTAATCATCGACTGTAACTTTAAATGCAGTTCCCTCTTTTTATATTGGAACAACATAAGTTAAATTTTGTATCTCACATTATTTTCAAAAAAAATTATCACTTAATTTCTTACAATTTTTTTAAATATATTTTTTAAAAAATTATTATTTAACTATTTTTCACTGTATATATTATATTATATTAATAAATATATAGAGAATGACTGATGGGCGGAAATAACAATTTTGTTGGCAACTTTATGACAACTTCAATAATTTCATTATTACGTTGTTTCATATTAGGTAGGAAATGATATTGTTTAAATTTGACTTATCTAAGTGATAAAACACATTTTTTATATAGTATTTTATTGCAATTGAGAAAATAAGCTACAAAAGGACATTTAAAGATAAAATGGCAAATGTTTCAATTGAAAATTGTCAAACTTTAAGATTCAACTACACCTTATCCTTTTTCTTTTCATGCTCAAAAATAATTTGTGATTGAACTTTTTTTCACTTATAATTATTTATTTTTTTTATGATATTTTTAATATTTTATGATATTTATTGTTAATAAATTTAAATCAAATTCACTAACACCGTTAATTAATGATATGAATGTTGACATATCAACGTGAATATCTATATGGATATTGACATGTTAACATAGATACTTATATAAATATCAACGTACTAACATGATTGTCAATATTAACATCAACATCGTTATAATTAATGATATTAGTGAATTTAATCTAAATTTACTAATGACAAATATCATAGAATATTTAAAATATCATGAAAAAAATTACAATCATATATGAAAAAATACTACTTTTTTTTTCTTATTTTTTTTTTAGGAACTTTTACTTTAATTAAAAAGTAATATTAAACAAAAACCAGCAACCTTTGAAGCGTAGTTGAGCCGGTCAATGTATAGAGTTTTCATCGAACATGGACCAGCCCATGTTCCATTCCCCCTCCAAGTAATTATTATATTATATGAAGCTATAGTGTGAAAGGAAAAATAGAGGATGTCAATCTCATTGATTCCTAAGCAATAAAAATAATTTTTAGTCAAATATTGATGAGGTTAGAAGGAATCTATTTTATAATAAGTATTGAGAAAAGTTTTATTACACTCGAGAAGTATAAGTGAAATTTGTATTCTATTAAAATAAAGAATAAATATAATAAACCTCTCTAGAGTATATAATACTAAAATGTAAATTTAAAGAATTGATAAGAAATTATTGTCCTTTTAAACTATATTTTAAATTTAAATTTTAATATATACAATCTGTAATATCCCGTGTTTTTAAAAATATTTTTACACTGTACCGGGATATACAGTGTCAATAATTTTTATGCATTATACGATATTTTTATGAGTTGATATGTATTTTAAACCTATTTTAATTACTGTGTTTTATATACAGTGTTTTACGTAAAATTTTCCCGGGACTTTCATTTTCGGGGAAATTTCCACGTAAACAATGTATTATTAATTATTTTAAATGTATTTACGGGTTTGCATGAACTCATACATATTTTTAAATTATTAAATAAAGCCTGTGTGTGTATATTTATTTAATTAGGGTTTATTATTACCCTAATATTTTATTATTTATTTATTATTATTTGATTATTTTATTTATTATTAAATTATTAAAATTTATTTTATTTTATTTATTTTATTTTTTTTCTTTTCCTTTTTCTTTCTTTTTCTTTTTCTTTTTCTTTCCTTTTCTTTCTTTTTCTTTTTCTTCTTCTTCTTCTTCTTTCTCTCCCGCCCGACGCCGGCCACCATTTCTCACCGCCGTTTCTCCTTCATCCGGCCACCGTTTTCGACACCGCCGGTCTCTATCTTCTCCTTGAGCTCCGGTGAGTGTTATTCTAGCTTTGGTTTGAGCTAAAATGGTCTAGAATTGCTTAGGTTTCGATTTGAAAATTTCGGCCTCTTTGAGTTTTCGATTTTTTTGAGCTTCGATTTGGATGATTCATGGAAACTTCCTTCACAAATGTTTTTCCTGGTAGCTTAATCTTCATGTATGAATTTTTACAGAATTTTTGGAGATTTTTTGGATTTTTGGGTATTTTTGAATATTTTAATATTATTTTCTAATTTTCGGAAATTAATTATTTAAATTATGAAATTGGAGTTTATGGTTGAATTAGGTGTTGAAATGAATTATAGGAATTTATTTGGAATTTTTATGAATTTCTAAGTATTTATTTTTAATTATTGAAGTTTATGTGATTTTGTAAAATTAAGTTAATTGTGTTTTAAATTGAATTTAATTGGTTAATTGAGTTTAATTATTGATATTATTGATAAATATGTTGAGAAAATTAATTTTGGATAATTGTATGATTTTTGGTGAATTTTTGAAGTAATTTAGGTATATATATATATATAGGGGTATTTTGGTAATTTTACCCTAAATTGTCTAAAAATGTAATTTAATTGGTTTTAATATTTATTTAAGGTATAAAAATGATTTCTACAAAATATTTAGTATTTTTAACTAATTAAAACTATTTTCCGGGAATTATTTTCAATTATATATATAATATACGGTTTTTCTAATAAAATGAGTTTTAATCGATTTTTGCAGTGTTTCAAGATTTATTATGTAATTTCTACGTATGAAATGTATTTTTATGATTTAAGGATATTTTTGGTATATTTGAATATATATTCTGTGTTTGTGGACCCCGGTCGACAGATTGTAGTCTGGAGTCCGACCGAGGGGTTGTGATTGATTGTGGTGTTTATTTTTGAAGTGTATTTTCTTTGCAGGGTTGGCTCTACTCTTTTGAGTAGAGAGATGTCCGTTTTACAGGGGAGGTTCTGCCGGATTTTCGGTAGAATTCTCGTAAAACGTGATATCCAGTCGAACCCTAATTTTCGATTCCGTATTTTAATACTCTAGATTGAATTCTAGGATTTCTGTTAGGGTTATTCTGATGTCGATTAATTATTTCTTGTTTAGTTGCGCCGAGACCGAGGGTTAGTGGACCAGGCCCGTCGGATCTGTCTCGTGGAGCGCATTAGGTGAGTTACTATATTATATATATATGCTTAAGATGCATGTTTTATTTTGACTGAATATGCATAAATAACATGATTTATATTCAAGTATATTTTTGGTATATAATAAATTATATACATGTTTTATTAATAAAATATATTTAAAATGTTTTTAAATATATTTTTAGTTTAATTCATGATTTGATTGGATTTATTTGACATATATATATACTCAAAATATACCTGGTTTATGTTTGGTATATTTTCGGTATATATATGGTTTATATTGCTATTTCATTTATATCCATGCATCATTTATTTTTGTGAATGAATGTTTTATATTTAAGAATGAAGGATATCAATAGAACGTGCTACCTAGTGGGCAGCACTAGGACCGAGTACGTACCGGTACGCCTATAGTTTTAGGCTATATTACTAACTTATTTGTGGATATTGATTTGATTATGATTATTGATATGTGTGAGATGTGGTTTGGGTGTGATTGCTGGAGCTCGGTTGACCAAGTGTCTCGGGGCCAATCACACTGGCAGTCAGACTGCTGGAGCTCGGTTGACTTAGTGTCTCGGGGCCAGTCTACTGTCCAAATGGATTAAGTGGATATATTTGGAATCAGTGAGCCTGTATGGCTAGAGTGTTGTTTAACACTATTTTCTGAGGTTGCGATATTCTAGGGTTCTATGTGATCCTTCATAAAAGTTGATTTTCAGACAAAATATATAAAATGATTTTTCTGCATCTGTATGAACTTGCCTGTATATATACATATTACTCATATACTGTTGACTGTATGCATTATCACTTAGAGTGTATGTATATATACTATAGTAATTCACTCAGTGAGGTCTGACTCCCCTCCGTTGACTATTTTTCAGGAGAGTCAACTTCCTCAGACCTCAGTAGCAGGTCGATACGCCGGATTTCTTCCGCCCCGACTTCTTTATGTAAATTGTATACTTGAGTCTTATTTATTTTATCTAGACACTGCAGTAGTTGTGATTTTCAGTAGTTGTGATTTTCAGTAGTTGTGAAATAAAGTATTTGTTTTAAAGAGATGTATTATAGTAAAACTGGATTTGTATAAAGATTATACATTTATGAGATTATATATGCGATGTGATGAGTTTTGAATTGAATCCAGTTGATATGGATGATATTGTAATATTTATGATTTTATTTTCCGCTGCATATTATTTTTTTTTATGGTTATTATTGCATATTTATTTTATTTTTAGGCTTGCTACGGGTTCCGGATTCGAAAGAATTCCCGTTCCCTAGCGCCGGTCATGGCCCCTGTTTTGGGTCGTGACAAAGTTGGTATCAGAGCGAAGTTCGTTTCAGAGTGGAGTTCTGTGTCAGGGCTTAGTTATGTGAGTTGTGGCCCTAGTTTTAAAGTTGTGTTTTCTGTTGGACTACTGCAGTGTATTAGGTTCGAGTATGTCTTGATGAGTATTCCTTGCTGTAGTTTTCAGCGTTATTCCTCCGTTGTCTGTTTTGTCTGAATCTTTCCATTTGTCTTTTCAGAATGAGGAGGCGAGCGCGTGTCGCTCCACCGGTCGTTGAGGCCGAGGATGATGAGTCTTTTCAGGACGAGGTTTTACCTCCTGAGCAGCCAGTTAGACGTAGAGGTCGTGGCAGAGGTAGACCTCGAGGAGCGGCAGGTCGCCGTAGGCAGAGAGAGTTACAGGACGAGGAGCCTGTTGAGCCTGAGTTTGATGTTCCTGTTCCTCAAGTTGTTCAGCCTGTTCAGCAGGGTATGTCTGACCCTGAGGCAGCTTTGTTCTATGCCAGAGTTGGCAGGATTGCTTTTGATGGTACTTTTGATCCTTTAGATTTTCTGCATGCGATTGAGACTAGGACTCGAACTGTTCATACCGAGTACCAGAGGATCATGATCGTTGAGTTGTCTGTTGAGGGATCAGCTTTGGATTGGTTTATTCAGATGATCCAGCCTTATATGATGACGATGACATGGGCTCAGTTTCGAGAGCGATTCATGAGGAGATTTTGTCTAGAGCCTCTTCGTTTGAGCTATCGTCTTCGTCTGACTAGTATTTCTCGTGGAGATCGATCTGTAGAGGAGTATACCCGAGAGTTTCTTCGTCTGGGTAGATATGCTGAGGATCTGATGCGAGATCAGTATTTCACTGTTACTACATATGTTACTGGTTTGGGTTCAGCTTTTGCTGGTATGCCTACAGCAGGTCTTACTCTGGAGTCTGTGATTGAGCTAGCTAAGGAGATTGAGCTGAGGTTAGTTAGGCAGGGAGCGATGCCTGATTATTACCAGTTGGGAGTTCAGTCGAGTGGATCGCAGGCTACTCCATATTCGAGTTTTCATGTTGGTTCGAGTAGTCAGCACCGAGGTTTGACTCAGCAGAGTCAGAGACAGCAGCAGCGAGTGCATCGGAGTAGTAGACATGGTCGTGGAGGTCAGCGTAGATCGTTTAGATTTGGGTCAGGTGCTTCGAGCAGCAGCAGTGGTCGTAGTTCTGGATCAGCGGCCAGTGTTTGTCAGACTTGTGGTAGAGTCCATCAGGGACCGTGTTATCTGACACCACTGACATGTTTCAGATGCGGGTAGACAGGACATTTTGCCAGATCATGTCCTTATTCTGGGTATCAGCAGCAGCAGATTCCGCGATTCCCACAGCAGTCGATTGCTAGTGCAGCACCCGTGCCATTTTAGTTGCCACCAGCCCAGCATCAGAGTTCTACTCAGTTTGTTCCACAGCAGAGTCGTGGTAGAGGTACGAGAGGAGGTACCCGAGGTGTTGGCCAGGCTTCTACCAGTCAGCAGGGAGGTCGAGGCCAGGCCAGAGTTTTTCATCTGACTCAGCAGGATGCTCAGGCATCTAATACAGTCGTGGCAGGTATTCTTTCTGTTTGTTACCTGGATGCTTTGGTTTTGTTTGATCCGGGTGCCACGCATTCGTTTGTTTCTCCTCTTTTTGCTTCTAAATCTTGTTGGCAAGCTTCGAGGATGGCTTTTCCTTTGTCTGTTGCCACTCCTCTGAGTGATTCTTTGGACGCCGATATTGTTCTTTCTGGTTGTCCAGTTCTCGTGGGAGATAGAGAATTACCCGCTGATTTGATTTTGTTGGATGTGATGGAGTTCGATGTTATTTTGGGAATGGATTGGTTGTCTCAGCACTTTGCCGTGGTTGATTGCAGGAATAAGGAGGTGATTTTCAGAATTCCTGGTGAAGTAGAATTTAAGTTTGTTGGTGATAGGAGTTCAGCACCTCAGAATCTTATTTCTGCTATATCAGCTAGGAAGTTGTTGAGGAAAGGTTGTCTGGGGTTTTTGGCATTGGTTAGGGATACGTCAGTGGAGAAGTTGTCACTCACAGATGTTCCTGTTGCTTGTGAGTTTCCTGATGTTTTTCCCGAGGAGTTACCAGGTTTACCACCTCATAGAGAGATTGAGTTCTGTATAGATGTGGTTCCAGGTATTACTCCTATATCTATGCCACCCTATCGTATGGCTCCTGCAGAGTTGAGAGAGTTGAAGGAGCAGTTGCAAGAGTTGTTGGAGAAGGGTTTTATCATACCTAGTGTTTCTCCTTGGGGTGCACCAGTCTTGTTTGTGAAGAAGAAGGATGGTACCCTGAGACTGTGCATTGACTACAGAGAGTTGAATAAGGTGACAGTAAAGAATAAGTATCCTCTCCCGAGGATAGATGATTTATTTGATCAGTTACAAGGTGCACAGTTCTTTTCTAAGGTCGACTTGAGGTCGGGTTATCATCAGCTGCGGATTAGTGAAGCTGATATTCCTAAGACAGCTTTCCGCACTCGTTATGGTCATTATGAGTTTCTGGTGATGTCTTTTGGTTTGACTAATGCACCAGCAGCTTTTATGGACCTGATGAACAGAGTATTCAGACCGTATATGGATCAGTTTGTGGTAGTCTTCATTGATGATATACTAGTATATTCGAGGAGTATGGAAGAGCATGTATATCACTTGAGGATTGTACTACAGACACTGAGAGATCATCAGCTTTATGCTAAATTCTCGAAGTGTGATTCCTGGATGGAGAGTGTTTCTTTTCTTGGACACGTAGTGTCTAAAGAAGGTATTCAGGTTGATCCACAGAAGATTGAAGCAGTATCTGAGTGGCCTAGACCTACTTCAGTTACTGAGATTCGGAGTTTTCTGGGTTTAGCCGGGTATTATAGGCGGTTTGTGCAGGATTTTTCCAAGATAGCAGCCCCTATGACTCGCTTGACTCAGAAGAATGTTAGATTCGAGTGGTCAGAAGCTTGTGAGAATAATTTTCAGTTGTTGAAGGAGAAGTTGACCACAGCGCCAGTATTAGCTTTGCCTAATAGTGTGGATAAGTTCACAGTTTACTGTGATGCCTCTAGAATTGGTCTTGGTTATGTGTTGATGCAGAATGGAAGGGTGATAGCCTATGCTTCGAGGCAGTTGAAGAAGCATGAGCAGAATTATCCTACACATGATCTAGAGATGGCTGCAGTGATCTTTGCTCTGAAGATTTGGAGACATTATTTGTACGGGGTGACTTGTGAGATATTTACTGATCACAAGAGCCTTAAGTACATTTTCCAGCAGCGAGATCTGAATTTGAGGCAAAGACGATGGTTGGAACTGTTGAAGGATTATGATTGCGAGATTCTTTACCATCCGGGTAAAGCTAATGTGGTAGCAGATGCCTTGAGTAGGAAGTCCTCAGGTAGTCTTGCTCACATCGGTGTGGAGAGGAGACCATTGATCCAGGAGTTGCATCTGATGGTGGATCAAGGTCTGATGATGAAGATCAGTAGATCAGGTGGACTGTTAGCTCAGTTTAAAGTACAATCTGTGCTAAGGGATAGGATTAAAGCAGCTCAGAGCCGAGATCCTATTCTGGAAGAGCTTGCAGAGAATGTCAGAGCAGGGAAGTTCACTGATTTCACACTCGATGATGATGGTGTGTTGTGGATCAGTGGTAGATTGTGTGTTCCTGATGTGGATGATTTGAGAGAAGAGATTTTAGAGGAAGCACATTCTACAGCCTACAGCGTTCATCCTGGTATTACTAAGATGTACCACAGTATCAGAGATTTATACTGGTGGGATGGATTGAAGAAGGATGTCGCTGATTATGTTGCTAAGTGCTTGACGTGTCAGCAAGTGAAAGCCGAACATCAGAAGCCTTCTGGGAAGCTTCAGCCTCTTCCTATTCCCGAGTGAAAATGGGAAAGGATAGCTATGGATTTTGTGGTCGGTTTACCTCGTTCGAAGGATGGATACGATTCCATCTGGGTGATTGTAGACAGATTGACGAAGTCTACACATTTCTTGCCTGTGAAAGCCACATATTCAGTTGCTAGATTGGTGAAGTTGTACGTGAAGCATATTGTATGCCTTCATGGAGTACCTGTGTCCATTGTGTCAGACAGAGGTTCGGTATTTACTTCTCGTTTTTGGCAGAAGTTGCAAGAAGCGATGAGCACTAGGTTGGATTTCAGTACTGCTTTTCATCCTCAGACAGATGGTCAGTCTGAGAGGACGATCCAGACACTGGAAGATATGTTGAGGATGTGTGTCTTGGATTTGAGAGGTAGCTGGGATGATCATTTGTCGCTTGTTGAGTTTGCATATAATAACAGCTACCATAGCAGTATTGGCATGGCACCATATGAGGCGTTGTATGGAAGGAAGTGTAGATCCCCGTTGAGTTGGGATGAGATCGGTGAGAGAGCTTTGACTGGACCAGAGATGGTTCAGGATGCTGCAGAGAAAGTCGCCGTGATCAAGCGAAGATTAGAGACCGCAGTTAGTAGATAGAAGAGTTATGCGGATCCTAGGCGCAGAGATGTGGAGTTTCAGGTTGGAGATTTCGTTTTTCTGAAAGTATCTCCGATGAAGGGTGTGATGAGATTTGGCAGGAAGGGTAAGTTAGCACCGAGATATATTGGACCGTTTGAGATTCTGGAAAGAGTTGGCACTGTTGCATATCGGTTGGATTTGCCTCCGAGTATGTCACAGGTGCATCCAGTATTTCATATCTCGATGTTGAGGAAGTATATCTCAGATCCTTCACACGTATTGCAACCTGACAGGGTGGAAGTGAGTGGAGATTTGACGTTTGTGGAAGAACCTGTGGCGATCGTAGATTTTCAAGTTCGACAGTTGCGATCGAAGCAGATTCCGATGGTCAAGGTTCTGTGGCGTAGCGACAGAGTTGAAGAGCATACGTGGGAGACTGAAGCTGAGATGCGAGCTTCTTACCCGTATCTCTTTCCTTCCTGATTCTGTAATCTTGTTTTTGGAATTCGGGGACGAATTCTTGTAAGGGGGGAAGACTGTAATATCCCGTGTTTTTAAAAATATTTTTACACTGTACCGGGATATACAGTGTCAATAATTTTTATGCATTATATGATATTTTTATGAGTTGATATGTATTTTAAACCTATTTTAATTACTGTGTTTTATATACAGTGTTTTACGTAAAATTTTCCCGGGACTTTCATTTTCGGGGAAATTTCCACGTAAACAATGTATTATTAATTATTTTAAATGTATTTACGGGTTTGCATGAACTCATACATATTTTTAAATTATTAAATAAAGCCTGTGTGTGTATATTTATTTAATTATTATTACCCTAATATTTTATTATTTATTTATTATTATTTGATTATTTTATTTATTATTAAATTATTAAAATTTATTTTTTTTATTTTTTTTTCTTTTTTTTCTTTTCCTTTTTCTTTCTTTTTCTTTTTCTTTTTCTTTCCTTTTCTTTCTTTTTCTTTTTCTTCTTCTTCTTCTTCTTTCTCTCCCGCCCGACGCCGGCCACCATTTCTCACCGCCGTTTCTCCCTCATCCGGCCACCGTTTTCGACACCGCCGGTCTCTATCTTCTCCTTGAGCTCCGGTGAGTGTTATTCTAGCTTTGGTTTGAGCTAAAATGGTCTAGAATTGCTTAGGTTTCGATTTGAAAATTTCGGCCTCTTTGAGTTTTCGATTTTTTTGAGCTTCGATTTGGATGATTCATGGAAACTTCCTTCACAAATGTTGTTCCTGGTAGCTTAATCTTCATGTATGAATTTTTACAGAATTTTTGGAGATTGTTTGGATTTTTGGGTATTTTTGAATATTTTAATATTATTTTCTAATTTTCGGAAATTAATTATTTAAATTATGAAATTGGAGTTTATGGTTGAATTAGGTGTTGAAATGAATTATAGGAATTTATTTGGAATTTTTATGAATTTCTAAGTATTTATTTTTAATTATTGAAGTTTATGTGATTTTGTAAAATTAAGTTAATTGTGTTTTAAATTGAATTTAATTGGTTAATTGAGTTTAATTATTGATATTATTGATAAATATGTTGAGAAAATTAATTTTGGATAATTGTATGATTTTTGGTGAATTTTTGAAGTAATTTAGGTATATATATATATATAGGGGTATTTTGGTAATTTTACCCTAAATTGTCTAAAAATGTAATTTAATTGGTTTTAATATTTATTTAAGGTATAAAAATGATTTCTACAAAATATTTAGTATTTTTAACTAATTAAAACTATTTTCCGGGAATTATTTTCAATTATATATATAATATACGGTTTTTCTAATAAAATGAGTTTTAATCGATTTTTACAGTGTTTCAAGATTTATTATGTAATTTCTACGTATGAAATGTATTTTTATGATTTAAGGATATTTTTGGTATATTTGAATATATATTCTGTGTTTGTGGACCCCGGTCGACAGATTGTAGTCTGGAGTCCGATCGAGGGGTTGTGATTGATTGTGGTGTTTATTTTTGAAGTGTATTTTCTTTGCAGGGTTGGCTCTACTCTTTTGAGTAGAGAGATGTCCGTTTTACAGGGGAGGTTCTGCCGGATTTTCGGTAGAATTCTCGTAAAACGTGATATCCAGTCGAACCCTAATTTTCGATTCCGTATTTTAATACTCTAGATTGAATTCTAGGATTTCTGTTAGGGTTATTCTGATGTCGATTAATTATTTCTTGTTTAGTTGCGCCGAGACCGAGGGTTAGTGGACCAGGCCCGTCGGATCTGTCTCGTGGAGCGCATTAGGTGAGTTACTATATTATATATATATGCTTAGGATGCATGTTTTATTTTGACTGAATATGCATAAATAACATGATTTATATTCAAGTATATTTTTGGTATATAATAAATTATATACATGTTTTATTAATAAAATATATTTAAAATGTTTTTAAATATATTTTTAGTTTAATTCATGATTTGATTGGATTTATTTGACATATATATATACTCAAAATATACCTGGTTTATGTTTGATATATTTTCGGTATATATATGGTTTATATTGCTATTTCATTTATATCCATGCATCATTTATTTTTGTGAATGAATGTTTTATATTTAAGAATGAAGGATATCAATAGAACGTGCTACCTAGTGGGCAGCACTAGGACCGAGTACGTACCGGTACGCCTATAGTTTTAGGCTATATTACTAACTTATTTATGGATATTGATTTGATTATGATTATTGATATGTGTGAGATGTGGTTTGGGTGTGATTGCTGGAGCTCGGTTGACCAAGTGTCTCGGGGCCAATCACACTGGCAGTCAGACTGCTGGAGCTCGGTTGACTTAGTGTCTCGGGGCCAGTCTACTGTCCAAATGGATTAAGTGGATATATTTGGAATCAGTGAACCTGTATGGCTAGAGTGTTGTTTAACACTATTTTCTGAGGTTGCGATATTCTAGGGTTCTATGTGATCCTTCATAAAAGTTGATTTTCAGACAAAATATATAAAATGATTTTTCTGCATCTGTATGAACTTGCCTGTATATATACATATTACTCATATACTGTTGACTGTATGCATTATCACTTAGAGTGTATGTATATATACTATAGTAATTCACTCAGTGAGGTCTGACTCCCCTCCGTTGACTATTTTTCAGGAGAGTCAACTTCCTCAGACCTCAGTAGCAGGTCGATACGCCGGATTTCTTCCGCCCCGACTTCTTTATGTAAATTGTATACTTGAGTCTTATTTATTTTATCTAGACACTGCAGTAGTTGTGATTTTCAGTAGTTGTGATTTTCAGTAGTTGTGAAATAAAGTATTTGTTTTAAAGAGATGTATTATAGTAAAACTGGATTTGTATAAAGATTATACATTTATGAGATTATATATGCGATGTGATGAGTTTTGAATTGAATCCAGTTGATATGGATGATATTGTAATATTTATGATTTTATTTTCCGCTGCATATTATTTTTTTTATGGTTATTATTGCATATTTATTTTATTTTTAGGCTTGCTACGGGTTCCGGATTCGAAAGAATTCCTGTTCCCTAGCGCCGGTCATGGCCCCTGTTTTGGGTCGTGACACAATCACATCATCATAAATTTATTTTTTAATTTTTTTAACCATTGAAATGAGGATGGAGATATGGGAGACCTCCTATGTGCCTAGGGGTGAGTATTATTCAATTTTATTATTCAAAATGGGGTCTTTTAAGAATGATGATTGAAGTCTTACCACTTTACTATAATTACTTTATTGTCTCATATTAATTATAAAATATATATTTTATAGTTAACGTTAGGATTTTTGATCAGGTCAATTTCGATCGAAAATTTAATAAAATTATAAAATGAAACCCGACCCGACGATATTCAGTGCAGGTCGGTTTTGCTCATCCCTACATATGCCCCTAGTGAATCCTTAGGGGCTACCATTTTACAATTTTTATACCTATGAAGCAACCTTTTCATTTTTTTTTTGTTCAAAATTTTATAGTCGGTGGATTGACTTTTTGACTAGACATAACAACATTCTTTTTTTTTCCATTTATAAAGAAAGTTTCTTTCTTTATTTTCTATGAGTTCTTTTGGATGGATGATTAGGCATGTAGGCACGTTGTGTGTATATATATATATATATATATATTTATATATATATATATAATGGATGCTTGAGCAAAATGGGTTGAGGGCCTAGACAATATTTCTTCCATCATCTATTGCTTTGCTCTTGCGACCGGCCTTGCTCTAATGGTGATCCCAATCATGACGGTAGTTTACGAGATAGCTGGGTCAATTCTTTTAAAGCTGATGTCCTTTTCAAAACCAAATCCTCCTAGCTTTCTGATGGTTAAATGCCAAACCTTCTTGCCTTACTCACAGGCAACAACAACAATAACTCTATGAAGTTAGAATGGAAGGAGTGTACAAAATTGAACTGACTAAAAATTTGATTCAAAATTAAACTGACCGAGTCGGTTTGATTCTCATTTCTGTCAGAACCGATATATATATATCCTAGTTTAGCCTAAGTTTAGTGCTAATTCCATTTATGAATGGAATCTATATGACATGTCTGAATATCAAATCCTTAACTTTCTCCAACATATGACTATGACATCTAATTCTTATAAAGCCCAAACTGAAACCACTGATAAGTCTGTCGTAGAACTTATCATTGTAGGTTTCTCTCGTTAATTAAAAGACCAGTGGATTATCATCTCAATAAACAATAACAACTTAATATTTTGTATGCTATCCAAATAAATGATAAATGTCTTCCTATCTTAGACCAAATAGGAAACCCCATTCATGATGTTGTGTCTACCTTGATATTGATCATAACATTACATTTTATAGGAGATTCCTCTCATCTAAAAGATAAAAATATTGATCTTTTTTCTAATATCAGGTGCAAGAAACTGTGTGACTTCCAATGGTATAAATCAACCTTCCTGACTAGGGTTATGCTTAGGGAAGATTCTAACCAATCTTTTTGGAAAGAAAAATTCCTTGTAGGTTTACCAACCCTTTTAGGAGAAAGAGTTAGGAATACCCTTAGATAGTCTTTTGGTACCCATATCATCCCTTATGACCAGCTTACTTATAGTGAGTTGATTAGCACCACCTAACGTGAAGGTCTTAAAATCTGTCAAGATTTAAAACTCCAAATGCATTTAAAATGGGAGTTGAGAAAGACCAAATAGGAACAAGGATCCTTTTACAAACATTTTAACTATAGTCTTACCCATAATCCTTATTGCAAAGGAAATTCCAGTAAGAAATCTTCGAAACCTTTGTTTAGGAAATTTTCTAAGAAATACAAAAAATTCTCCAAGAGACAAGATTAAGAAGAAACTTACTACAAAAAACCTTATAGGAAAACTTCTAGGAAGAATAAAGTTGATAAAGCCAAAAAAACCAGTATGAAAGATGTTACGTGCTACAAATTTCACAAAAAGGGACACATCTCTAAATACTGTAGAGTCTTCAAGAAACTCTAAGAATTAGACTTAGAAGAAGGAACTTTGAACAAACTAGCAATTGTAACATCTCGAGATTTTAAATAATTTTAAACTGCATCGGGATATGTAATGTTAATAATTTTGATAAATATATTTGATTATTTAATTAGTTGTTAATTATTAAAGTTATTTTTAACTATTTTAAATTTCTTACATAAAATTTTTCCGAGAATTTTATTTTTGGGAAAATTAAAACCTAAATAAATATTTATTATTTATGTTAGTCCATTTTATGTAATTGTATGATTTCATGCATGATTTTAATTATCATATTAATATATATACATATACATGCATATATATACATATTTAGCATTTTAGGGTTTATTTTTAATTATGTATGTATATATATAGTTCTATTTAATTAATATGTGTTATATATATATATATATTGTTTATTTTTTTAAAAAAACATGTGGTGTAGAAATTTTTATGAATATAATATTATTATATTATAATATATATATATATATATATATATATATATATATATATATATATAAAGTTTGGATTAATTACAAAACGTGCCCTCCCCTCTTCTTCTCTAATCCCGACGCCCCCCTCCTTCCCGGTCATCACTGCAACTCCCTTCCCTCACCATCGGTGTGTCTTCCGGCATGCCACCACCCTCTTTAGCTCTCTCCATCGCCTGCTACTCCCTTTTCCAACGTGTTTTGGCCGAGAAGTCGAAATCCAAGCTCATTGCCGTTCAATCATTTTTCAGCCACCAAATTGGACACCGCTGGTCTCTATCTCTTCCTTGAGCTCCGGTGAGTGCATTTCTAAGCTTAGTTTCACTTTTTGTGGTCTAGATTTTTGTTGGTGAGCAATTTTCTATTTCGGCCATCTTGAGTTCTTTAATTTTTTGAACTTTAATTCTAATGATTCAAGCTTAATTTCTTCAGAAAGATTGTTCCTAGTAGCTTAATCTACATCTTGTAATTGTTGTAGAACTTTTGGAACTTATTTTGATTTTTATGAATTTTTGATTATTTTATTAATATTTTCTAATTTTCGTAAATTAATTAAATAATTTATGAAATTGTGATTTATGGTGTTTATAGCGGGTTAAAATGAATTTTAGAATTTAATTTGTAATTTTAGTGATTTTTGTATAATTATTATGAATTTATTTAGTTTAGGTGATTTTTGGAAAATTAGGTTAAATGAGCATTTTGTTAAAATTAATGGGTTAATTAAGTATAATTATTGATTTTATTGAGTTATATGTTGAGAAATTAATTTTTGAGCAATTGTATAATTTTTAGTGAATTTTTGAATAATTATAGTATATTATGTGAATTTATATATAATTAGGGATATTTTGGTAATTTGATAATAAATTGGTTGAAAATTAAGTTAAATTGGTTTTAATAATTATTTGAGGTATAAAAATGATTTTTACAAATTATTTAGCATTTTTAACTAATTAAAACTATTTTTCAAAAATTATTTTCAAATTATATATAATATATTATTTTTGTAAATAAATGAGTTTTTATTGATTTTTAATATGATTTTGGGCTAATTATGTAATTTGGATTTATAAAATGAATTTCGGTTAATATTTATGAATTTATCGAGAATTGTGGATTTTTAATAATATTTTATTAAAATTAGGGTTTTATTGTAATTATTGGTAAAATAATTATTTTTAATGTTTTAAATATCTAATTTTCTTTATGTTGATATATAAAGGGTATTTTCGGTATTTTTGGCATTTTCATGTATTCTTTGCATATCTCGTGAATTGTGAACCTCGGTCGGTAGAATTGTAGTTTGGGAGTCCAACCGAGGGGTTGTGTGGTTGTATATTCTCGAAGTGTGTTTTCTTACAGGACCGGCTCTACTTTCTGAGTAGAGAGATGTCCGTTTACAGGGGAGGTTCTGTCGAATTTTTGGTAGAATTCTCGTAAAACATGACATTCGGTCAAATCCCTATTCCTATTATGTGTCTAGTGTTTTAGATCGAGTCTCTAGAATTACGTTAGATTTATTCTAATTTCGTGCTGTCATTTATTTGTTAGTTGCGCTGAGACAGAGACCTAGTGGACCAGGCCCATCGGACCTGTCTTGAGGAGTGCACAACTGTGAGTTGTTATTTTATATATACATGTTTTAGGATTGCATGTTTTAGAAATGTATGTTTAAATTTTATGAAATATGCATAAATGGTTTAATAATTGCTTAGGTATATTTTAGGTATATTTTGGTATATTTTTGGTATATTTTAAATTAAATGCATGTTTTATTATTGAATTATACTTAAATTATTTTTAAGTATATGTATAGTTTATTTTTGTTTTTTTTTTTGTAATTAAATTGAATTTATTTAACGTATATATACTCGAAATATACTTGGTTTATTTTTGGTATATTTATAGTATATATGGTTTATATTGTTATTTTAATTAATGTTATGCATCATTTATTTTATGAATGTATGGATCTATTTCTTTAAATGAAGGATATCAATAGAACGTGCTACCTAGTGGGTAGCACTAGGACCGAGTACGTACTAGTATGACGATAGATTGTAGGTTAAATTACTAACCTATTTGTGGATTATGACTGGATTGACTTGATTGATGTGAGATGTGATTTGAGAGTGTGATTGCTGGAGCTCGGTTAACCAAGTGTCTCGGGGCCAATCACACTGACAGTCAGACTACTAGAGCTTGGTTGACTTAGTGTCTCGGGGTCAGTCTACTGTCCAAATGGAACAAGTGAATTCATTTGGAATAAGTGAGCCTGTATGGCTAAAGTGTTGTCTAACACTATTTGAGGTTGCGATCGTCTAGGGTTCTATTTAATCCTTCATAAACGATTATTATTTTTCGTATTATATAAAATGATTTTTGCTGCATCTGTGTGTATTTGCCTGTATATATATTTATTATATATACTATTGAATGTATGCATTTGTCATTTAGCTATGCATGTATATATATTATAACAATTCACTCAATGAGGTCTGACTCCCCTCCATTGATTATTTTTCAGGAGAGTCTTCATCCTCAGACCCCAGTAGCAGACCTTTACACTGGATTTCTTCTGCCCCGACTTTATTATGTAAACTACTTACTTGATTTTATTTTGTATTCTAGACACTGCAGTAGTTAAGTTGTGGGATGTATGTTTTATATATGTATGAGATTTAAATTTTAAAGGATTAAAAATAGAATTTGTATTGAAAGATTATATATATATGAGATGATTTTGTGTTATTAAATCAACTAATGAGTTACATTATTACTTATGAGATTTTAATTTCCGTTGTAAGATATTTTATTTATTTTTATTATTATTGTATGCTTTTATTTTAAAGGCTTGCTATGGGTTTCGGATTCGAAAGAATTCCCTTTCCCTAGCGCTAGTCATGGCCCCTATTTTGGGTCGTGACAGCAACCCTCCTTATGGAAACTTCTGAGTCTGAAGTTAACTTTAATGAATTCTTAGGTATAGGACATCATCAGATAGATGAAATAGTAACCACTTCCTCCTCCTCTTCTTATGATATTGATTTTAACATCGAGGGTAAGTAACTTAACATGCTTACTAAGGAACAAACTTTGATTCTAGATGTCATTTAGCATATAAATAACCATCATATCCAGAAAAATATCTTGAACAACTTAGACAATCCTTAGAAAAGGAGTCTGAACCTAAAGCTATTGAGTTACTATCCACTACTACAGGTATATATGACCTTACTACCATTCTAAAAAGAAAGAAACTCAGTACAAAAAACCTTTAGGAGATATCCAGGAATTTTAGGGAGAAATAAAGACTAAGGTAAAAAGTTAAAACTGAGACCATAAATTTTGATGGTGCATTTTTTAATCCAAATGGTATGACATTCCATCCATATTGACCAAAAGGACAATAAAAGCTATTTTATAATGATTTTTTATCAATTTATAATTGCCAAAATCCTAATTTTATGTCAAACTTGGAAAATACAAATGCAGAATGAAGGTTTTGTAAACGATCTTTTTTAGTTGGAATAGGATACCTAATCCATTTCAAAGCTTTGTTCAAAGGTTTATAATTGATTACAAGTATAGGAGTACCTCTTTCTATTTCAGAAGCTTTATTAACATAAAAAGTTGCACAACTCCAAGGAGACATAGATTTCGAGATCCTGAATTTCTTCTTTACAATATTATTCTAGTTCAGTATTCATTTGAATTGGTCTAGCTTTGGTAGGAATATCTTTCTCATTAAATCCTGGCTCAAAAGGCAAATCAACTATATGTTGTTTTCAAATCAACTATATGTTGTTTTCTTGTCAAAAAAGCATTTGGTAAATCAAAATAGACTTCTTTTATAACTATATCTTGAAATTTAGAAATCTTTGATTTTACCAAATCTATCTTTAATTGTTGTTCAATTTTTTGAAAATGAATATTTTATTTTAAATCATGCAAATTAGTCTCTTTTCCTCATATCAAACCATTAATCTTTTTTGTAAATGGAATGAGATTTAACAAGGTTAAGAATTCTAGTTTTGGGTTTTTCCAAAAATGGAAAAGATATAAGAACTTTATCATCTGTGAAATCAATAAAGTTATAAGTGGTTAGATAGGGAGTTATCAAATTAATGAATGGCGTCCCTAAAATCACAGTATAGCTTATATCAGAAACCAAAAGAAAATAGGTCTTTTATTAAAATTCATTATTTAAAATACTAGGTTATGTTTTACCATTTATATGCAATTTTTGAACTACTAGCAGAAGAAAGCTTTTCTTTAGTTCTTTCTTGAAAATGATTTGGAACCATATTGGTTTTTATACAACTTAAATAAATTCATGTATCAAATAGTGCTATAGTGTAAAGTTGAAAATCTTTATAAAAAATAATAGAAATCTTTATAATATATTTTCTTAAAGAAATTTGGTTTAGAGAATAGAGAAAATCTCCTAGGACTTTATTAAGGTTAGCTAAAGATTGGGGTTCTAAATCCTTAGTCTCGTCACTATCACTAGACTCTTGAATAAGTTTGGTGACAAGGAATTGGATTAACTTATAATCTTTTTGCTGTTTAGAATGAGAAAAGGGGACAATGGGCCAATGAAGTTTAATAATTTTAGGAGACTGTTCCTGGAATGCATTATCTTTAGAGGTAGAGTCTATCTTTATTAAGGACACTAACACTCTGGTTAACAAACTATAGGGTGTTTGGAACTATAGGTTCTCTAGAGGCATTCAAAGGGTTGAGTCTACTGAGCTATTCTCTAACAGCATACAATAACTTAGTTTTACTACTTCTAATTTCTTGCTGAGCATTGTTAGAGATATAATATGGTTTGAACATGGGATACTTTAGTTTTTTCTTAGTCATAGCTATAGATCCTGAGGGTTCTATAGGCTTCTGAGCTTGGTTCTCAAATTTAGTTAACTGTTTACCTATATTGTTAAGATAGACATTGGTAAAGTAGTTCTGAGAAACTATATTTTTCAGGTTCTGTGAGTCACTATCCTGAGGCTTTTTATAAGGACTAGCATCAACAGTCTCATTTCCTATAAGGATCTTGATCATCTTGAGAGAAGGATGTTCAAACTTTATATTTTAACCATTAGCTGTTTCCCAAATTGTTACTTGGGATAAGAAATATTATTTTCCGAAGCATAATTTTTGAATTACTCAAAAAATAATATATTTACTTTATTTTGTTGCACAAAATTATAAAATTAATTTTGAATGACTTCTTTATTATTTAGAAAATGTTTGAAGAACCAAGCTCTTTTTTCTAAATTATGAGATGCATAAAATTTTTTATACAAGAGAGCCTTATCATGAGTGAAGTCTTTATTTAAAATATTTAATTCATAGGCCATATTTTTAATAATAGCTGAGGCAGTTGGAGATGGAAGAGGAGAAGGGGATTTGTCTTCTTGTTTAGGCTCAGTCTAAACTGGTCTAGGTACAGTGGTGTTATAGTTTATATTTCTAAAAGAAGTAAGTGGTAGATATGAGGTTGAATATCTGGTAGAGGTAGTAAACGGTAGATTGATAATGGGAAGAAGGTTTAGATGAAGATTTACTTGGTCATTTTCTGGCAAGTATATGGTTCTTGGCAAATTATGGCTTAATTATGGATCTTAATGGTATGGAAGGTTTATAACAGATGGAATTTATGATGCTCTTCCTAGATCAAAAGACTCTGATGATGATGTATCAGAGAATCTAGAGCTAGAAAAGGTTATATCAAAACAGAGTTTTACTCTACCATCTTAGAATTGGGTTACATACTTTATTTAGGTATTTAGAACAAATGTTTCTTTTGTCTGAGTTTTTGGCTTAGTGGCTCCCTTAAGGATCCATTTTTGGGCAAGTGTTATCTGATCTATTGGATGAGTTTAGGGATAATCGTATTAGCTTTACTTATGTTTATTTAAAGAAGTAAGGTTTCACCTTTTTTACTATGAAAATGACTTTTTGTATCAAAAGCAAACATCACAGCTTTAGAATGAACTTTAAAGATTAATGTAACTGGAATAGATCCATCATCCATATGTTA
Source organism: Mallotus nudiflorus (assembly GCA_947683625.1). Taxonomy (NCBI): domain Eukaryota; kingdom Viridiplantae; phylum Streptophyta; class Magnoliopsida; order Malpighiales; family Euphorbiaceae; genus Mallotus; species Mallotus nudiflorus. The sequence goes on along the minus strand of CANTUR010000008.1, from coordinate 1,589,200 downwards.
ATTATGGGTCTAGATCTGTAAAATAGAGGACTTTAATAATTTTGCATCATTTGAGAGAAACAGTGAAGTTGGGATAATAATTAAATAATATAGGGCCTTTTACAGAGACTGGATTCTATAGTTCCTACGAGGGAGTCCTAGAAGTTCTTAAACCTTATGTCTCTTAGAGCAGCTAAGATTGAGGTGTTTAGATCTTTTTTATTAAGGGGCTTTATACCTACTTGAACAAGTCCTATATAAATCTATTGAAAACCTTTAGCTTTATATTTATCTAAGGAGGCAGGAGAGAATAACTTTATAAGATCTTAGGCTTTAGACAACTGGATATCTCTTTCTTTAGTCTTGATAACATAAGTAGACTTGAAGAAGTTTAATTTAGGAGTCTTATAAACATGGTCCTTACTATAGTCTTTTAGTTTGAAATCATCTATGTATTTATCAAAGTTTTTAATAAAGATTTCATCACTACTGACTATATCCTTTTGAGCTTTTGCAGAAGAGGAAGCAGAGGAAGTGGAAGAGGAAGAAGAAGTGGTTATTTAAAAAATTGGATACATGGTAAAAATAATGGCTACATAATGGGTTACACACCTATAAACTCATTAGCTAAACCAATAGATTTATAGCCTCTCCGGGACTTACGATCGAGACCACCTGTGACCAAAGGATTCGGTGAATAAACTACCCTGTGGACATTACGATTACTGTGCAAACAATTATTATAACAATCACTTAACCCCCCAGGCTCTGGTACCAATAGTGCTGAGGATCTAAGGGTGTATTGTTCATGAATATGAATGCAAAGATGATTATGAATCATTGTGTTGGTCTCACACTCTAGTCACAGGCTAGACACAAAGGTTACCGGACCAAGATGCAATAGGAATTTCACATAGTTTCTAGCGTACATGATCCTAATTTCTTAGGCAAGCATAAAGCATACGTTTTGCTACTTAGGATGTGCAAATGGAAATAAATAAATCTTTAAAGAAACAAATTAAAACTTTAAAGAAATAAGATGTAGAAGGTGAACTTACAAAGGAGCTTCATCATTCCAAGTAAAGGAAAATACAATAGTTCTTTATCCAAAATAGTAAAAGAAAAACAGAAACAATATTTTGTTATCTGAGATATGTTTTATAGAAATATATTTCTTGCAGAGAAAAAGAGAACTATATTAAGAGCTATATTCTATATCTAATTTTTCTTTATATTTTTAATGTCCTCTAAAGGGAGAAGAGGCACCCTTATATAGAGGGACTTCAATGATGGAGTTGGAATCATAGGAGAGCAGAAGAGCAAAGGTCCAAAATGAGTAGTGGCAGGTAAAATAATTTCTGGAGCTTTATTGGTTGAGGAAGAGTATATTGTCTACCAATAATATTCTTTATCTGTTAGCATCCTTTTTTTTTATTTAGAGATATTCGTACACAGTCTTGAAAGTGGAAAGTAGGACCTCAACCTTGTGGCAGGATAGAGGATAATGGGATAGTAGTAGTTGGTAGAACAAAATATTTTACAAGGTAGTTAAATTTTCCTAATGGTTGTCCTAGAAGATGCCAAAAATTATCTTATAGAGGATGACTTGGAAAGTGAAAATGGTCAAAATGCTTTATTTTAATAACCCTAACTTTTGCATGGGCTGTCCAGAAGGATTTTCAACCTATAGGGCTTAAAGAAAACTATATAAAATATTTGCAAGACAATATAAGGTTTATTGGACTGTGGCTTTATAGAAGGGAAAATCCTAAAATAATCATCTTTATTGTCTTTACCCAAATCAATAAAGGGTTCCAAGTCCTAAGACATTTGAGATCCAGAAGAAGATTACTTTGAGTTAAGCAGCTGCTACAATGAGAGCACTGGCATGTGACTTTTGAGCAAGGAAGCTGGATTGTGCTTGATATTAAACATGATAGTATCCAAGGAAACCATGCTTTTTAAGCCATTCAGAAACTGCAGCTTTAGATATCTTTTATGGAATTTTATATGAGTTTTACCATTTTGCTTTGAACCTTTTTTGGAAAACAATAATATCTTCATTTATATAGAAGTTAAGATACCATTGTGAGACTTAATGAAAAAAGAATTTTGAGCAATAAAGGCAAAGGAGGGTAAACTTTTTCTCAGGAGAGGAAGTTTTATAGTGAGAAGGGAAAAGGTTAAAAGCCTGACGGATATAAGGAGGGAGGATATCAGGGATTAGACCATAATTATTTCACCATCTATTGAACCACGCAAGAAACTTGGTGATATCAACATGATCACTGAGGAAAAATAACCATGTATAGGTATTAAAGAGCTTTGGATTAAGAAGGTATTAACCCATGCTTATTCATAATCCCAATATAAGAATGAACACCAAAAGTCTAATTTAGTATTAAAGTTAAAAGGGAAGGCTTTTGGTTTAAAGAGTTCTTGTCCCCAATCTGAAGGATGGTGAACTTTGAGGATTTTACAAGTAGAATAAGAAGGTTTAGTATCGCCTTTATGATAGAAGTGTTTGAATTCAGCAGAACCATTGAATTCTAAAATTGTTTGATAATATGCTTGGGGTTTGGAAAGATCCTAAGGTTTAAAAAATAAATCTTTTGGAAATGATTATGCATTTTGATAAAAGGATCTTTATGATAAAAACCATCTTCGATAGTTAAAATATTTTAGATAAAAATCTTTATCAGAAAATCAAAAGATGGAAGTATTGATTGTGATAAAACAATATGTGAACTACTTTGAGTAGCTATAGGAGTTAAAAAATTTTGAGAAAGGGTTTTAGAGGAGGAAGATTCTCTTTTCTCAGTTTTAGAAATTAGTTGAGAAGCTTTACGTAAAATACCTTTTTTGTCATTATTGTCAGGATGTTCGATAGTTGGAGGCTAGAAGGTACTCTGGATTGCTTTAAGAAGTTCAGGGGTTTTAAAGATTAATTCAATCCATTATTGGATTTAAATGGCTTTATCTATATTTTCAGCTATATCAGATTCTTCTTGGTTTATTATATCGAACCATGACTTTATAGGTTTAGCTATAGAAAGAGGAGGAGGAATGGGAGTTTCAACTTTATTCTTTTTCTTTTTCTTTCTTTTTTTGAGGCATCTTTATCTATTTTGTAAAAATTTTCTAGCCAGAAAATTTGGTAAAGAATTTGTATATCATTTAATGAATTCTATATCAAAATCAAAGATACTTAAAAAAGCTTACTGTAAGCACCCAATTTTGGGATGCGATTGTGCACACATGCGACGAAAGCCCATATGATGAAAATCTAATTAAGAATTGATCACTAGTGTCGAGTTTCGTGATTTAAAGGACTAAATGGCTATGTTTTGTGGATTTAATTGCAAACTTGATTTTTTAGGGATTTGATTGCAAAAATTAGAAACTTTCAAAGACATTTTTTATAATTTAATTAAAAAAAGAAAAGAAAAAGTGATCGATCAACATTTAATGTCGACTGGCATTGTGTAATGCTGACCGACATTACACAATACCAATCGGCATTACAGACTTCAATCTAAATTCTATAATGTCGATTTTCATTAAAAAGTAATTTTTTATACTAAAAATTGATTTTTTCATCATTTTTTATTTTTTTCATTTATTTAGGACACCATGTGTCCCTGCGTGTGTGAGTCTTTGATTTTTTTTAAAACTCTATCACTTATCTTTTTATTTTGAGTTTGAAAGTTAAAAAAAAAAACCCAAACTCCTGAGGCTCCTCCTCCCACTCCCAATATTGCACAACTTCCTTACATGATCGCAGGGATTGGAGGTTGCTAGGCCATGCTTTAAAAGCTGAGTGGCGGAGTCTGTGAAAAGGGGATGAAAAAAGAGCAGCAAAAAAAAAAAACCTAGTTATTTTCTTTACTATGCAAAAAGCCACACACCTTAGCTCTTCATTTTTTCATTTTCAAAACCTGTAGGAAATCAACAAAAATACATTCTTTGCTTTTAAAGTCTAAAAAATCAAGAAAAAAAACAACAGAGTCAATCTCAAAATGGTGAAAATCGCAATATGAGGGGGCATTCAAACAACATTTGTACAACATCCCTATTTTTTTATTTTTGATTTGATTTCTTTGTTTTATTTATTGTTTAAGTCGTTACTGATTAAATCTTTTATTTTTTTTTTGTTTCTTTTCAATTGGTGTTTTATGGTGCTCTGGATGTGAGGTTGGTGATATGAGATTTTAGCAGTGGCTACATTAAAGAATCCATGGGATTCCATGGACTAAATTTTATGAAATCCCCATAGAATTTAGGGTTTATTATTTTTTGCGGTATTCTATTCATTGCTTTTACTGGGTTATAATTAATTTATTTTAATTTCCTACACTGTAGTTTGTGATAGCCCCGATAGAGGGAAATTAGTGAAATTTTAATTCTCTGTACTAAAAATTGATTAGTAATCTAGACTTAATTTGAAAAAATTCAATTAAAATCAATGATGGCAGTAGATTAATTTTAGGGTTGTATGAAATTGAATTAGGGTTTCTTAGAAAAATCACGTAAAAATTGTTGTTTTAATTTATTTTTGGTATGTTTGTTGAATTGGTTTGTTTTTGGTTCTCATGCCTTTTGGGACCCAAGCTCACGTTAGGTTTTAACCCATTTAATAAATAAGTTTAAAAATGGTTTTTAGGTTTTAATTTATTTAAAAGTAAATTAGGCCCATTTAGGTTAATTAGTCCATTATTAATTAATAAAATTAACTTAGACTTTAGTTAAGTCCACTAATATGTTTTTATTTATCTTTAAAATTAATTAAACCTTAGGCCCATTTCTAGTTAATTAAAATTAATTTAGATTTATCTCAGTCCATTAATTTCATTTCTTTTAAAATAAATAAACTTACATTCTATTTTTTGAGTTAAAATTAAGCTAGACTTAGGCCTGCTTAATAATCTAATGTCTTCTTTAAAATTTGTAGACAATATGCCCATTTCCTTAATTAATTAAAACAAGTAGATTTAGGCTCACTAATTCAATTACAAGATAGGCTCATCTTTAGTCCATTTTACTTGTAAATAAAATATGTAGAATCTGCTAACTTTAATTAATACAATTAATCTAGTTTAGACATAGAGACGTTGCCTTTTGTATGCATTTTTACATCTAATTTTATGACTTGTTGCCTTTGGGTTAAATGGATGTTTAATTAGGATTTAAATAAAATTACATATAATTAGAGAATAAGATAGTAATTCATAATATAATTCTAAATGAACACGAGACTAAGAGAAGTTAGTATTCCGTTCCTAGAATCTCATGGTTGTGGTGCTAGCTTTCTTTTAGAGAATCGAGTACCACTATTTTGATTTGTCCCAATTATTATCCTGGGTGGCGACTCCTCATCTCTACGCTATGTCTTTGTGATATAGTAGTGTGTTCCCTAGGGCCCTGAGCCTAAACAGTGTCACTGTTGCTAAAATCTTGGGTGCACGCTAAACTCCACCATCTATGGTGGCAACTCCACTGGGGATAAGATATTGTAGACACCCAATTTCAGGATGAAGAGTTATGGATGCGACAAAAGACTCTAATGATAAAAATGTCATGAATAGGTCTTCAATATTTGAAACTTTGAAACTTCAAGGGTTTAATGACTTTTTTTCAAAGAAGGATTTAATATTTTATGGACTAAATTGCAATGCTTTTTAGGGATCTAATTGTAAAACTTAAATTCTTTCAAGGACCTTTCTAGAATTACCCTGATTCCGATCAGAATTACACTAATTCTGATCAAAATTATGAAATTCCGATCAGAATTACACAATTTCGGTCGGAATTACACAATTTCAATTGGAATTAGACTCTTTCCGTAAATTCTTGAATTTTTTAGATAAATTGAGTCTTAATTGGTCTAAAATTCTCCTAAAATTATTTTGATAATGTTTTTTTTTTAGGAAATAGAAGTCTTTTAGGAATCAGTTTATAACTAGGGTTTTAAGATGTATCCCTATATAAGGAGGGCTTTTGCTCTGAGAAAAAAGAAGAAAAAAAAGGAGGAAAAAAGAAAAAGGCAGAGAAAAAAAAGAGAGAGAAGGGAAAAAAAGAAAAGAAAAAGAGGAACGAAACAAAGAAAAAAGAAGAGAAAAAATGAGAGAAAAGAAAAAAAAGAAAATTATTCTCTACAAAATTTCTTTTGCTTAATTGTTGATTAAAAGATCTTGGAAGAATTTCTGAAGAATAGTATTTGAAGTCCTATAAAAAACGGTGATTCTACAAATCAAAGGATCACTTCATTAAGAAACATATATAAGCATCACTTTCTCTTTGTTCTCTTTTATTTGATTTCTTTATTTCTTTTTTGATTTTTATTATTTTATTAATTATTCACTAACCATAATTTTTATTTATTTTTATGGTGATTATAAAGGAAAACACATGATGATTATACTTGGAGAATCAAATCTATAAGAGGTTCATGGGATGCCATGGATAAAACCTTATAGAGATCTAAGGATTTTTTTATTATTTTATTTTATTGTTTTATTTTATTTATTTATCTTTGGGGTTGTATTAATTATTTTATTATTATTTTTAATAGATTATTGTAATAGCTCCAATAGTGGTAATAGTGAAATTATGTGTGTTTACTTGTTTATTTTGATTAATTGGTTAGTAGAATTAAGGTTTCAGTTGGGGTAATTAATTAAAATCAATGAAAGAAGTAGATTAATTTAAGTTACATGCTAATGAAAATTAGGGTTTAAAAGGAAATAATTTAATTCGTTGTTTGATCTTTAATTTAATTATTTTAATATATTTTATTTGTTTTTGGGCTTGTTTATTTATTTTTATTTGTTTTGTGCTTGTTTATTTATTCTTATATGTTTTGGGCCTTAAACCCATATTAGATTTTAATCCACTTAAATAAATTTAGGTTTTTAGGTGTAATTAATTAAAATGCATTTTAGGCACGTAATTAAGTAGATTTTTAGGTTAGAAATAACTTAGGCCCATTTAATAAATCAGAAATAGGTTCATCTAATTTAATTTAATTAATTAGACTTAGCCCACTTAATTTAAGTCTTTTTTATAACTTGTGGATTTAAGATCATTTTATTATTAAAACATGTAGAATTAGACCTAATAATTTAAATACCTTTATAAGTTGTAGATTTAGACTCATTTTTAGAATTAAAATAAATAGACTTAGGTTCATTTAATTAAAATTAAAAGGAATTAATCTTAGTTCACTTGTAAATTAAAACATGTAGATTTAGCTCATTTAATTAAAATTCATGTACATTAGACTAACTTAGGGGTTATATGTTTGAATGAATGCATTATTTACTTGTATTTTCATGACTAGTTTGCCTTGGAGTTCATTGCTAGATTAAGGATTTATATGAAATTGTATGTAAATAGAGGATAAATTAGTAATTCATAAAGTAATTTTAAATTAACTTGAGACTGAAAGAATCTCCTAGTTGTGGTTCTAGCTATCTTTTAGGGAATTGAGTACCACCTTTTCGATTTGTCCTAATTATTACCTTGGGTGGCAACTTCTCATCTCCACGGCATGTTTTTATGATAATGGTTAGTGTGTTCTTTAAAGCCCTAAGCTCAAACAGTGTCACCGTTGCTAAAATCTTGGACGCGCGCTAAACCCCGCCGTCTACAAAGATATTGATTCTATTTGTGTTCTTTAGAATTATTTTATTCTTGCATTCATTCTGCACATCCCTATTAAACTAATGGCATTAGTTTATATGTCCATGATTCCACTAGCTGCATGGAGTTGTAAATTGGCTAACCATTACTCTTAGCCTTAACTCGATTCAAGAGAGATTACCGAGCTTATCTGACCAGAGTCTGTAACCCAAGTCCTAAAAGGGGGTAATCTTCCCTCGAGTTTGTAGGATGTTGGGCCCCTCTGACCTTGGCTTGTAACTCTCGTCTTAAAGGAGAGCATCTTGTTGAGGGAACCTTGACTTTTCATCAGACCCTAACCATATATAATGGCTTAGTAACTTCCCTTAGGATTTACCCAAGTTTCTTGTGTATGTTGCCATGAGGTATTTCTATCTATAAAAGCCCAGGCCCATACTTTTAAAGCCCACTTAAGCTAATGAAGATTGGGCTAGACCTTTATACTTAGAAATGTTGTTTCTATGCTTCTACTACTTTAAGAGAGATATGGCATGCATTCAGTTCTTGATATCCCTTATTGATATTAAGGCCAAGACCAAAAATTGTAGGAAAAGAGACTCACTATTGAACACGTGTGTGTGAGGAATAAAGTTGGAAGGATGAATGTTGTACACTTGATTGATACTTGTTGTTTGCTACTTGTTGCATAGTACGTGCATTATACATACATGCATTTCATCCATCGCACTAACACTTTATTTTACAGCCATCATAGATTCACCTAAGTCTTTTTGTATTTTGGGATGGAAAGATGGCAAACTAAGAAGGATAAATTTAAGTCCTAAAGCCATAGCAGAAGAGATCCTGCACAAACTGGAGAAGAGTCCTATCAATCCACTTTACTTAGAATTTGAACCAATTATACCTGAACTTATAGAGATGGAACAACAACAAGGAGGGAACTGGAATTTAGACAATATCAACGAAGATTTGATGGATGACATAAGGGCTATGATGTAAGATAAACTGAGACAAGCATTATATGGACTGATGTAACCTGCTATTGTTGTCATACCACCACTTGAAATTGAGCAACCACCTACTACTATAGCTATCCCACTTACTGCAGATGCTCCATCTACTGCTAATAATGCTGAGGGGCAACTTATTGCTAGAAATTTGCCTGTTGTTGATGTGAAGCTAGAGGATGTTGAGAACTACATGGTAGAGAAAGCAAAGAAAGAGTCACTCGAACTGGTGCAAGACCACGAGTCCAAGTAGATGCGAGTACTGACCCAAAAGATGTCCAAAATGGAGGAGTTAATTAAGGGACAAGGCATGGGATATTCATTTGACTTCGATGACATGTTGTAAATGGAAGATGATAGGTTGCTTGATAAGTTCAAAATGCCACAACTGTAAAAATTTAATGGAAGTGGAGACCCAAGGATTCATCTCAGTCAGTACACAACCACTATGAGTATTACTAAAGCCCCATTAGTAGTAATCATTAGGTTATTTATGTTATCTTTAGAGGGTATGGCTGTAAATTGGTATCATGGGCTAGAAAAATCTGTCAGGGCTGACTAGAAAGAATTATATACTGCCTTTTTAAAACATTATGATCATAACACTAGATTGGAAGTGTCCATCAGAGATTTAGAATTGACAAAGTAGAAATCGAATGAATCCTTCTCTGATTTTCTTACTAGGTTTATGAACAAAGCAGGATAGATAAAGAATAAGTTGGTTGAGAAAGATTAGGTTAAGATGATAGTCTGTAATGTGTCACCTAATCTAGTTGAGAGATTATAGATGATGAACCCTAAAACATTCATAGACGTGTATGATGACGGTCTGTAGGTTGAAAAAATTAAGAATGAAAAAAAGAAAGGCTCTAGAGGCACCGGAACCTAAAATTACTCAACTGGGGGCACACAACAAGGAAGCACTAGTCGAGCTATGGAGGTGCGCGCAGTTCAACCGCCCAGGAGATTCTCTAACTTTAATCAACCACTCTTAAAAGTCCTAGACCGATTAATCTAGAAAGGCCTACTTTAATCCTTAACTTTTTCCAGACCACCTAACACAAATGTCCCAGGCTATAACCCTAACAACTATTGTAAGTTTCACCAAGTAGCTGGTCATTCCATAAATACCTGTATCCACCTCAAACACGAAATCCAAAACCTGATAGACTCTAGAAAAGTAATAGACCCTAAAAAATCCTATCCTAACCCAAACACTAAAAATAATCCTTTCCCAGACTATTGAAATGTCCCACTACTAGCCACTATAATGATCAACTTAGGAGTTAGAGATGAGGAAGTGCTAAACTCCTTTAAAAACCTAAACCCTATAGACAGGAAGGAATCTCCTGATGCCTCTAGTGGAGTTGAGAATTTTTTGGGAAAACCCTTAGGCAAATTCGATTATAAAGTATTATACTCCAAACCACCCTCTGCTAATATCCTTATTGAATTAATAGTGCCTTCAGGATAGGGTGATAAGTTTGATAATAAGCCAGCAAAAGAAGAAAAATAAGCCAAAACTCTAGAATAGCCATAAATAGGAGTTGAGGATTTACTGGGGCAGCCCTCAAGAAAATTTGATTATAGAGTATTCTATTCAAAACCAGCTTCTAGTGACATACCCCTTGAGGAGATTGTGCCTACAGGATGGGGTGATGAGTTTGAAGAGGAGAGTAAAGGGTCCTTAAACCCTGAACAAGGGATCGAGGAGCATCTAAAAAAGTTTAACAAAGAGGGAAAAAATGTGCATAATGGAAGCGTGAAAAAATGGAAAAAGGATAAGATTATTAGGGTTATAGACATATGGTATGACTTTGACGAGGAAAGTCCCGTTGGTCTTAATGTATGGAGTGATAACCCTAATGTGAGTTATGTCATTAGGAGTGAGAGGAATTACAAGGCAGCAGAAAAGAAAATTAAGAGAGTTATAGAAAGAGAAGAAGTAGAGAATGAAGAAATAGAAGGGTAGAAAGAAGACCTAATTTTAGAATAGCTAAAGAAGGCTAAGGCAAATATCAGCATTTAGGAGCTACTGATGCAATCAGGTAGTCATAAGAGAGCTTTTATCAAAGCTTTGTCAAACATGAACATTGAAATAGTAGCTACACCTGAGGCTATGGTAGCAAAAGTTACAAAAAAGAAACACAGCTTGATAACATTCTCAGATGATGATTTGCCTTTATAAGGAAGAAATCATAATAAAGCATTGTTATCCCAGCTAAAGTGAAGGGAAAGTGAATTAACTTTGCAATGGTTAATGATGGTTCTACTATTAATGTATGTCCGTTAAAGATCTTGCCTAATTTAGATTTGAAAGCTGATGACTTAATAGGTTCAAACCTAATAATTAGAGCTTATGATGATAGCATTAGGAATGTGGAGGGGACATTCCAAGCTTTGGTTAACATAGGACTTGTGAAATCCACAGTTGTGTTCACTATGCTAGATATCCCTGTCACCTATGCCTTATTATTGGGAAGGCCATAGTTCGATGCTCTAGGAGGGGTACCCTCAACTGTGCACTAGAAGATAAAATTCCCTCATGAAGGAAATGTAGTGACTACAGAAGTAGGAACTGATGCAGCTGTGGCTACCATATTAGAGAAATAGAAGTAAGTGTGTGTTCCTCTTGGTCTCCAAGTTATTGGGATATTTGACAGAATTGAAATAGACCAAGGGTTACAAAGATGATGGAGAGTATGAATTATCGACTTAGACAAGGACTGGAAAAAAATGAGCAGGGAAGCCCTAGGCTACCAGAGTTCAAGAGTCAGAGTGATACCAAAGGGTTAGGGTGCACTGAGACAGAATCTGATAGCAAAAGAGGAAGGAATAAGGGAGATAAATAAACCCTTGGGGAGAATCGAGCTAATGAGTGAGAATTTTATCAAGCCAGGGGAAGGTAAGTACTATTTAGGTGCTAGGGAACCTGTTAATGTTGCTGGAAAAGACATTTTTAGGTTTGAAATCTTCAAGGAGCAGATTGTGGAGAACCTAGTTGAAGACAACAAAGAAGAGGTGATGAAGCAGGTAGTTGGAAGAATGGGGAATGTTGTTGTTGAAGAGCTGCTGTGTCTGCCACTTGAAGAGGAGCCACCCCAAGGTTTAGCTACTATCATTAGTAATAGTTTTAATGATGTTTTTTATGAGGAGACTGATGTAATAATGTCTAGTCTTTATAAGGACAAAAAATGTGTTTTTTTTATGGTCAATGATATGAATGCTGGTTTTGCTTACTTGTGTGATGTGCATCTTGATAGTTCTGTGCATTATAATTTTGATCATTCATGCATGTTTGATATTAATTCAATTTAATTTTATTCATTTAACATGAGCACGAATAATAATCCAAAGAATATTTTCATATCACATGATGTAACTCCTGAAGAGAGGGAAAATTTTGAGAGAATATTAATAAAAAGGAAGGTAGTATTTGCTTAGACTTATAATGATATGCTAGGTTTAGATAGGGAAATTACAGAGCATCATATTACAACTCTTCTAGAAATAAAATTGGTTAAATAGAAATTGCAAAGGCTAAGACTAGAGTGGACTAAGAAAATAGGAGAGGAGATTGCTAAACTTCTTAGAAGCAGTATATTACCCCTAATGGCTAGTAAACATAGTCTTGGTACCCAAGAAAGATGGTAAGGTGCATATGTGTGTCAATTTTAGAGATTTAAATAACACATGTCTGAAAGATGACTTTCCTTTACCCCACATCGATGTCATAGTGGACAGTGCAGCATCAAGTGCAATGTATTCTTTCATGGATGGGTTCTCTGGATATAATCAGATAATGATGGCAGTTATGGATAAGATTAAGATAGCTTTCATTATGGAATGGGGGACCTATTGTTATAAGGTTATGCCTTTTGGGTTGAAAAATGCAGGTGCAACATACCAAAGGGCGACAATCGCTCTTTTCCACACATGATGCATAAGGAAGTTAAGGTGTATGTAGATGACATGATGGTCAAGTTAGAAACAAGAGAGGGATACTTTAAAGCACTGAACAAGTTCTTGGTGCGCATTGAGAGGTATAATCTAAGAATCAACCCAAAGAAATGCATTTTCAGAGTTACTTCAAGGAAGCTGGTAGGGCACATAATTAGTAGTAGAGGAATTGAAGTAGATCCAGATAAAGTGAAAGCTATTCAGAAAATGCTAGCTCCAAAGACATAGAAAGAAGTGAGAGGGTTTATTGGAAGGTTACAATATATTAGCAGGTTCATTGCAAAGCTTACTAATATTTGTGACCCAATCTTTAAGCTATTGAGAAAAGATCAACCTATAGAGTGGAATAATGATTGTCAGAAGGCCTTTGTTAAGATAAAAGAATATCTCACCAACCCACTTGTATTGAGACCACTAAGGTAAGGTAAATCGTTGATCCTGTATTTGGCTTTAGAGGAAAAGGCAATGGGGGCAATGTTAGCTTAAAAAGGATTGAATGGGATAGAGTACGCAGTGTATTACCTCAACAAAAAGTTCTTGCCATATGAAGAAAATTATAATTTGGTGGAAAGATGTGTTTGATAATAATATGGGCAACATAAAAATTGAGGCATTACTTTCAGTCTTATAAGGTTCAGGCTATTTCAAAGATAGATCCCTTAAGATACTTACTGTAGACTCCTGCTTTGACTGCAAGGATGTCTCGATGGCTCGTACTCCTAACTGAATTCGATATAGAGTACATTACCATGAAAGTTATCAAAGGAAAGGCAGTAGCAGAATTCCTAGCACAGAATCTAGTAAAGGGTGATGAACCATAGAACCTAGAATTTCTAGATGAGAATTTAGCAATTATAGAGCATAAGGAATGGAAGCTTTATTTTAATGGGGCTGTAAACAACAAAGGAGCTAGATTAGGAGTGATCCTTACTACGCCTGAAGGAGAAACCCTACTGATGGCCAAAAAACTGGATTTTAAAGTAACTAATAATATGGCTAAGTATGAGGCATGCATTTATGGAGTGGAAGTAGCAATGGTAGCTAGAGCAAAGGAGTTACTAGTATATGGGGATTTGATGTTGGTTATTAGTTAGGCTAATGAAGAATATGAAGTAAAGGAGAAAAAGCTAAAACCCTACATCTACCATTTGAGGACTTTAATAAAGAACTTCACCAAATGTCTTTTTATCCATCTATCAAGAGATAATAATAAAATGGAAAATGCTCTAGCAATGCTCTCTTCAATATAGGATAGTGTAACTGGATTGACTATGAAATTATTAGTGATCATGAAATGAAGAGGTCCATGTTATAAGGGTGAGCAGATTATGGGAATTCAAGTAGGGCCCGAAGAGAAGCCATGGTTTTATGATGTTCAAAGGTTTATCGAGGAAGGAAAATATCCAGGTAAAGCCACTTCAAAAGAAAGATATGCCCTGCGTGTTCTTATATGTAATTTTGCAAGTCACGATAGGGTGTTGTATAAGAGAATGACAAATGGGATACAACTCATATGTCTTAAGAAAGATGAAGTAGAAGAGGTGATGAAGGAGATTCACATGGGAGCTTAGCTTGTGTTTCTCATATAAATGGAATAATCCTAGCAAGAAAGATAATTAGACAAGGGTATTACTGGATGAGCATGGAAAGAGATTATATTAAGATAATAAGGCAATGCCATTAGTGTCAGATCTATGGGAATCTCAACCACCTTCCTTTAATGGTGCTAAATAGTTTATCATCTCCTTGGCCTTTTATAGAGTGGGGGATTGATATTATAGGAGAAATAAGGTTGATAGCATCGAAAGGACATAAGTATATAGTTGTGGCAATTGATTATTTCTCTAGATGGGTAGAGGCTAAATCTTTTAATACTCTAAAGGCAAAGCAGATGACTCGATTTATTGAGAAGAATCTTATTTGCAAATATGGGGTTCCACATCGTATTGTGACGGACAATAGGGTTCAATTTCAAGCAAAGATGGCAGAGTTGTTGCAGAAATATGGGATCGAGCATCATAAGCCTTCATCGTATGTGCCTCAGGCTAATGTAGCAATAGAAGCAGTGAATAAGAATATCAAGAAAATCCTCTTTAAGATGGTTAAAACTTACAAAGATTGGTTTGAGTACCTTCCCTTTGCCTTGTGGGGATACAGAACTATAGCCTGAACTGCCACAGGCCAAAGTCCATTATCCTTGGTGTATGGATGTGAAGAAGCTTTGCCTATAGAAATTGAGATCAAGTCTCTAAGAGTGCTTATGGAGGCCAAAATGCCTGAGAGTGAATGGACATAGAAGAGATATGATCATTTGGTATCTTTAGATGAGAAAAGGATGAATGCTCTATTTCACACTCAGATATATCAAAGGAGGATAGTAAGGTTGTTCAATAAGAAAGTGAGGCCAAGGAAAGTAAGAGCTAGAGACATGGTGTTAAAACAGTCTAGAGAAATGGTGTTCAATCCAAGAGGAAAATTCATACCGAATTGGGAAGGACCGTACTTAGTCAAGTAAGTTCTACTAAAGGGAGTTGCCAAGATATTTGATCTTAAAGGGAATAAGTTCATAGAGCCTGTTAATTTGGATTGCCTTAAGAAATACTACTTGTAAAAATAAATAAAAGTAGTATAAATAAAATAAAGTCTGCTAACTAAAAAACCTAAAAAGGCTAGTCAGACAAAAATTAGGATATCCCGCTATTCAGAAAACTTGTAAAGGGCTGGCAGAAAAAAATTAAGGAATAAATTAAAGAAAAAGGACTTGCTGATTAGAAAACCCGCAAAGGGCTAGTCAGGCAAAAGTTAAGGAAATAAAATATAAGTGAAAAATATTCAGTTAGAAAATTCAAAAGGACTAACTGATGACAAGAGTTATATCATGTAATGTAGTAAATGTTCTCATTTTAGCCCTAATTAATGAATCTTATTAAAATTGAATTTTTTTATAATGTTGCATGTTCTATCTTATTTATGATGCATAAGTACTAGAAAGGAAAACAGAACATAAAAGCTTAAAATCAGCTTTATGAGACCATTTTGCTTTAGTACATAAAAGAAGCCCGCTAAGTTAAAATCCCAAAAAGGCAGCTTAGGCAAAAGTTAGGGCAAGCCTGCTAAGCTAAAAACGTAAAAGGGCAGCTTAGGTAAAAGTTAAGGCAAAAAAAATCACTTAGGACCATCTATTCATCCAAGTCTAATTTCAAGAAAGGGAAATTTAAAATAAATTAGTACAAGAAGGCAGTCTGACATGACTACAAATTAGAAATGAAGATAGCCTGGAATCAATCATCTCGGGCTCCATTATTAGGCCATGGGCTCCATCCTCTGCTAGGGTCATCATGATGATAAGTATCTGGAGGTCTGATAGATGAAGTACTAACGCTATGGCCATGCTCAAGTCCACAAGCCACCGATGAAGCATCTCGTTCTCCCACTCCAGATCCCTAGAATAACTTTGCACATATAAGAAACATCATATCATATACATACCATGCATGCATTTGCATAATAAGTGTATATGCTTACCTGCCAACTATTTGTGACCTACATGGTAAATAACCTCTAAGATAAGGCAAGTGCGTACAAATACTCTACTTGTGTCTGAGGAACCTATTTTATAAAGTTATACTAACATCAATACCAAGTGTACAAGTAATATAAGAAATAAGTTAGACAAACTCACATGAGAAGTATATGTTGAAGAAAAGCTGAGGAGCTGAACATCACCGAGATGCATTTGCTGCTCTATCGGAGTTTGAATAGTGAGGGCGCAGTAAGCATAAATTTGTTAGGAAGGGGGACATCGCTAAAAATAGCACAAGCAAAGGCTCCCTCATAACTGGTTCCAACATGTTGAGTATGTTGTGTATGACCAGGTTTAGGCCTAGATACCTTAAGCACAATCTCAGGCTCAAGAGTAGTCTCAACCCCATGAGTAGTTCTGGCCACCTCCTCCTTCACCTCATTGGTAGGGGAGCCAATTTCCTCAAACTATGAGAAAAGAAAATAAGTGATCTGAACATTCCAAAAAAGAAATGATCAAAAGTTACCTTAGCTTGGTCAATAGGAATCTGCTCCAAGAGGTTCTCATAGATGAACTGTCGGTAATGGCGAGATTGCTCAAGAAAAATCATGGCGTCATATCCCTGTAACGCCTCTCTCAACTCTAAACCTATCGGATGAGACTGTATAACATCGAGAGAGGAACATCAAAGGGAATACAACATCGAGAAGGTCCAAAATGCCATTGATACACCCGCTCTCCCAAATACTACATCCGACAGCTATAACCAGGGAGCAGAATCCTCATGTCCTTAAGTCATACTACAGAAACCATGAAATTATACCTCTAGATGTCATCCGCTCCATCTAACCAATTAGAATTAATTTGCAAAATCATGTTATTAAGTTTAACTTTCATTTAATTATTAAATACTAATGATTTTGCAGAGTGTTCTTGATGTTCACTAGATAGGAAGAGCCCCATCTCTACATTAGAGGGGGCACCCTATCAGAACTGATAGCACCAAAGCCATAAATTAGCCCAATCTTTAGACTCCAGATCTGGAAAGAGGAAATAAGTTAAAAAAAGGATGATGTACATGCAAAGCATGCTAAAAGCCGCACATGGTGACAATACCTCTATAAATAGTGTCCAATCTATAATACAGATAAGCCAACGTAGTAGATCCCCAGTCAAGGGTGACAACTCGGTCTAAGTTTCGAAGAGGGCCGAGAAGGGCAATGTTGACCTTATGACCAGTCTCATAGAAGAGGGTCATACAAGCAATATTAGAAGGAAACACCTCATCTTATGGGAAATCTAATGAGGAGTGGTGGTAGGAAGACGTTTGAATCCCTTGATTAACTATAAAAGAAGAAAATTCTTCTGATTCTTACATATCGAAACAAAACTGATCAAATCTCACACATACAGACTCTACGCATACTCAGATAGACTATAGTAGTTGATATCAAAGGAAATGGGAGTCCTTCTGAAGGCAATCCTGATGATTGCAGAAAAACTTATAGGTAAAATAGTCAACTCGCCTATACGAGTATGAAGCCTGTGGGTAGTGTCCATCCATCGCTTAATAAGTGCGAATAAAGAATGGCGATCGGACCTCCCTCGAGTTGTCAAAAGCCCAGCAATAAATCGTCTAAACTCGGAGGCCCATACTAGCTGCGCCACATTCTCCAGCAGCCTATGAAATAATTCACGAGCTCTGTGAAAATAGCCCGTGAATTTCATCGATTGCAGGGAGAATTTTGAGGATAGAAATAATAATAATAATTAATTAATTGATTAAAAAATTTTAAAAAATAGATCCTGGGTTGGCAAAGTAGAATGTCGATCAGCATTCCACAATGTCGATCGACATTGTGTAATGCCGATCGACATTGCACAAATGCTGATTGATTTCTAGACTTCTGACTCAAATTTTTAAACTTTTGATCGACCATTCAACTAAATCATATGTTCCCAGGTTTTTTTTAGTGATTTTTTTTATCTAATTTCAATAATATACACACTAATTTGCAGTCTGAAATTAATTTTGATTATTAATTGTATGAATAAATTTTTGCAAAAATAAATAGAAATGAGGAAGTGTTACTTTATTGCCCATATCTGTGCACCTATGAAGGTGAAGGTAAGTTAAAGGAAGCATAGTAGAACCTTCTCGAAGTCCAAGATTGTTCTAACAAAAATGGAGAGGCACAATGGCTGGGTTAGCTGGAATCTCTACTCCTTTGTGTAGCCTATGTTGTGAGTCAGCCACAGGATTTGACAGATTGTGAATTGAACTTCAGATAGCAAGAAATCAAAAGAAGCAAATCAAAGCAAAAAAGAAAAGAAGAAATGGAGAGAGAAATGAAAGAATAACATCAAAAAATAACGAGGAAAGCTTCTTATAAATGAAAAATATCTATTTTGGTCCTTTAACTATGCTTACATTCAAAATCAAGTTTTCCTTTGCAATTTCATCCAAAATTGTATCTTGATTAGGATTTAACTCCTAATTGATTCATTTAACTCATGTCATCAATTAATGAATCATTATTAATTGCATATGTATTTGAATTCTAAATTTTTTGTCAAGTACGGAATGCATAATATAATTATAGAATTCAGTTTTTCATTTTTACATGCATCATTTTAAATCAAAAGATTTCAAAATTCATTTTGTACTACATAGTAGCTGAAACACAAATTTTAAAATTATCATGTTATGTGCTGTATAGTATTTATAACAAAATTCAGCATGTTATGTGTTTCAATAGTAGTTATAACATGAAATCTTTTAAACCTTTTGTCACCAGACACTACACACTAGTTATGGTAATCCACAAGAGTCATAGCATATTTTTTTTGCTAATCCATTGTCATTAGACATCCCACAGGGAATATAGCAAAATTTTAAATTTATCAAATTGCTAAACGTTCCATGGGAACTATAGCACTTTTTTCAAATCAAGGCTTGCTAGACATCCTATAAGGAATATAGTAAGAATCATTGCATTCATTTCGTTAAAACATCCCATGGGAAATATAACGAAATCCATTGTCACTAGACATCCCAAACGGAATATAGTGCAGTTTACCAGACACTACACAATAGTTACGGTATTATTGCTAGACGTTCTATAATTCCGACCGGGATTGTGCAATTCCGATTAGAATTGTACAATCCCGATCAGAATTACAATAATTCCGATAAGAATTACAATAATTTCGATCGGAATTACATAATTCTGATTGGAATTATGTAATTTCAATCGAAATTACATAATTCTGGTCGGAATTATGGAATTCTGAAGCGCAAAAAAACATTTAATTACAAAAAGGCCCCCGAAAAAATTTAAATTTTATAATTAGGTCGTAAAAAGAACTTTACAATTTAGTCCCTGAAAACATTAAATTCTTCCTTTAACAGCCCTTAGAATTTTTTTAAAGATTAAGCATTGAAGACATTTTCATCATTGGAGTCTTTTGCTACATCCATAACATGTCATCCCGAAATTGGGTGTCTACAGGGACTTTATTTGCTTGATAACTTTAGTGTGCTCATTAGTCCAAAGGACTTAATTTTTCTTTAACTTATCATGCAAAGGTTTAGCAATCCTATTAATATTAGGATAGAAGTCTAGAACATAATTAAGACTACCTAAAAACCTATGCAACTATACTTTATTAAGAATTTTTTCAGGGAACTTATTTCCAAATTCTAAGGATCTCTCGATGGGAATAATAGTACACAACGAATATAGTGTTCTAAGAATCTGACTCTAGTTTGAAAAAGGGATATTTTTTAGCAGAGACAACAAGACCATTAACTTTAAGTATATGAAGAAAAGTCTTTAAATACTTGAAATGCAATTAGAAAAAATTAGCACATCATCGATATAAATAATGCAAAATTGAGAATCAAAATTGAATATGTCATTCATTATTCTTTGAAATTCTGATGGTGCATTTTTTAATCAAATGGCATGACATTCCATTCATATTGACCAAAAGGGATAGTAAAAGCTATTTTATAACAATGTTCTTTATCAATTTGTATTTGCTAAAATCTTGATTTCATTTCAAACTTGGAAAATACAAATGCAGAATGAAGCTTTTATAAAAGATCTTTTTTTTTTGGAATAGGATACGTAATCTATTTCAAAGCTTTATTCAAATATTTATAATTGATTATAAGCCTAGGAGTACCTTTTTTTTTATTTCAGAAGCTTTATTGACATAGAAAGTTGTATAAGTCCAAGGAGACCTAAATTTCGAGATTAATCCTTTGAATTTGAGATCATGGATTTCTTCCTTATAATGTTGTTCTGGTTCAGCGTTCATCTCAATTGGTCTAGCTTTGGTAGGAATATTTTTTTCATTAAATCTTGGCTCAAAAGGCAAATCAACTATATGTTGTTTTCTTTTCCAAAAAGCATTTGGTAAATCAAAATAGACTTCTTTTATAACTATATCTTAAAATTCATAAATCTTTAATTTTATTAAATATATCTTTAATTACTATTCAATTTTTTGAAAATGAACATTTTATTTTAATTACTATTCAATTTTCATGTTAATTACATCATTAATTACTATTACTCATAAATTGAAGCTCATTATTATTGGAATTATTATCAATATAATATAAACCATGTATTAAATAACCCAAGCCAATAATATTACTTCCAAAGTAAATATTACATACGTCTCTTTTGAATAAAAATTCATAACCTTTTCTAGTCAAACTACAAATAGAGACTATGTTTCTATAAGCATTAGGTACATATAATACATCATCCAATAATAAAATATGATTACAAAGATCTATTGAAGTTGACCCTATAGCTTTAGCTACAACATTTGCACTATTTCCAAGCTTTAAGGTTACTTCATTAGGCTTTAACTTTCTCTTATTTGCTAAATCCTATAAAGATAAAAAAATGTGAGAACTAGCACTGGTATCCAATACCCATGCATTTGATGAACTATTAGAACATTTAGAAAAATTAGAGAAAAACATACCTTCTCCATAACTATCCTTTCCTTTAGTCTGTAGAGACTTAAGGAACTTAGGACAATTTCTTTTCCAATGTCCTTTACCTTCACAATAATAACAATTATCGTTGTTTGGGTCTTCCCTCACCTGTCCCTTGCCTTTAGATTTAGCTATCCTACCTGTAGGCTTGACAACATTCGTCTTACCTTTCTTTTTCTTATAACTCTTTTTTTTAGTCTTACTAGAAGAAGCAATAATAGCAGTCTCCTTCCCCTTGCTGCCTTGTATTGCCTTTTGGGCTGTTACAAGCATGTTCAATAAATTAGCAAGTGTACACTCTACTTTATTTATATGAAAATTTGTTATGGTCTGCCCAAATGATTCAGGAAGTAATTGCAGGATCAAATCCATTTGGAGATGGAAGTCCATTGAAAAATCTAGACTTTCTAGTTCCTCAATTGATCTTATCATTGAGTTCACATGGACTGCCACATCCTCACTTTTTTTTATTTTAGCATGAAACAACCGCTTTGATATCTCATATCTAGCGGTCCTACTCTGTTCACCAAACAACTCTTTCAGGTGAAGTAGGATTTCATTTGCACTATTGTAGTTCTCATGTTGCCGATGGATATCGGTACTCATAGAAGCCCACATAATGTAATGTGCTTGCAAATCATGCTTTTTCCAATTTTTAAGAGTGTCTTGCTCCTCTTGAGAAGCATTCACGGGAAGTGAACCAGGTAGTGGTTGTTTTAATACATATAGTATTTCTTCGGAAGCTAAAACTACTTTTAGATTCCTTAGCCAATCTATAAAGTTTAGGCTTGTGAGCCTATGTTGGTTTAGTATGATGGAGAGTGGGTTTGATGATTTCATATTATCAAATTATCTATAAAGGTAACAAAATTAGTTAGTTTAAATGACATTGTATAAAAAATCATTAGATTTGGTCTTTAATCTTAATGATTTCCTACTAATTTGGCAGATCTTATTCTTCTAAGTAGGAAACGAAAATCCCTTGTTGGATGGATTTCTAGTGGGTAATGAAGTTCTTAATAAATTATAATATTCCTCAGGTACCCTTTGCCATTCTTGAAATATTAAGATTTATAAGTGACATTTTCCTGTCATCATATCTTATGTGATATTTCATCAATCAAGCTCTTAATGTTACGGACCTCAGGTACCCATTGCCATTCTTAGTCCTTGGCATTAATTAAGTCCATACCATTGGCACTGTAAAATGTATAAATTTGAATACTACATGCCTCAAGTACGCCTATTTGCCATTCTTGGCATGTAGTATATTTATACACATAGAACATCACGATGCTTAACAATAACATTGTATAAATCTCTTGGATTTATATATACCCTTATGCGTCTATAACCGATATACATAATCCAAAATTATACAATTTATTGCTCCAATGGAAAACTTAGACTTAAATTTATTTGGAAGAATTTTTTGGGTCTCACTTTGCATATTAACCAATTTATACATATCAAATACATAAATTGTATGGCATCCAATTATACATACAGATATGTATAAAAGCATATAAAACATACATATCTCATATGTGCACAAAACATGCAAATATGGATGCACAAATAAGGAGTGATCATGGACTAATTTTTATACCTATTTTAATACTAAAATAAATTACAAAAATTATTCTTGTCCATGAATACTTCAAGTATGAATATCCTGATCACCATCTCCATGGATTTGCTCCTTGAACTCCTTCAAGTCTCCTTGTTACAACTTTTGCAACAAACAAATAATCCTTGAGATGCCAAAGTTATTAATACATCCTAATACTATGTAATTAACATTTAATTACATAAACAATAATAAAATTAATTATTACAATACTAGAATGTAAAACCTTGTCCATGATCACTACTTGCAAGTATGGCATGCAAAAATTAAATAAATGCAACTTTTGCATGTTATAATAATTTTGCAAACATAAAAAAATGTATGCTACAGTACCACTATTTACTGCTACAGTACCATTATTCATAATAGTACTATAACATACAAAATAGATTTTTTAGCATATTTTAGCCACAAAACTTGCAATCAACATATTTTAATCACAACATTTGTAATTAAACAATTTATTTAATATGTATAAAATGCAAAAAGGGGCTCTGATACTATTGTTAGAAATTAGTTATGGTATTTAGACATAAATACATGTGTTGTAAGCACATAGAGTAAATTTCAAAAATTTACTCATCATAACCCTTCATAAAATAAAGAATTTCATTTGCCCAAGATTCAAATTGCATTGAAATACACAACTAAATAAATTAAGCAATATGCAAACAAATAATTAATTAATTATAAGTTTGTAAACTTACTTGTTGTAGAACTTAGCCTTCCTTTTATTCAATTCCTTGAATCAAATGCTTAGCCCTCCAAATGTAAGGCCTCTAGTTTAAAACACCAAAGCCTTATCTATCACTTACTTGTGTTAATTAAACTTAGTAACTTGTACTAATTTAATTAAGAGCACAAGTATAGAGTATATGTTTAGTATATGTTGTGTTTATTTTTGGTTTATGATCTTATCATAACCAAAATCACTTAGTGATTTTTCTTAACTCTTTAAGCAAAAACTCAATTAAGCATTATTTTTCCTCTTCCTTCTCTTATCAAGTCACTTTACTTCCCTTAGATATATCAAAAGATATATGTGTAGTAATTTTCCACTAAAAAAAGAGTATGCATTAATTAATTAAGTGATTATTAAGTATGTCACCTTAGGTATACACCTAACCATCCAAATGATTAAAAATGACACCTTAGGCATATTTTAAAAATATCCACTTAATTAATATGACACCTTGCTTAATTCAATAATTGAGCTTGCCACCTACACATATTAATATATAAATTTGTATGTAAAGTATACATCAAATGTATTATTTTACATATTAAATTATACATATACATAGATATGGACTTTAACTAATCTTTGGTCCAAAATAAATTTTGGCCTATGTCCAAACCAATTTGGACCATTAATATAAGTCCATAAATAAATAACAACATATATATATTTATTAATTTAATATATATTAATTAATATCCAATATTAATTAAATATTAATTAATAAATAATACTCTTATTTGAATTAGATTTCATGATATACTAGCAGCATTGTTCAAAACATAAATGTAATTCTATTAATCTTGATTAATTGATTAAACTCTTTTAATCAATAATTAGATTAATACTATAGTGAATAAATAAAACTCTATTAGGTGTGACTTACTAGGTTCATGTCTAAATGACAATGAGAAAATATAATATTAACATTTAATATTATTTAAAACTCTTTTCAATTCTAAATGTGAAAATCCCAATTATTCACATTTAGTTCTCATAAGCTGTGAGTGACCCCTAGTATCGATATCATAGCTACCCAATTAGAAATGAATGTATATTATGATTCACACGAACCTGATCATAATTATCGTGCACTAAATTTCTTTCATTAAAGATCCCAATATAGCCTAGAGTTAAGGTATTATCAAACTCTAATAGCTTTATTATATAACCTCATCTTAAGTTTTAATTCTTAATAAAATACAACAAATACTAGAACTCTTTCTAGTATTGAAACTCTTTTTCAGACTGTGTTGTATTTATCCTGGCCAGGAATTTTTTCATTAAGAATAAACTTAAATAGCATAGGATCTATCCCGGTTCATACTAGGTAATGAATCTCATCTTGGTTAAATATTCATCCCTACATTTAACTAATTAGAGCCACCACACGCCATATACCCATGTGATGATTAACATAAGTATGTAAGTGGTAACAAACTCTAACCACCTAAATGTGGATGACTATGCCACCTCAAGTCAAAGGACTATATGCACCATTATAATCTAGATTGTGATTGTTGATTATATGTGAATATCCTTGCAATCACAATACTAATGTCATTGTTCGATTAACCTATCCAATGAGTATCCATATGTTTATTCTGATCACTCATATCAAGTAGCATGAGATTCACTACCTCCCACTATTAGTTTCTCACACTAATCAAGAAAAATAGACAAAGGTGATAGTCTAATTAATATTATCCAAATATTAATTAATTGATTACGAATAATTTATAGTAAATGTATTGAATAAATTTATAACTCATATTATCAACTCTTTGATAATAAATTTATTCAACATAATACTAAAGGATAAATACTAAGAAAAATAACATATTTATTTAAAAGAATACTTTATTGCCACAAGGATTATATACAATGTCTAACTAATTATAAGAATGCCACTAGGGCATACCTTATACTAACAGTTGGGTAGTGCTAATCAACTCACCATAAGTAAGCTGGTCATAAGGGATGATATAGGTACTAGAAGACTGTTTGAGGGTACTTTTAACTCTTTCTCCTAAAAAGGTTGGTAAACATGCAAGGAATTTTTCTTTCCAAAAAGATTGGTTAGAATCTTCCTTAAGCATAACCCTAGTGAGGAAGGTTGATTTATACCATTGGAAGTCACTTAGTTTCTTGTGCCTGAGATTAGAAAGAAGATCAATATTTGTATCTTTCAGATGAGAAGAATCTCCTACAAAATGTAGTGCTATGGTCAATATCAAAGTAGACACAACATCTTGAATAAGGTTTCCTATTAGTCTAAGATGGGAAGACCTTTATCATCTGTTTGGATAGCATGCAAAATACTAAGTTATTGTTGCTTAGTGAGATGATAATCCCATTAGCCTTTCAATTGACTAGATAAACCTGTAATGATAAGTTCTACGACAAACTTATCAGTGGTTCCAGTTTGGGCTTTATAAGAATTATATGCCATAGTCATATGTTGGAGAGAGTTAAGGATTTGATATTAAGACATGCCATCTATATTCCATTCATAAATGGAATTAGCACTAAACTTAGGCTGAATAGGGTATTTAGTTGACTATTAAGTTCTAGTTCATGTAGCTTAGACTAGATTTATCTAGAATGAGAAGAGGGGATAATGGGCCAATGAAGTTTAGTAATTTTAAGAGATTATTCCTGGAATGCATTATCTTTAGAGGTAGAGTCTATATCTTTATTAAGGACACTAATACTCTGGTTAACAGACTATAGGGTGTCTTGAACTATTGGTTCTCTAGAGGCACTTGAAGGGTCGAGTCTACTGAGATATTCTCTAATAGAATGCAAGAACTCAATTTTACTGCTTCTAATTTCTCACTGAGCATTGTTAGAGATTTGATATGGTTTGAATATGTGATACTTTATTTTTTTCTTAGTCATAACTATAGATCTTGAGGGTTCTATAGGCTTCTGAGCTTGGTTTTCAAGTCTAGTTAATTTTTTACCTATACTGCTAAAATGGGAATTGGTAAAGTTATTTTAAGAAACTATATTTTTCAAGTTCTGTGAGTCACTATCCTGAGGCTTTTTGTAAAGACTAGCATCAACAGTCTTATTTCCTACGGGGATTTTGATTATCCTAAGAGGAAGATGTTTAGACTCTATATTTTGATTGTTGGTTGTTTCCCAAACTATTACTTTTTTCTCAAAGTGACAAGATTTAAAACTTTAAAGGGATAAGAAATAATATTTTCTGAAGCATAAATTTTAAACCACTCAAAAAATAATGTATTGACTTTATTTTGTTGTACAAAATCATAAAATTGATTTTGAATGACTTCTCTATTATTTAGAAAATGTTTGAAGAACCAAGCTCTTTTTTCTAAATTATGAGATGCATAAAAATCTTTATGCAAGAGAGCCTTATCATGAGTGAAGTCTTTATTTAAGACGTTTAATTCATGGGCCATATTTTCAGTGATAGTTGAGGCAATTGGAGATGCAGGAGGAGAATTTATGATAATAAGAGGAAGATTTGGATGGAGATCTGCTTGATCATTTTTTGGCAAGTATATGGTTCTTGGCAGATTATGGCTTGGTTAAGGTTCTTTATGGTATAAAAGGTTTACAACAGAGGGAATTTGTGATACTCTTCTTAGATCAAAAGACTATGATGATGATATATCAGAGAATTTAGAGCTAGAAAAGGTTTTATCAAAGTAGAGTTTTACTCTACCGTTTTGGAATTGGGTTACATGCTTTATTTAGGTATTTGGAACAAATGTTTCTTCTGTCTAAGTTTTAGCTTAATGGCTCCTTCAAGGATCCATTCTTAGGGAAGTGTTATCTAGTTCCATTGGATGGGTTTAGGGATAACCACATTAGCTTTAGTTATATTTGTTTAAAGAAGTAAGGTTTAACCTTTTTTACTATGAAAATGACTTTTTGTATCAAAAGTAGACATTATAGCTTTAGAATGAACTTTAAAGATTAATGCAATTGGAATAAATCCATCACCCATATGATAATTATAGGTCTGGATCTATAAAATAAAGGACTTTAATAAATTTGCATTATTGAGAGAAACATTGAAGTTGGGATAACAATTAGATGATATAGGGCTTTTATAGAGACTGGATTATATAGTTCCAAAGAGGGAGTCCTATAAGTTCTTAGACCTCATGTCTCTTAGAGCAGTTGTAGGCGGCGATTTTGATTGCACGCCCAAGTGTTTTCGGCCATGGTATTGTGTGAGCTTAGGGCTCAGTAGGAAATATATAGTGGGCTTGGGGATTAAAACGAAGATGGGGTCGCCACCGGATGAAAGGCAGGACACACTGTACAACAACTGGATTTCACGAAGGTTCCCAGAAGCCGTCATTAGAGATCAGGTTTGGAAACTGGGTATGGGTTTTTAGAATGCCCACCCAACCTTATGATTGGCCTTCATGTGTGTTTTGTATTTTATTACCCTTGATTATTAAATTATTTTCTTATTAACATGCTAATCACGATTAGTTTTCCAATTTTAGATTTTATCCCAAGTTTGCACATTAGTCTCATTCCATGCTTATATTCCCGACGTTCAATCATAAATAAAACAAATAAAAATAATTTACAATCATTCATTCTAAATAAAAGGGCTAGGAATTAAGGATTACAACATTTGTTATAAATAAACATAAAATACTTAAAATAAACCATACATAAACCAAAAAGAAACTAATTAATTATAAAAATTAAAAAACTTCCAAAAATTAGCAAAATAATCATCTAGTGATGAAAGAATCACCAAATGATTCCTACAACAAATATAAATTAGTTCTCTCTCACAACAACAATAATATTTACATATCATCAACAAATAATATCCATAAAAATAAAATAAAATAAAATAAACTCATAAATAGTCCATTAAATAACATAATAATATAACGTGAAAACAATATGGATAAAAAATGGCAATCATGCATAAAATCAAGAAATATAATAGATTAGACAAGGGAATCATGCCAAACATGCAAGATAATAACTGAAAATCAAGACAGAAATAGGCAAAATATTGGTCAAGGGGTGATGCCTCTTCAAAGAGGCATCACCTCCTGACCAGGAGGTGATGACATGATGAGACATCGCCTCTTCAACAGGGACAAAGACAGACTACATTTCTTATATCTTAAGAATCTCAACGAGCATGCAAATAAATAAGAAATAGATGCAAATATACAACTATCAACAATCAATATTCAGTATCTCATACAATC
The DNA here is from genome assembly GCA_947683625.1 of Mallotus nudiflorus. Classification (NCBI taxonomy): domain Eukaryota; kingdom Viridiplantae; phylum Streptophyta; class Magnoliopsida; order Malpighiales; family Euphorbiaceae; genus Mallotus; species Mallotus nudiflorus. The sequence goes on along the minus strand of CANTUR010000008.1, from coordinate 1,560,476 downwards.
ATGCTTCACATATGACTTTAAATAAGCAATAAAGTTCAAGAATACAAACACAAAAGTAATGAATCAATACTTTTAATGAAAACGAAGGACTTAAAGCTTAAGAAAGGAAAAAGCTTACTAACTTAGACATGCTTGATGCTCCTAACTAAGCCCTCAGAGTTTTGTTGACTGATTTGAGGCTTTGAATGTAAGAGAAACTCCTTTACTTCTGTAAGAAATCCAAGTCTTTACCTTTCTAAGTCTTCTTTCCTTTCTTCCTTTCTTTTCTTCTCTCTTTTTTCAGACGTTTTTTTTTAGTTGCTAACCTTCAAATTCTTCCTCCCCTTTTCTCTCATGCCCCTACCTCTTTCTTTTAAGGCCTCTCACTCTCTCCCTTTTTCAATTTCCTAAAAACCATTCTCAACCTCCCCCTTTGCCTTTTTTCATTCCCCATGCTCTTTTTTCTACTTTTTTCCTTTCCTTTACATCCAAAAATGACCAACTCTTCAGCAGGTGAGCCTTCAACCACTGCCATTAATGGCATTTAATGCTGTAAAGAGTGGGTGTGAAGAGGCAGTGCCTCTTCAATAAGGAGTCACCTTACCGATGCTTAGGGTGAAGAGGCGATGCCTCTTCGTTGAGGCGATCGCCTCTTTACCTAGGCCAGGTCAAGGCCCTTGGGTCAAGAGGCGATGGGCTTGGATATGGTATTTATGGGCTTGGCTTAATGTTTAGGCTTTTTAAGTCAATTTTAGAGAAGTCTCGGGCTTCTTTTGCATTCAAAACTCAAAATTTCTCATCATTAGGCTTTTGTTATGAGCCAATCAAACTAACAATGTCCACAATTTGCCCTCTTGGTTTTTTAAAAAATTGAATTTTCTGAAAACAACTTTTCAAAAAAGCAACATGCACATCAAATAATAAAAAGTAAGAACAACATACCTGACCTGTGAGCTTTTCTTGAGCCATTAGCCTCGGGAATTCAAACCCAAGAGGTCGAACTTCATCTTTGAAATGTGACCGTCATCCTTGGGTTTTTCTAGCTCGATCAATCACTCATTAATAATTTTTATCGTGAATCTCAAGCATGGCCCAATCTTCACTCAATAGAGGCAGAAGAGAAATGTAGCCGTGATCCTCAAGTTATGCTAACTCGATCAGCTACTCATTATAATTTAGTGTAATTCCCAAGTTTTCCTGACTCGAGAAGTCACTCAATAGAAGAGATGAAATGTAACCGTATTCCTCAAGTTTTCCTGGCCTGATCAGTTACTCATTATAGTTTGGCATGAATCTTGAGCATGGCCCAGTCTCCACTCAGTAAAAATAGATGAAACGTAACCGTATTCCTTGGGTTTTCCTGGCCCGATCAGTTACTCATTATAATTTAGCATGAATCTTGAGTATGGCCCAGTCTCCACTTAATAAAAAAAGATGAAACGTAACCATGTTCCTTGAGTTTTCCTGGCCTGATCAGTTACTTATTATAGTTTGGTGTAAAAACCTGCATTTTCCTGGCCCGAGAGTTACTCAATAAAAAAAGAATGCACTTCGGGGATTCAAATCTGACCAGACACCTCCTGAGACACACACTTCAAGGATTCAAACTTGATCAAATGCTTATTCTTCCATGTACTTTGGGGATTCAAACTCGACCAAACACTTATTCTTCCATGTACTTTAAAAATTCAAACTCGACTAGACACTTATACTTCCACGCACTTCTGGGATTCAAACCCGACCAGATGCTTGTTCTTCTATGCACTTCGAGAATTCAAACTCAACCAGACACTTGTTCTTTTGTGCACTTCAAGGATTCAAACCTGACTAGACACTTATTCTTCCTAATTCTTTCAATTACAATATTCTTATCCAAAGATTGATCTTGGGATATATTTGAGCAATAATGTAGAAATTCTCATTTAGTTTATTTTTAGCAGGCCATGGGCTGTTCTATATTTTATTTCACCAAGTAGGTCTCACCCTCTTCTCCTTATCTTCCTTTCTTTTAATTTTCCTCTTCCATCCTACTTATATAAATTCTCACTTTTCTCTTTTAAGGCTCACTTTCACCTTTTCAATTCTCCCTCTTTACCCTTTTTCTCTCCTTTATCTTTTTCCCTCATTCTCCATATTCTCTAATATAGACACCATACGGACCCCCAGATTTGCCATTGTGGGACCCTATGACACCTACAATGCATCCCTCTCAGAGTTTCGGGCTCAATATCGGAGATAAGATCCCCCTATTTACAGACATGCGATCTTATATATGCGATTTGGCCACTGGAGAGGTTAGTACCCAATTTTTTTAATTTTTTCTTATAAATATCATCAAATAACATCGGGTTACTGTTCATATATTCATGTTTATCAATATAACTGAAAGAAATTGAATTTTATGGATTGAAATTTGAGATTTTGAATTATTCTGTCAAGTTTCTATCATGAAGAGGCGATTGCTTCTTTATAAAAAGGCACTAACCTTTTCATATTCAATAAGGTGATCGCCCTTATATCAGGAGGTAACACCTTATTACTGAGGCGATCACCTCTTTGATAGGGAATTTAAAAAAAATTTTGAAATTTTATTGCATAAAATAATAATTCTACTCCCTGTTTCACTCCCTTAGCTCGATGCCCACACCTTCAAGGGTGCTAGGAACGTTAGTGGTGCATGCATCTGGTATGATGAGCTTTCTAAGGTCATACAGACTTGGAATCATGATATCGGCTAGTCTGATTTTATCCTGGCACTCCTAGCACAGTAGGGGTGCACAGACTACCAAGCCTTGCATGCCCTGATGGAGAGTTGGTGTGACACCACCCACATATTTCATCTTCCTTTCGAGGAGTTCACCCTAGACCTAGTGGTCTTTGTTGCAGTTATTGGCGATGCTTGTGCTAGGGATTCTATTCCTTTTGATGCCAGCCTCCACTAGTTATCTCCTGACTATCTCACTTTCATAAAGTGTCTGCTTAGGATGGATCCAAATATGAAAGGGACCCACACAATGAAGCTGGAGTTGATCAAGAGCTTTTACACCCACACCAGAGTTAAGGCAGCCACTACACCCCTACAAATTGATCAGGTGGTGCGTTATTTCCTGGTTTATCTACTAGGCACTGCACTATTTACTGACACAACTAGCTCTGTGGACTTGAGCTTTCTGATGCCTTTGAGGGATCTAGATTTGGTGGTGACCTATGATTGGGGCAGTTGTGCATTAACTTATCTTTATAGGAGCATGGATGAGCTGGTATGTGGAGCTAGGAAACTCTACAGTTTCTGGCACGCCATACTAGTATTTTACTTTCTCTTATCCTTTTATATTCCATCCTAACTATTGTTATCTGATTTCACTGATAATCCTTTACTTCTTTTGCAAGACTGGGCTCTAGAGTTGGAGCTGATAGTGGGGATTACCAGGGTTCGTGACATTCCCTTCCTTGCAATGGTAAGGTACCCCAACCGAGCTTGAAGGAGGCTTGTGGCACATGTTCATATCCATCATGAGTGACTAAACATGCTCATTTACAATGAGGTAAGTACCTACAAATGTAACTGGAATTAGCCAAAAATTTATTAATCATTTATCCACTTACTTGTTTATTCTTGTAGTTATATCTAGACTTATGGGGCCCTAAGGCAAGGTGGATGCAGGTTATGATTTTCTCTATCCCTCTGTCTACGAAGAGGGTTTTACTTAGAGGCCCTGATTATAGGGTGTGGTTCCTCAGGGAGAGGATACATCAGTGGCGATCAGGTGCCCGAGTGAGGCGTCCCCCTCTAGTTCCTCCCTGACATATCTTCTGGGTGCATGAGTTAGAGGGAGATAAGCTTGATCATGCCCTACAGGAACAGGATACCATAGACTATTATGAGCGGAGGAAGTTTCACTATATGGACTTTACACGAGCTCATCTTCTGCAATGAGTGCCTCTTCTTGCACCTACACTTTAGGTGAGCATACAATGTTTTATTTTACTTATTTTATGTTTACTTATATTTTTTGACTTGTCTTTCATCTTTTAGGCAGCTACTAGTGCACCTAATCCTTATCCTAAGCCCTCTGCACATGAGAGGCCTCATCAGTGCCCGTGCATCATTCCCAGTGGTGAGGGCTCTTCTTCTAGGGTGCCCTCCTCATTAGATCCTTCCAGTTCTCTATCCCAGGTAGTGGCTGACAGACTCACTGCTACTTTTGATCTACAGACGCATTGCTAGGTGCCTTTTGGTGAGTTCTCTCATCAGTTTCTAAAGTTGGATATGACTCTGGAGCCAGCATTCTTCTCAGAGGCAACTACCCATGTAAGTTTTCTTCTTCCACAACTGTGTTCTCAAGTCTTATAACACATGGTTAGTTCTAATATTATCAATGGAATAGATATCTCAAGATCAGGGAGAATACATGTGCCAAGTGATCAAGGCTCACAAGGACTTCCTAATGCAGGTGACACAGCAATGGAAGGTAAACATAAAATATTTTTTATTTCTACATATATGTAAGCTTTCATGATTTCTTACCTTTTATCATGCTTTGATAGGATCACGATAAGGCCAGTTAGGCTAGGATTACTACTTTTGAGTGCCAGCTCGTCGCTCTTCAGGTCGAGGGTGATGAGGAGGAGGGGGCAGCCGATGAGGAGTCCGAGGATAGTAGTAATGATTATAGGACAGACCTTGCAAATACTTATGTAGATGAGCTTGTGGATGAGCCAGCTGACGAGGAGGCTAATGAGTATAAGAGTGATGAGTAGAGAGGACCCTCCGAAGATTTTTGCTATTTAGGGTGTTCTATCTAGAAACATTATATTGTCATCCACTTACTATCTGAATTGATTTTTTTATTTTTACGCCTTCATATTTTGCACTGGATGGATGAAAATTATGGCTTTTAAACTCAATTTTTTTGCAAAATTTGAAATGAATTGAGGCTTTTTTATTTTTGAAATATTTTGTTTTGACTTTACGTATACAACCCAGAGAGTTTCTAGTGATGTGAAGACCTGTTCTGCAGGTCATAAAGGCGTCACCTCTTTGAAGGGGCGTCACCTCTATATGAAGAGGCGATGGATAATTCACCTCTTCTCATAGAGGCATCGCTTGAATGTAGAGGTGATCACTTCTACGATTTTGTCCTACAGTTATAAAAACCCCCCCAAATCTTCTTTAAAATCCCCAATTTCTTCATCTCGCCACTTCCCTTTATTCTTCTCTCCCAGACAGCATTCTAATCCCCAATCATGACTGAGAGAAGCTTGAAACAATTACAACCAAGTCTAAAAATTTTGGATGGCGGGTCATAGGCTAGAATAGAGCCATTTTACCTATTCGCCTTCCAATCTTTACATATTAGGAAGATCAACTTCTCATTTTTCCACATTCTTGCTCAGTTTTGGGATCCTCAAAAGCATGTTTTATTGTTCAATACAGTGGAGATTTGCCCCCTACCAGAAGAATTTGAAATTATCTTGGGCTCTCAAATAGATTCTGCACAACAGATCATCATTCCTTCAGTCGTAATTCCATATTTGCACACCATTCAATATCAAATGGCAAAGTTGTTCAACATGTCCCCTCAATCCTCTCTTTGCCACATTTTCAGTAATAAAATCCTGATGAGCCCTTTTATAGAAACTGTAGTTGTTGTAGATAGCAACGAGGTTCCTTAGCCTTGAATAATAACACTTTGCTTGTATGCTCAGTTCTTGTTAGTTTCCCCCTCTTGCAACTGTGACCCAAAGATCCTTTATGTTCTAGACCAAATGAAGAGTGGACTGAACCCTTTCCCTCTCATTTTTGCTGAGATTATTATCGGGCTTGACAACTTCTCCAAGAGTAGGCAATTCTCTTGAAGTCCTTTTCTGCTGGAGGTGAGTCTGTTCTTCCTCTTACCATCTTCCGTTTTCCATCATTCTTACCCATTTATTATTCCTGCATGCTTGGTTAACTGAGGTTGCTCGAGCCACCCAGAGACATTGCTCACTATAAGGCCAAACACTATTATATTAGGAGACTTCATCCTGTCCTAGAAGATACTCACAGCTAGTTGTCTACATTCCCTAATACTCTAACTCAGTAGATGTGCCTATGGTAGAGACTATAACACGTGACCTTTCGGTCTTATACCTATCGTGTTCCCTTGGTTGGCCTCCATTTTTCCACCTTCTATAATCCAACTATGCTTTGTAGGCAATATGGACAGAAATAATAGATTGTGGAACTAGTGCATGAGTTTGAACTAAGGTCTCTTTCTCAAAAATTTCTGGACAACCTGGTTGCTACTTGGCCTCATAGAATCATCCAAAGGTTCATTGACTACAGTGGAGATTAGTCTATTGATGACCAGTATAAGGCATGGATTCAATTATAATAGGTAGAAAAAGATGAATTTACAAGAAATAGAAGGATAATGGCATTACAGGCATCGAGTGCCTAAGGGAGTCACAAGAGAAGCAAACGATATTAGTTTAGTTTATGAAATTTAGTCTTTTTATATACTTTCTTGCCGAATGGGATTTCCTTTTAAGTTAGACAATGTGTAATAAGCATTTAATGCAACATTTACAATAATAAAGGCAATCCATTCCATTTAATTAAGCACAACGTGACTATTCAATTTTGCTTCTTACATATATCCTGTCATTAATTAGCTTGCCTTTATAAGTTTTCCAACTAACTATTTTCTTTTCCTCTCTCTCTCCTTTTACATGTCCTTTACTTTTGCTTGGACTACCTTTTCAGGTTTTCAATCCAGTAGGACTTTTTACTTTTTACTCTTTCTGTCTTTAACTTTTACTTAGGCAATTTCTTTTAAGGTTTTCTCCCTAGAGATACTTTTACAAAAAGTATTTCTTGACCTTGTCAATATTGATGGGCTCTCTGAATTCATTTCCCTCTAAGTCAGATAGAATAACAGCCCTTTTGAAAAATGGCTTCTTCACTTGGTAAGGACCCTCCCAATTCAGCTTGAATTTTCCCCACATATCAGTCATGATTGGCCTAGTGAGCTTTAAGACCAAGTCACCCTCTTTGATCTTGCCTGACTTAATCTTCTTGTTATAAGCTCGAGCTATCCTTTTATGGTACAACTGAGAATGGTACATGGCCTTTATTCTCTTTTCATCCAACAATGTCAACTGTGCCAATTGACTTTCTATCCACTGATACTCAGGGATTTTAGACTCTAGGAGAACCCTTAATGACTGGATATCAACCTCAACTGGCAACACAGCTTCACACCCATATACTAGAGAATACAGAGTGGCTCCTGTTAATGTTCTGATAGTGGTTTTGTATCCCCATAATGCAAACTATAGGTAACTTGCCCAGTCATTTCACATTCATGTTTGCTGCTTCTATAGCCCTGTTTGCCTGTGGTTTATAAAGGGATGATCTATGATGCTCAATTTTGTATTCTTCCAACATAATGGTCATTTTTGCTCTAAACTGAACACTATTATCAATGATGATGTGATGAGGTAACCCATACTAGCAAATTATATTTTTATCTATGAACCTGGCCATCTATTTCACCCCTGCAGTTGTGAATGATTCAACTTCTACCCATTTAGAGAAATAGTTAATCACCACTATAATGTAACGATGATCATTAGATGCTTTTGACCTTATCTCTGTAATAATATTAATTCCCTTTTGTACAACATCCTATTATGGCTAATAAACTACTGAGATAGCATCCTCAACGACATTCTTTTTTTTTAGCAGCTTCCTTTGGGAATTTTCCTGTGTCATGATACCGTTGTAGATTATGAAACCAAGGGTTTTCTACTAAGTTTATTGACATTATTCTAATCTCCTCATAGGAAGGAATCCGAGCCCTTACTAAGATAAGAGGCTTTATTTTTACTTGTTTACCTCCTTCCCATATCAAAGCTAGAGTGGCCAACACATCTGCCATCTAATTCTCCTCTTGAGGTAAGTCTATGAATTTGTATTGCACGAAGGACAATAGGATCATAGTTGAATAATCCCAATACAACTTTAACTTATCTTCCCTTATTTCCCACTCTTTGGCAATCTATTTCACTACTAGCATTGAATCCCCATACACTATCACCTCTTCTGCCCCCACATTCTTGAGTGCTTCCAAACAAAAAATGCAAGCTTCATATTTAGCTTGATTATTAATGACTTTAAATTCTAGCCTCTTTGCCATCAGAATTACTTCTCCTTCTAGCGAGACCAAAATCACACCAATGCTTACCCTTCTATTGTTCACTACTCCATCAAAGTACATTTTCCATGTCTGGATCTCTATTACCTCTAAATGTTCATCCAAAAATTCTAGCTCCCCTTCTTGTCCATCATCTACCAGATTCTGGGCCAAGAAGTCTATCACAGCTCTTCCTTTTATCACCTTTTTATGTCAAATTTAATAGCAGAACTAACCATCTGGCTAATTTTCCTATCAGTGACGGGTTCTGCTAGAGATTTCTAAGAGGATCGTACTTAGAAACTACTTGAATCCTATAAGACTGGAAGTAATGTCATAGCTTCTTTGTTGCCTAATTACAGCCAAGCAAGTTCTTTCTACTAGACTGTAATTAGCTTCATAGGGTAGAAGCCTGTTACTTAAATAATATACAATATGCTCAACTCTCCTTTCTCGTTCTTGCACCAACATTGCACCAATTGCATCTTTCTCTATAGCCAAGTATAGAATTAAGGGTTTTTTTGGTCTTTGTCATTGCAAGATTGGAGGATTCATCAAATACTACTTAATAGTTTCAAAGCCTTGCTGACACTTGTCATCCCAGATGATCGGTTGATTCCTCTTCAATAGGTTAAAGATCGGTTCACAAATCGTAGTCAGTTTAGCTATGAACCTGCTAATGTACTATAGCCTTCCTATAAACCCTCTAACTTCTTTCTCATTCTTTAGTACGGGCATTTCTTTGATTGCTCTGACTTTGTCTGAATCCAACTCTATGCCTTTTTGACTAATAATGTGTCCCAATAGTTTCCCAAACATCACCCTAAAAATATATTTCTTCGGATTCAATATGAGGTTGTACTTTCAAGCTCTTACTAGAAACTTATCTAAGGCTTCGAAATGCCCTTCTCTGGTTAGAGATTTCACCATCATCTCATCTACATACACTTTTATCTTTTTGTGGATCAAGTCATATAACAACGTAGTAGCCATTCTTTGGTAAGTAGCCCCTGCATTTTTCAACCTGAATGGCATAACCGTGTAACAATAAACACCCCACTCAATGATGAAAGAAGTCTTCAACTCATCAATCACTACCATCATAATGTAATTGTATCTTGAGAAGCCATCCATAAAGGAGTACATGGCGCTGGAAGCTGCACTATCGACTAAGGTGTCAATGTGTGGTAGAGGAAAATCATCCTTTAGATAAGCCTTGTTCAAGTCCCTATAGTCCATACACAGCCTGACTTTACCATCTTTCTTAGGAATTGGGACTATGTTAGCCAGCCACTAGGTGTCATCTACCACTTTTAGGAGCTTTGCTTTCAGTTATTTTTCTACTTCCTCTTTCACTAAGAGAGCCCATTCTGGCCTTAATCTTCTCTTTTTTTACTTTATCGGTGTGATATGAGAATATGTGGGAATCCTATATTCTGTAATCTCTCTATTGATCCTAAGCATATCCTCATAGCCCCAAGCAAATACTTTTTATCTTCTTTTAAGATTTTTTTTCATTTTTTCTCTCTCATCAGGAGTTAAATCAAAAGTAATAAGTATATTTCTAGGGTTATCACTTGTGCTTAGATTAAATGATTTAGTTTGGACTGAATTAATGTCAAACATATGCATGAAATGATCATCACACATAACATAACCATTAGGAAACATATCACATAAGTAAGCATAATCAGACTTCATCACATTAACTTTAGAAAGAAAAATGTCATCAGTCTCAAACAAATTAGAAATAGAAAAGTCAATGTCATTATAGAAAACATCCATAATAGAATTAAGGACAAAGGCTTAGAAGTTGAATTCCTCTTCCTGGTCAACAACATCATTCAGTTCTACTATAGGAATGTCCCACTCTAATTCCGAAGTCAGTATAAGCTCTTTTACTATAGGCTCTTTAACAGTAGATTCTTTGATCCCATCTATTGACCATTTGCACGATCAAACTCTAAATTTTGGACTTTGACAAACAATTTTTATACTAATAATTTCAATTAAGTGTGTAGGGAATTATATACCATACATATACCAAACATTTACACTTTTGGATAAATAGTGACTTTTCGGGCAAATTGAACCTCTAAGATTCAATAAGGCTTTTGACATCTTTAGAGCTCTTAAATGAGAAAATAAGCTTCTTAAAATTTGAAGTAGAAATCTTAAGCTTTATTAATTAGGCTTATTTGTCAAAATCCAAGTTCATTTGGTTATAAAAATTTTGAGTTGAAATCCACGTATACGTCTGCCATCTTAGATTGCACATCTCTTAGTATTTTAGATATATCTTAAGTTATAGAAGTTAAATTAAGGTAATTCAAAATGATATGAAAATATAAGTCTAATATCTAAAATTTCATGAAGAAATTATAGGAAAATTTAAATTTCTTCAAGATAAAATCACGGCTTCAATTTGTGTATAGCTGTCTAACAGTATTCTGCATTTCAGATTGTATAGCTCTTAGTATTTTTGACATATCTTGACCTAAAGAAGTCTAATTTAGGTGATTCAAAATGATATGGAAAGATAATTCAAATATCTATATATTTAATGAAGAAAGTATGGGAAAATTAAAATTTCTTCAGGAGAAAATCACGGCTTCAATTTGGGTATAGTTGTCTGACCGTAGTTTGCATTACAGATTGCATAACCTTTAGTATTTTGGACATATCTTAAGCTAAAGAAGTAAAATTTAGGTGATTCAAATTGAAATGGAAAGATAATTCAAATATATATAGCTTTTATGAAGAATGTGTGGGCAAATTCAAATGTCTTGAGGAGCCAATTATGGTTTCAATCCATGAATAGCTATCTGACAACATCAGTCTCAATGATTCAAAATAAAGATGTTAGACACATCATTTTCACCTCCAACAGCTATATTTTTTAGTATAAATACCTTTAGAGCTGAATGGAAGTGAAGAAACTTGTTTATCATTCATTATTTGTTAAGCATTCATTAAGCTCTCAAATTCTCTTAAATAATTCTTTGTTTGTATAACTCTTGTGAGAGTTGGGTGTGTGTTGGAAATAGAATTTATCTTCATCTTAAATCTTAGGTTAGATTAGAAGGGAAGTGACATTTATTTCTAAAGGAATTATAGGTTAGATTAGAAGGGAAGTGACATTTATTTCTAAAGGAATTATTTTAAGTGTTGTCCATTGAAACACTTGGGTTTTGGTTTTTTAAGTGAGCCTTGAAAACTCATGTTGTAAGGTTATAAGAGTGAGCCATAAAAATCTTGTATAATCTCAATCCTGTGAATAAGATTGTGGGTGATTGAAAATTCTAACTTGGGAATAACTTAGGTGGAGACGTAAGATTGTTGTTGAATCCGAACTCCTTAAATCTTTGTGTTCTTCATTCTTCCTTCTCAACTTCTATTTAATTCTTACAAAGAATTCTTTTAATTTCTCATTTTTATTTGATAGTCCTATTCACCCCCCCTCTAGGACTCTTTTCATTTGGTATCAGAGCTTAAATTCTAGGTACTTCATTGCTAGAATATAAGATCATGAGGAGTAAATCATAAAACATCTCTTCCCTTAGACCATTTTTTTTATGGTAGTGACTATCCACATTGGATCTTCAAAATGGAATTATATCTTGATTGTGATTTCATTAAACTTTGGGACATTTTCCTAAGAGGTTGGGAACCACCTATAACTATCATTGATGGTGTGGTAACTGCTCTTGCAAGAAGCTAATGGAGTATTGATCAAAAGGAAGAAAATCATAAAAACAAAAAGGCTATGATTACTCTGGTCTCTTCAATGATAAGAGAAGAAGGAGGCAAGCTTCAACATTGTATGTCAGCCAAAGAAATGTGGGAGACCTTAGAAAACCACTACGAAGGCAACATTCAAGTAAGAAGTAAGAAGGTTTAACTTCATATGTATGAATATGAACTCTTCAAAATGAAGTCTTATGAATCAATCACGGAAATGATAAATTGTCTCAATGCTCTCCTCACAACCCTCAAGAAACTTGGAAAACATTTATCCAAGGAAGAAGTAAACAACAAAATTCTAAGAATCCTACCTAAGAAGGATTGGGAATCTCATGTTACTTTAATTGAGGAAGCTCAAGACCTCTCCACCTATCAACCGATGTGCTTATTGGTAAGCTCTTAACACATGAGCTCACTATCAAGTAAAAAGGTGAAAAATAAGAAGAGAAAGAAGAAAAGAAAAAGAGCATTACTCTAAAAGCTCTTCAAGAAGATAGTGAAGAGGAAAGCATCAAAGATTCTAGTGATGAAGATGGTGACATTGCCATGCTCACTAGGAACTTCAAGAAGTTTTTAAGAAAGAAAAACTTCTTAAGAATAAGGGACTTCAATAAGAAGTTTAAAGGAGATTGGAAGAAGAAAACTAAGGAGGTTACTTGCTATGAATGTAAGAAACTGGGACATATTAGAAGTGAGTGTCCCAAACTCAAATTCAAGAACAAGGGAGCAAAAGATAAGAAGAAGGCATTCAAAGCTACTTGGGATGATTCCACTGAATCTGAAGAGGAAGAGGAACAACAAGAGGTGGCCAATCTTTGCTTTATGGCCCTTAAAAATGAAAATGAGGTACCACCCACTTCTTACTCTTCCTTTGATGATTATGATAATTATTGTGATAACGATGATGATGATGAGAGCTCTATTGTGAGAAAATTACTTATTAAATGCAAAAGTTTGTTATCTAAAAAGAAACATTATAAGCATGAGTTAGGTAGCTTAAATAGAGAATTAGAAATTTTAAAAATTAATTTTAATAAACTTATTGAATCAAATGAAAAACTTGTTAATGATGCAAAATTTTCTAATTCCTTAGAAGATCAACTTAAGAAAGCAAATGATGAAAATCATAAGCTTTCTAAGGAGGTCCTAGAATTAAAAAAATTCCATTGCTAAATTTAAAAGAGGAAAAGAAACTTTAGATTGTCTTCTTGACTCTTAAAAATTTCATGGAGATACCCGTGGAATTAGATATAAGAATGGAATGTTTTCATCATCTTCATCACATATTAATTTTGTAAAAGCTTCACATGATTCCACTCCTTCAACCACCAAATCAAATGAGACTCAAGCTTTCGAAGCTAAAAGACCTCATGTGTTAAATAGCAAGGAAAAGTCTCATGAGATTCATCCTTTATCAACACAAAGAGGTAAGGCTCAAACTAGAGCACCTAAACCCAAGAATGCTTATATGTACATTAGACACAATTATAATAGGCATGCTACACAATACAATGCATATAAATATGTTGCACAAAATTATCGAAATACACATCACCATTGCCAATGCATGTCTCACTTGATGACACAAAACAATAAGAGATACACACAACACCAAAGGCATGTTGCACACACTAGGAAAGCATTTCATCCTAGGAGGAATAAATTTGAAAATAATGTATGTTCTTATTGCATAATCAAAGGACATACTAATAATGTGTGCTTCTATAGAAGATTGCATATGAATTTACTTCCTACGGATTATCTTAAAACTAACCAACCTAGACTAAGAAAGGTTTGGGTCCAAAAGAACACTTAAATTGTATTATGTAAATATGCTTGAAATCCATAAGAACAAAAAGAAAGTGGTATCTCGATAGTGGATGTTCAAGGCACATAATGGGAGACAAAAAGCAATTCAACAAACTTGATGCTAAGGATGGAGGACACGTTACTTTTAGAGATAATGCAAAAGGAAAAATCATTGGCATTAGAGAAATAGGTAATCCTCAATCCTTATCTATACATCATGTGTTATTTGTTGATGGTCTTAAAGACAATCTGCTTAGTATAAGTCAATTATATGACATGGGAAATAAAGTAACTTTTTATCCTAAAAATTACTTTGTTAGTAGTCTTAATGAAAATAAAATTATTTTTAGTGGTGAAAGAGTAGACAATGTTTATATCAATGATTTGAATAAAATTAATAACAAAGACATAAAATGCTTAGTGTCTATCTCCCATGACACATGGACATGACATAAAAGATTAGGACATGCAAATTTTGAGCTTTTGAATTATCTTTGTAAACATGAACTTGTAATTGATTTACCTAAGCTTGAATTCACTAAAGATAAACCTTGTGATGCTTGTTAAAAGGGAAAACAATCCAAGTCCTCATTTAAGCTAAAAAATGTAGTGTCCACCTCTAAGCCACTTGAACTTATACATATGGATTTATTTGGACCAACTAGAGTTGCTAGTCTTGGTGGAATGCACTATGCTTATGTATTGGTTGATGACTACTCTAGATACACTTGAGTGTGTTTTCTTGCTCATAAGAATGATGCATTTAAAGCTTTTGAAAATTTTTCAAAAAGAGTTCAAAAAGAAAAAGGATTTTGTATTTCATCCATTAGAAGTGATCATGGAACCAAATTTAAAAATGAATTTTTCAAAAACTATTGTAATGAAAATGGTATTTTTCATACATTTTCATCTCTTAGAACCCCTTAACAAAATGGGGTAGTTGAAAGGAAAAACAGAACTCTTGTGGAAATGGCTAGAACAAAGCTTCATAAGTATAATTTGCCTTTATACTTTTGGGCGGAAGCCGTTAACACATCTTGTTATATTTCAAACCGAGTTTTCAAAAGACCAATTTTAAATAAAACATTTTATGAGCTATGGAACAATAGAAAACCCAAAATCTCATATCTAAGAGTATTTGGATACAAGTGCTTTATATTGAACACCAAGGATAATCTTGGAAAATTTAATTCCAAAGTTGAGGAAGGAATTTTCCTAAGCTATTCCATCTTTAGCAAAGCATATAGGGTCTTTAATAAGAGAACTCTAGTAGTTAAAAAGTCAATGCATGTGGTATTTGATGAATCAAACTCACTTGATCCTAGAAAGGATGCTTGTAGTGTTGATGATCTTGTAGGTGACAATGAGATTATGGAAACACAAGAAGAAAATGCTAGTAAACCTTTAGAACTTAAAGATCTAAGCAAGAAGGAAAATGAGGAGACATCTCAACCTACCTTGAAGGATGAACTTCTAAAGGATTGGAAATTCAAGGAAGCTCACCCTCAAGACCTTATTATGGGTGACACTACAAAAGAGGTAACTACTAGATCTCAATTAAAGTCTACTGTTAATTTAGCCTTCATTTCTCAAATTGAACCAAAAAATATTGATGATGCTTTGTGTGATGAATTTTGGGTCCTTGTTAAACAAGAAGAGTTAAATAAATTTAAGAGAAATGAGGTTTGGACTTTAGTTCCTAGACCTAAACATCATCCTATTATAGGCACCAAATGAGTGTTTAGAAATAAGATGAATGAACAAGGTGTCATAACTAGGAATAAAGCTAGACTAGTAGCTAAAGGTTATAATCAAGAGAAAGGCATTGATTATGATGAAACCTTTGCCCCTGTTGCAAGGTTAGAAGCTATTAGGATGCTACTTGCATTTGCATCATACATGGATTTTAAAATTTATCAAATGGATGTTAAAAGTGCATTTTTAAATGGTTTTATTGAAGAGGAGGTATATGTTGAACAACCTTTGGGTTTTGAAAATTTTAACTCTCCAAATCATGTTTTTAAATTGTCAAAAGCATTATATGGATTGAAACAAGCTCCAAGAGCTTAGTATGAAAGGTTGAGTAACTTTTTACTAGAGAAAGGTTTCTCTAAAGGAAAGGTTGATATAATTCTTTTCATAAAGAAATCTAAGCATGATTTATTAATTATTCAAATTTATGTTGATGATATTATTTTTAGTGCTGCTGACCATTGCTTGTGTGAGGAATTTTCTAAGCTAATGAAAGGAGAATTTGAGATGAGTATGATAGGAGAACTCAAGTTCTTTCTTGGACTTTAAATCAAGCAATGTAAAGATGGGATTTTCATTAATCAAACCAAATATGCAAGGGACATTCTCAAGAAGTTTGGAATGGATGGAGCTAAATCAAGAAAAACTCCAATGAGCACCATAACCAAACTCAATAAGGATAAGAATGGCAAACTGATTGATGAAAAGCAATTTAGAGGTATGATCAGATCCCTTCTTTATTTAATCGCTAGTAGACCCGATATTATGTTTGCTACTTGCTTGTGTGCTAGATTTCAATCAAGTCCTAGAGAGTCTCATTTGAATGCTATTAAAATAATTTTCAAACATCTTTGTGGTACAATGCATTTAGGACTTTGGTATCCTAGGAGTTCTTCCTTTGACTTGATTAGTTACTCTGATACTGACTTCAACATTCTAGAACTAAGCATATTGACATTAGACATCATTTCTTGCGTGATCATATGCAAAGTGGTGATATTTTTCTTGATTTTGTTAATACTAATCATCAATTAGCAGACATCTTTACCAAGCCTCTTTGTGAGGAAAGATTAAATTTTATTAAGCATGAACTTGGTATGATTGATGGCTCAAGCTTGTCTTGATCACTTGTTAAATTGATGAACTGATGTTTGGATTCTTATGTGATCATGTGCTTAAAAAAAATTATTTTCAGTGACACGTATATATTTTGTTTTAAAAGTATTTGCTTTAGCAAATTTACTTCATATACATGATATATTGTGTTTTCCATTTGCATGATCTTTGTATTAATTTTATTTGATTTGGATTTATGTGGATTCGTTCAATTTTTTAAATTAATAATTAATTATTGAGCTAAACTCATTTAATTAATTATTTTAATTTAGCAAAAATATTTCTCCTCCTCAACAAGATTTTTTTAATTAATTTTATGCCAGTTTCTGTTTGGTTTATTTTTAGTATACTTTATGTATCTAAGTTTTGAGCTGTTAGTCTATTTTTTAATTCATTTTATGTCAGTTTCCGCTCAGTTTATTTTCTGAATATTTTTTGGATATAAGATATTAGCTATTAGTTTTATATCTTGTCTACAATTGATATTTTAATATCATTGTAGCTCTCTCTTTTTAATGCAATTTTATTTGCATTTTGACAAGGGGGAAGAAATATTTGAGTTTGTTTATTTTTTTTATTTGTGTTTACGCATGAATATTGTTTATTATGTTTATACATGCATAATTAATGTTTAATTTATTCATGTATCAATTCCACTTAGGAATTGTTTTGATCTTTGATAAGGCAAGAATAATTTTTTAAAGATTTGGTCTATCTTTGCTTTTGTCAAATGAGGCAAAAATAATTGAATTTGCATGCGTACTTAGTTAATTTCTTTAAGGAAGAGAATTTTTTTTTACAAAGATATGTTTATGTTAGTGACATAACTATGTGATAGTGTGTCCTTAATATCAATTTTTTTTATTGAAATAGGGGGAGAAAATTGTTTGAATTTATTTCACAAAATTTTTTTATACATGCATAGTAACAATGTAAGTGTGGCTAGTTTTGTCCTTGTGATAAAAAGCTTTGTTTTGCTTACTTTGTTTATATATGACATGAATTTTTTATTTACGCATGGCTATCAATTATGATTATACCTACAAAATTCATATTCATGTATAAATTCTTTTTGGGAATGGTTTTTATCTTTAAAAATGAAATAATTTTCATAAAGATTTTGAGTATCTTTACTTTCATTGTTTTGGTTCTTAATATTTTATTTCCTCTGGTATTATTGGCTCCCTTAGGTCGATTTCCCCTTATATGTCTCTCTTTTCTTTTTGTCTTTGACAAAGAGGGAGAAGAAGCTATGTGCTTAGGGGATAAATAAATGTGTTTGTATTTAAGATATGCTAAGTATCATATCATTATGTATGATTGATTGACTAGCTAAACTTTCTATAATTATGTGATGTTTCAATATAGCATATGTACTATTTTGTGATGCATTCTAGTAGCACTATATGCATATATGTTTGAAATTATTTCCTTCATGTTGTCTAACATTTTTTAATGATCATGTTATCATCATTTATTATGTTAGGTCATGTTCTCGTCCCTCCTGTTATATTTTATGTTATTTATATTTTTTTGTCAAGAAGGATAATAAAATTTATTTATATTTCTTATCATGTCCAAAAAGGAGGAGAAATAAAGAAATATATTTTGTTAAAGGAATAGATTTGTTAAACCCTTATACATGCTATGATAATTCATTTATATACTCTGATACATGATAAATATTGAAATTATGCATATGTTAAAGGGGAGCAAAATACTTTCTCATTTTGCATCTATTTAATTTAAAAGGGGGAGCTATTTTAATTAGATTGCTTATACATGTTATTTACTTTTGTCACACTCATAACATTATTTATTATCTTTTAAAATTGGTTGTCAAAACCAAAAAGGGGGAGATTGTTGACCATTTGCATGATCAAACTCCAAATTTTAGACTTTGACAAACAATTTTTATACTAATAATTTCAATTAAGTGTGTAGGTAATTATATACCATACATATATCAAGCATATACACTTTTGGATAAATAGTGACTTTTCGGGCAAATTAAACCTCTAAGATTCAAGAAGGCTTTTGATATCCTTAGAGCTCTTAAATAAGAAAATAAGCTTCTGAAAATTTGAAGTAGACATCTTGAGATTTCTGAATTGGGCTTATTTGTCAAAATCCAAGTTCATTTGGTTATGCAAATTTTGAGTTAAAATCCACGTATATGTCTACCATCTTAAACTACACATCTCTTAGTATTTTGGACATATCTTGAGTTACAGAAGTTAAATTAAGGTAATTAAAAAAGATATGAAAATATAAGTCAAATATCTACAACTTTCATGAAGAAAGTATGGGCAAATTAAAATTTCTTCAAGAGAAAATTACGGTTTCAATTTGTGTATAGCTATTTGACAGTATTCTGCATTTCAGATTGCATAGCTCTTAGTATTTTGAACATATCTTGAGCTAAAGAAGTCCAATTTAGGTGATTAAAAATGATATGAAAAGATAATTAAAATATCTACAGCTTTAATGAAGAAAGTATGAGCAAATTCAAATTTATTCATGAGAAAATCATGTCTTCAATTTGGGTATAACTGTTTGATCGTAGTTTGCATTATAGATTGCACAACCCTTAGTATTTGGACATATCTTGAGTTAAAGAAGTCCAATTTAGGTAATTAAAATTGATATGGAAATATAATTCAAATATCTATAGCTTTTATGAAGAAAGTGTTGGCAAATTCAAATATCTTGAGCAGCCAATTACGGTTTTAATCCATGAATAGTTGTTTAACAACATCAATCTCAATGATTCAAAATATAGACATTGGACACATCATTTTCACCTCCAAAAACTATATTTTTTAGTATAAACACCTCTAAAGCTGAATGGAAGTGAAGAAACTTATTTATCGTTCATTATTTCTTAAGCATTCATTGAGCTCTCAAATTCTCTTAAACAATTCTTTGTTTGTATAACTCTTGTAAGAGTTGGGTGTGTGTTGGAAATAAAATTTCTCTTCATCTTAAATCTTAGGTTAGTTTAGAAGGGAAGTGAGATTTATATCTAAAGGAATTGGTTTAAGTGTTATCCATTGAAACACTTAGGTTTTGGTTTTTTGAGTGAGCCTTGAAAACTCATGTTGTAAGGTTATATTAAAAGTGAGCCATAAAACTCTTGTATAATCTCAATCCTGTGAATAAGATTATGGGTGATTGAAAATCCTAACTTAAGGATAAGTTAGATGGAGACGTAGGATTGTTGTTGAATTCGAACTCCTTAAATCTATGTGTTCTTCATTCTTCCTTCTTAACTTTTATTTAATTCTTGTAAAAAATTCTTTTAATTTCTCATTTTTATTTGATAGTCCTATTCACCCCCCCTTTAGGACTCTTTTCACCATCCACATATTCAATAAAGATTTTGAACTTGGGGATCAGCTTTTCAACGATCATCAAAGGTTCAGGAGCACCTTGGTAGGGGTAATTGGCACCGTCCTCTATAAATGTTTCCTAGAGCATCTTCTTCTTTGGCTTAGCCCTAATTCTTTTCTTCTTAGACTTACCCTTAACCTTTTCCTCTTCATCAGACTCATCTTCCCCTGGATATCCTACCCTATGCTTTAAGATCGGTACCTTAGATTCAATGAATTTTGGTGGGCTCTGCTGATTCTTTCCTAATCCCATCTCGGGCATGAACTGCATCCTCTTCATCATACTGACAATCTTCGGGTTTAGCTCATCTTTATAAATCATGCAAACTTTAAAACTTAGGCTGTTCGAGATCTTAGTAGGAACTAATTTCAATGCAGTAATTGCAACCTCTATTTCAGTTGTTATAGTAACCACCCTTCCTTCATATGGAAATTTAATCTTTTGATGAACGATAGATGACACTCCCCCTAAAGGATGAAACCATAGTCTCCCTAAAAGAATAGTAAAGGTGATTGGAATATCTATCATATAGAGGTTAACCCAAACTTCAATGGGTTCAGTATTGACTAAAGCCCAAAAAGTTCCCTTAACTGGCCTTCTCGTATCATTATAAGTCTTTATGACTACATCGGAGGCTTTAAATCAGCTACTTTCAAGCCCAACTTAGGTAGGATCTTCAGGGGGCATACATTAATAGTTAACCCATTATCGACTATAACATATCATGTCAATTTGCCTTTCACTTTGGCCTTAATGAACAAGGCTTTATTATGGTCCCTTCCTTCTAAGGGCAAGTCACCATCTGTGGAACAATTGCCCCTTCAGGTCTTTCAGTTAGTGAATCCACCATTTGCTCTGGAGTGTGAGTTGAAGGTATCTTCTTATGATCAAGAGCCATAACTAGTACTTCCCGATAAGCTCGAGAGTTCATAAGCAACTCCCAAATATTGGTAAAAGTTTTCTCATCTCTTTTAGTCTTAATAATCTCCTCAACTTTCTCATCTTTCTTTAATCCCTCTCTTAAATTACTTCCCCCTTTTTCTGCCTTAGCCCTTTTTACCTTTTCCTCCCCCCCCCCCCCCTCCGATTTTTCAGTGGATTGTGCTGCTTTCTTCTTATGGTTCTTCCACAGATCAACTGGTCCTCCCTCTTCATAGTCAGAACTCCAAATATCAAGCATATTTACACGAGACTCAGTGGCCTACTATCTCAGATTTAGGTCTTTTGGTTGTGGTTTTGGTAGTGTGGGCACAACGTCAATAAAGGAATTAATGACTGTAGATGGTGGGGTTCAGTGTGCGTCCAAGATTTTAGCAACCGCATCACTGTTTGAGCTCAGGGCTCTAGAGAACACACTAACCATTGTCACAAAGACATGGCATGGAGATGAGAAAACGCCTCCCAGGGTAATAACTGGGACAAATCAAAAAGGTGGTACTCGATTCCCTAAAAGAAAGCTAGCACTATAACCAGGAGATTCTGGATACGAAATACCAACTTCTTTCAGTCTTGTGTTCATTTAGAATTACTTTATGAATTACTATCTTATTCTCTATTTACATGCAATTTCATATAAACCCTAAAAACTCCAAGGCAAACTAGTTATGAAATATACAAGTAAATAATGCATTCAATAAATCACATAATCCCTACGTTAGTCTAATCTACATGGATTTTAAATAAATGAGCTAAATCTACATGTTTTAATGAACTTAAGTCTACTAATTTTAATAAAAGTGGGCCTAATTCTATAAATTATGGAATATTTAAATTAGTGGGTCTAATTCTATATTTTTTAATTAAATGATGATCTTAAATCTACAGATTATGAAAAAGGTTTAAATTAAGTGGGCTAAGTCTAAATTAATTAATCTAAATTAAGTGAGCCTATATCTAATTAACTAAATGAGCCTAAGAATATTTCTAACCTAAAATCTAATTAATTATGGACCTAAAAATGTATTTTAATTAATTAAACCTAATTAATTATTAAGTGAGATGGGCTAAAAGAATTACCTAAACTTAAATAAATAAATCAAGACCTAAAGTGGCCTTAAGGCCCAAAACACACAAAAATAATAAATAAGTCAAAAAACATAAAAAAAAACAATTAAATAAGATTAAACAAATAATCAAATTAATCCTTACTAATATGCAACCTAAATTAATCTACTTCCTCCATTGATTTTAAATAATTACCTAATTGAAACCTAACTTTATTAACCAAGTTAATCAAAATAAACATGCAACCACACATCTAATTTTATTACTCCTACTATTTGGGCTATTACATTAATTAATAAAACAATTAATAAAATAAAAATATAGTAATAAATAAAAATAAAGATAATAAAAATAAAATAAAACCCTAGAAACTAAGTCTTTACGAGGCTTTATCCATAGTCTTCTACGGACTTCTCATGAAATTCAATTCATCCCTCACATGATCACCATGCGTTTTTCTCTATAATCACCATAAAAATAAGATAAAACAACGATTAATGAATAAATTATGAAAATAACTTAAAAGAATAATAAAGTAAAATAATCAAATAAATAAATAAGTAAATAAAGAATAGAAGAAGATGATATGCTTATGGATGATTTAGAGTGCTCCTCAGATTGGTAGTTCATTGTTCTTGATAAGCCTTCGAATCTCCTTCTTCAAAAATTCTCTATGAACCTTGAATTAATTGTTAATAAAAGGGATTTTTGTAAAACATTCAAGAGAAAATCACGTCTTTCTTCCTCTTTTCTCTTCCTCTTCTTTTTCTTTCTCACCTGGCCTCCTTTTTCCTTCTTTTCCTATGCTTTTTTTCTTCTTTTTTTTTTCTTCTCCCCCTACTGCTTCCCTTCCTTTCTTTTTATAGTAGAACCAGGAAGCCTAACCCTAATCCTAATGTGATTCTAATTTCTAAAGTGTATTTAGAAATTTTAAATCGGGTAGGATTGAGTTAATTAGGAAGTTTAAACCAATTAAAACACTGAATTGGAAATAATTAAAAATAGAAAAAAAATGGAAGAATTCAATTCTGATAAGGATTGTGTAATTCCGATCGGAATTATACAATCCCGATCGGAATTATTGTAATTCTGATTGGAATTACATAATTTTGGTCGGAATTATGGAATTCCGACACACTTTTTTTTTAACATTTAATTATAAAAAGACCCCTAAAAAAATTTAAATTTTGCAATTAGGTCTTAAAAAGAACTTTGTGATTTAGTCCCTGAAAACATTAAATCCTTCCTTTAAAAGCCCTTAGAATTTTTTAAAGATTAAGTATCGAAGACATTTTCATCAATGGAGTCCTTTACCGCATCCATAACATATCATTTCGAAATTGAGTGTCTACAATGACTTGTTCCTCTATTAGACCCGTATTGATTATCAGGGTATGGGGATTTAGTGGTGGTACATTTTAGTAGTTGGGTAAAAGATTATTTTTGTGTTTGGTTTTTTAGTTTCTAGGTCGGTTATTTTACCTAAATCGATCAAATCTTGAATCTCATATTTCAGGCGAGTACAACTTTCTGTATCATGCCCCATGTTCTGGTGGTACTTACAGTATAGTTTTGGGTCGCACTTGGGAAAGGAGGTCATTTAGGTAAGGGTTATTGAAGGTTATTTTTAATCAATTTTTCTAGGACTTTGGAGAAGGGCCTTCCCAAATTAGAAAACCTTTGGGACTGTCTGCCTGTGTTGATCTGTATATTTCTACTTGACCCAACTCCGCTGCTAGATCCAAACCCTTCTCTGTTTGCAGATCTTCCACTAAAGAACTTCTTTTCTTGCACAAGGTCTAATTCTTTCTGTACTTTAAACCTATATAACTCTTTAAAGTTTTGAATCCCTTAACTTCTTAGAGAGAGGGAGCACACATCCTTCCATGGCTATTACCATCTGATTAGATTCTGTAGGTCATTGCTTCATCTATGCTAATTTTGCTCTCCACTTGACCAAATAATCCGCAAAAGATTCATTAAAATTTTGCTTCATATTCTGCAAGTCTCTTAAGGAAGCTTCTATCTGAATGTTGAGACTATACTGCTTGATAAATGCAGCGCATAATTCCTCCTAATTAGCTTGAACATGGGATTCTAAAGTGTAATACCATTTGATGGGTGCTCCTTCTAGAGATAGAGGAAATTGCTTCACAATCTGTGCTTTAGTCAGTTCGGTTATCTTCATGTGAGTCACATACTGCTTTAAATGGAGGTAAGGATCCTTTATGCTAGTGAACTTCTTTATGTCAGGGAATTTGAACTTCCATGGTAAGGGATCATCATCCTTATCCAGGCTCAACTCAGAATAGCTCATTAGGGCATCGATTCATTTTTCCTTCATCATTAACAACATTTAAGCCATAAACTTGACAAGGTCTTTAGCCCAGTCTGGCTTCTCTACATTTCCCAGGGCATCCTCTTTCTGATGGATAACAAGTTCTACTAATATTGTCTGTTGATCATCCTCTGCCTCTTGCCTTTCAGGAACCTTGGCATCCAAATCAAAAGGTCGAGGTTAAGGTGTTAGTGGTTGGGGCGCTGCCGGCTGAGGTGGTAGTGGTTCTCTTCTAGCTATACCCATCATTTCCCCCATAATTTCTCTCATGATCATCCTAGTTTGTTTAGCCATTTCAGCTTTTAACTATTCCTTGAAGGCTTCAACATCAAATTCTGCCATCTTGATCTCTTTAGAGATTCTAACCAGGCGACTAGTATCAGATCACTTCCAACTGGCAAACTATTGTAAATCTATTTCTGCAACCATTGAGGGTCAGAAACATGTATGGCGTGTATGCATAAGATGCAAACTTATTGGTAAAAATAAATAAAAAACATATATGCACGTATCAGAGGACAAAAATAAAAAGCTCTCTAATGGTATCTCCACCCTTATTTCTCCCACACACGTGTTCAATGGCGAGTTCCTTGTCCTAGGATTTTTTTTCTGATTTTTTATTATCAATGGGAGATAATAAAACTGACAGATGCAAAATAACTCTCAAGATGGTACAAACAAGTGGCAATTCCTCCAAATAATTCCAAAGTCCATTTTAAACAGGCAAAGAATGATATCAAAAGCCTACCTTGTCAAAATTCCTTTGAAATGGGTTAATAATAGGCATGAAAGACCCATCTTGTTAAAGCTTATTTATAATGGGCTTAGGTCTTATTTAAAAGATTACCATATGGCATAAACCATATACATTTGCAAAAAAATCCTAGTGGAAATTGCTAGGTCGTTATATGAGTTGAGTCTTGGGTAATAAGCTTCAGCTCCCACAACTATATACATCCATTACGTTTCCTCACCCAAGGGTCCATGCGACATGAATAGGTACGTGTCGTGAGTGACAATACTCAAATATCTCACCACCAGGTTTGAGTGAAACACAGGCAGCAAAGCAAAGACTATTGTCGATTTATTTGGGACTTAGAGTGCATTGTGTGGAAACTATAGTGAATGCAAAATTTGAAAAGGAAATAAAGAAATAATCGAAGATGATAAATTACAAAACACTCGAAATCAGTTTCTTTATCCCCAGTGGAGTCGCCACTGTAGGCGACGATTTTGGTCATGTGCCCAAGTGTTGGCGACCACGGCACTGTGCGAGCTTGGGCTCACTAAGAAATATATAGTGGGCTTGGGGCCCAAAATAAAGATGGAGTCATCACCTAGATGAAAGTCAGGACACACTATACAACAACTGGATGCCACGGAGGTTCCTAAAAATCGTTATCAGAGATCGAGTTCGAAAATTGGGTATGGGCTTTTAGCATGCCCACCCAACCTTGCAGTTGGCCTCCATATGTGTTTTGTATTTTATTACCTTTGATTATTAAATTATTTTCTTATTAACATGCTAATTGCGATTGGTTTTCCAATTTTAGATTTTATCCCAAGTTTGCATATTAGTCCAATTTCATGCTTATATTCTCGACGTTCAATCATAAATAAAACAAATAAAAATAATTTACAGTTATTCATTCCAAATAAAAGGGATAGGGATTAAAGATTACAACGTTTGGTATAAATAAACATAAAAATACTGAAAATAAACTATACATAAACTAAAAATAAACTGAAAAGAAACTAATTAATTATACAAATTAAAAAACTTCTAAAAATTAGCAAAATAATCATTTAGTGATGAAAGAATCACCAAATGATTCCTGCAACAAACATAAATTAGTTTTATCGCACAACAATAACAATATTTACATATCATAAACAAATAATATCCATAGAAAAAATTAAAAAAAACTCATAAATAGTCCATTAAATAACACAATAATATAACATGGAAACAATATGGATCGAACATGGCAATCATGCATAAAATTAAGAAATATAACAGATTAGATAAGGGAATCATGCCAAACATGCAAGATAATAGCTGAAAATGAAGACAGAAACAAGCAGAATGATGGTCAAGGGGCGACACCTCTTCAAAGAGGCGTCGCCTCCTGACCAAAAGGCAATGACACCATTGCCTCATTATGAAGGAGCGACATCTCATAGAGACATTGTCTCTTCAACAAGGATAGAGACAGACTACATTTCTTAAATCTTAAGAAACTCAACGATCATGCAAATAAATAAAAAACAGACGTGAATATATAACTATCAACAATCAATATTCAATATCTCATACAATCACGCTTCACATATGAATTTAAATAAGCAATGAAGTTTAAGAATACAAACACAAAAGTAATGAATTAATGCTTTTAATGAAAATAAAGGACTTAAAGCTTAAGAAAGGGAAAAACTTACTGACTTGGACGTGCTTGATGCTCTTAACTAAACCCTTAGAGTTTTGTTGACTTATTTGAGGCTTTGAATGCAAGAGAAACTCTGTTCTTTCTCCAAGAAATTCAAGTCTTTAGCTTCCTAAGTCTTTTTCCCTTTCTTCCTTTATTTTATTTTCTTTTTTTTCTTTTCTTTTTTTTTTTAGACTTTTTTTTTAGTTACTAACCTTCAAACTCTTCCTCCCTTTTTCTCTCATGCCCTTACCTTTTTCTTTTAAGGCCTCTCACTCTCTCCCTTTTTCAATTTCCCAAAAACCATTTATACCCTCTCCCTTTACCTTTTTTTATTCCCCATACTCTTTTTTCATTTCTTTTATGTCCAAAAATGATAAACTCTTCAGTAGGTGAGCCTCTAACCACTGTCATTAATGACATTTAATGTTGCAGAGAGTGGGTGTAAAGAGGTGGCGCCTTTTCGATGAGGTGTCCCCTCATCAATGAGGTGATCGCCTCTTCACCTAGGCTAGGTAAGGGCCCTAGGGTTAAAAGACGATGGGCTTGGGCTTTGGGCTTAGATATGGTATTTGTAGGCTTGACTTAGTGTTTGGACTTTTCAAGTCGATTTTAGAGAAGTTTTAGGCTTCTCTTACATTTAAAACTCAAACTTACTCATCATCGGGCTTTTGTTGTGGGCCGATCAAACTAACAGTGTCCACAACAGCTAAGATTGAGGTGTTTAGACCTTCTCTATTAAGGGGCTTTATACTTAGTTAAACAAGTCCTATATGGATATATCGAAAACTTTTAGCTTTATGTTTATCTAAGGAGACAGGAGAGAATAATTTTATAAGATTTTGGACTTTAGACAATTGCATATCTCTTTTTTCAATCTTGATAACATAATTAGACTTGAACAAGTTCAATTTAGTAATCTTATAGATATAGTCTTTACTATAGTCTTTTAATTTGAAATTGTCTATGCATTTATCAAAGTTTCATATTTGTATAATGCACATAATATATTATAGTCGTCATTTTTAAATAAGAACTCTCATTATAATAATAATAATAATAATAAGTTACATGAGGATGGAAATTTGAGTCGGTGCCACCATGAAGATAATATGTTAGCGAAATTGAAGCGTGGGTAACCTGATATTACTAACTTTTTCGTTATGAAAGTTTTCAATTTTGGTGATACTCAAGGAAATGGATACAGCATCATGGGCCTTACGAATGTGTGCGGAGAAGAAGCAATTGTCCAAACCATCGTACTGCGCAGGCAAATATTTTAGATCACAGGATTCATACCATCAAAAAAACACGGGCCTTGTTGAATTTGTTCGAAATTTTCTGAGAGGCCCATGAAGATATCGCATTAGTAGATTGAAAGTCTTTAAATCCCAGTATGAAATCACGGTGTGGATATCTTTGTATGATATTGGAGGAGCCTCTTGTCAAAATGCTCCCAAGATTCATGAAAAAGAAGACCCCAAAAAAAGAAAAACATGGAGAATGTTATAATTTGCTTTAGTTGTAGTGCCTGGTTGAACTTTCGGCGGGGTGAACGCTCACTGTGGTCCATTTGGCTTTATAATAATTAATTTTCAATTAATAATTAACTTAATAATAATTGAATTTGATTAATAAAAAATGAAATGAAATGAAATGAAATGATTAATGATGGTTCAAATACAGCCACGCCTGCAAGGAACAACATGATGTAGCAAATTAAAACTCGCGTGATGTATTTGGTAATTAACGGCTGCCAGTACTGAGAACTGGTAACAGAACAACAGCATTTATTTTGATAATTTAAGAGAAGCACGCCTCAAATCAAAATCTTTAGTCCCTTCCTATATTTTAGTGGGCAAGACGTATAATATATGCAAGAGTGGGACTGATTCGAGTTGAATTTTAGTTAATTTGAATTTAGTTGAATTTTAATTAATTTGAATTTAGTTCGTTTATAATTAAGTTAAATATGAATTTAATTAATTATTTTATTTAATATTTATGAACTGTTTGTAAATTTAAATAAATTTAAAAAAATATAAATTATAAATAAATTATTTACTAGATAAATTATAATATATTTAATAAATATTATAATTTTATTTTAATAATGTATTTTAAAATATTTTTTATAATATAAATTTTTATATTATATATTTAAATTATGAATTAATTTTTAAAAAATTTATTCGTAAATTTCATAATCTGAAATTTATTGGTAAATTTTATTCGAGTTAATTAAACCTATATTGGCGTGGAAATAGCCATTTCTCAGGAGGCATGGAAATAGCCATCGATAGAAAAATCAAAATCTTTATTTTATAGTGTACCAGACCAGACTGATGTACCTTTGAAAAAAAAAAAAAAAAAAAGGAGCAGACTGACGTAAATATAATGTGCTCTCTTCTCGCGTCTCGGTCATAATTATATATTTTTTAACTTTTTAGCTGCTGTCGTTAAGCCTGTCCACGCGAGAGGAATGGCACGTGCTGCTGTCGGTATTTTTTGTATTTCTACCTCTTTTTTCTAAGTATTTACCGCCACTCAAAAATCGATGACCCTGGGACCATTTTCTTGTCCCATCACTCCCTGCCTCGCCACGCGCCTTTCCTACCACCCCTTTCAACAAATTATATTTTTATCATATGGTGTTAAGAATTAAATCTATAATCTAAATATAAATTCTTATTATATAATTATTAGTTAACAAAAATATATGACATATTTAGATTATTATTGTATTTAATGAATTATCTGAAAGATATTTTTCATCTTATACTCTTATTCAAATTAAATTAAATTAATTAAAATTTAATAAATTTTAATTTTTTTTATAATTTAATTATTCAAATGATAGATATCATAAATTAAGATAATAAGTTTAGTCTCTCATTTATTTTAATATTCACTTATTAAAAAAATTTAATAAGTTTTAAAAACTAATAATTTATAAAAAATATTTTTTAATTTAAAGAATTAATTGTTAAAATTTATTAAATTTTAACATATCTGATTCCATTTAAATAATCATGAAAATTTTTGGACAACTAATTTTAACACCAATTTTAAATATTTGGAAAGGTAATAACGATAATTTTATGGGGACGCGCCGAAATTGCATTCCACAATAGAGCGGAAATTCCGGAATAAGACAAGGACCTACAAGAAAGAAAACAATGATCATCCATCAAACACCTGATATGAACAATGATTGATGTAAACTTTGACCTAGTCCTTGATATGCCTACATACCATAACCTACACTATACCCTCAGTTACAGAATTACTTCTTACCTTCACTGCACCACCCACAAACGCCACTTCCATTTACTATAAAACTCCATCAATCAATGGAAGAAAAGCAGTCAACTTCGCACGTCTGAATTTAGTAGGCAGGTTCAGTCTTTTATATATTTATATTCATTTCTCCGTCAACTGAACCAAGATTAGAGGGACGCAGCAGGCACACATCACCATCATTCACCAACTTATAATCTCATGCAAAGATCAACGGTCATGATCATAAGTGTGCAAACTTTCATGTTCAACTGCTACTAACACCATTCGCACATTCCTTGCAAGCTTCTCTTCGGCTTTCAGACACTGGGCTGATACAGACACGTACGCAGACTCTCTCTCCAATAACCACAAAACATTAAAAAAACATCAAAAAAAAAAACCCAAACCAGAAGCCCCAAAGAAACTATCTTTTTCTCCTTCCGCTACACTTCTCAGTACATTTCAGTGAGCAGCAACAGCAGCGAGCAAGTGAGTGAGTGTGTGATAATGGAGGAAAGGCCAGAAACGGAGCTGATATCTATTCCAGCTACCCCGCGTGCCTCGACCCCAGAGATTCAAACTCCCTCAGGTCAAAGATCGCCCAGACCACCTTCTAAGGAAGCCAAATCATCAACGGCTTGGACTCCGACCTCCTTTATATCGCCGAGGTTCTTGAGTCCAATAGGGACGCCAATGAAGAGGGTGTTGATTAACATGAAAGGGTATTTGGAAGAAATGGGTCATCTCACCAAGCTTAACCCGCAAGATGCTTGGCTTCCTATCACTGAGTCTCGTAATGGAAATGCTCATTATGCTGCTTTCCATAATCTTAATGCTGGTGTTGGGTTTCAAGCCCTCGTTTTACCTGTTGCATTTGCTTTCCTTGGCTGGTATATATTCTACAACTTTTTCTCTTCTTCAATACCTTATAATACATTCCTCATTTTTTAACTTGATTGATTGTTATGCATATACATGTTTGAAATTGATATGTCTTTCTTTGTTTCAGTTCTTGCAATTACCATACGGTTTTTTTTTTTTTTTTCCCCTTTTTCTCCTTGCAAGTTTAGTTGTTCTTTTGAAAGATCGTTACTTTAAGCACTGCTTTTGAAATTGGGAATCAGCTTCAACTTTAATGTGCTCTTTATTTTCCTAAGCTAGAAAATCAAGAAAAAGGACTGTCGACTAATATTGTATTACACAGTCAGGGGAATCTGGCCAAAATATGTATGGGATGTGGGTCTACCCTGTCGATCATTTCTTAGCTTTTTCAAATTTCATTTTATTAATCATATTTGGTCAAAAAAAAATTTTATTAATCATATACTTTGAATAGAAATCGAAACTCCCCTTGAACCAAGTCGATCATTCATTTCTTCGTCCTTTTAGCTTTAACTTTACAACAGTTCAATTATTCTGGAGAAGAGATGCCAACTCTAGCAAATGGGGTCCCTTGTAAGTCTCTTTTCCTTTTGGCTTGATTCGGACAGAGGGCCCTCCCCACCTCTATAATCAATTGCTATAACTTATTACTTGTACAGCAGCCACTCATGATCAAGGAAGTCACATTCCTCATCCCCTTAGATAGGCTAAATTGGATATATATCAGCCTAGCTAAATTGGATATAGCTGCTGCTATATCTGTTATTGGGGTTTTCACAATGATTAAGAATTGGATAAATAAAAGTATGTTTAGTGGAAATAAAAAAACTGGAGTTGATTTGTCGCCCTTGGTGTTACCTGCAGGAGTTGGGGAATACTGTCCTTGACCATAGCTTACTGCTGGCAACTTTATACATTATGGATTCTTGTTCGGCTACATGAGGCAGTTCCTGGCAAGAGGTACAACAGATACGTGGAGCTTGCACAAGCTGCATTTGGTAAGAATACGAGTGGGCAACTAACTATTTGTTTTCAAAGCTTTATGGCTTACTTTCTTGCTGATTGAATGTCAAGAAGACAATGATATTGTACCTAATTATGATCAAAATTTTCAGCTTCCTAGTGTTTGGAATGAAGTACATTCTGTTTACTTTGATCTGTTCACTTCATGTACCTTAGTTAAGATCAAAAGTTCATACATTTTATGTTCCTACTTGTTGAATTTTTAGATATTGATTCGAATGATCCAAAGGATGACTGGCTCTGGACATGTTTTTCTTTGACTTGAAAGTCCATGTTATTCAATGTCTATGAATCAATCCTTTATTCTGTTGTTTGCAGGGGAAAGATTAGGAGTTTGGCTTGCTCTTTTTCCAACTGTCTATTTATCAGCTGGAACTGCAACAGCTTTGATACTTATAGGAGGAGAGACTATGAAACTCTTCTTCCAAATAGTTTGTGGGCCTCTTTGTACATCCAATCCCCTAACTACAGTTGAGTGGTACCTGGTATTCACTTCTCTGTGTATCGTTTTGTCTCAGCTCCCAAACCTAAATTCAATTGCAGGACTTTCCCTTATCGGTGCCATAACAGCTATTACTTACTCCACAATGGTTTGGGTTCTCTCCGTTAGTCAACAGAGGCCACCGACAATCTCCTATGAACCCCTTTCCTTGCCATCCTTTACTGCTTCTGTCTTTTCAGCACTAAATGCTCTTGGAATTATAGCCTTCGCTTTCAGAGGGCACAACCTAGTCATGGAAATTCAGGTATGCACTCTATAAGTTTCAAAGTCCTAGAGTGTACTATATGTGTGGAAATTTTTAAGCTTATGTATATTGTGAGGTCTTATTTTTGTCATTTAATTTGGTTTTATCAGGCAACTATGCCATCAACGTTTAAGCACCCAGCTCATGTACCCATGTGGAAAGGAGCTAAAGTTGCTTATTTCTTCATTGCCATGTGCTTGTTCCCTGTTGCCATTGGAGGCTTTTGGGCTTATGGAAATCTTGTAAGCTATTTAGCATTTTATGTACTTTCTGTTGCATGTATAACAAATTCCTTCAACTCTAGCTGTTATATCTTAGCTTTAAAATAGCTTTGTACATGCAAGTGGAACACTTCTCCTTTTCTCTGCTATTGATCATGTTCTCTTGATTCAGATGCCAACAGGAGGAATTCTTAATGCTCTATATGGTTTCCACAGCCATGATATTCCTCGAGGACTTCTTGCATTGACTTTTCTTCTAGTTGTATTCAATTGCTTAAGCAGTTTCCAAATATACTCGATGCCTGTATTTGACAGTTTTGAAGCTGGCTACACAAGCCGCACCAACCGACCATGCTCAATCTGGGTTCGATCAGGATTTCGAGTGTTCTATGGATTCATCTCTTTCTTCATAGGGGTTGCACTTCCCTTCCTTTCCAGTCTTGCTGGTCTATTGGGTGGACTTACCCTTCCAGTCACATTTGCTTATCCTTGCTTTATGTGGGTTCTCATTAAAAAACCTTCCAAGTACAGCTTCAATTGGTATTTCAACTGGATTCTGGGTTGGTTAGGCATTGCATTTAGCCTAGCTTTCTCAATTGGAGGCGTGTGGAGTATGGTGAACAATGGACTTAAGTTAAAATTCTTCAAGCCACCAAACTAATAGTTTGTCATCAAGCTGTGGAACATTCTATAATAGTCATTTCTGTAGATTTTATGTTGTTATGCTTATTTACAGGTCAACAGTTAGCCTGGTTTTGCCCTTGTTACGTTACCTGTTTCTCCATGGCATTATTGTCTTGGTTCAATTTTATATAATATTGGTCTTCAAGAAAACAAAGGTTTCAGAACCTGTTTGTTATTCATAATTGTAGAGTCAGTCATTGGCCTATACAAGTATACCTTAAATAGGATGGAACTGCAATTTTGTGGTTTCTTATGCATAAATGGTACATAATCCCTAAATTTTTTTTTAGATGTAACTATTTCTATAGAATACAAATGCATTTGGTCCTCGCTTTTAGTAATTACAAGATAGTTGAAGTATGCTTTGGGCCTCTTGGACTACGTATCTGAAATTCTGAATGTTTGTCGAGACTAGTACTGCCTGGGTTTCAAGTTGGCTGTATCATAGGGCTGAAAAAGATCCTTTAAAGTCGTCCTAATAAACAATCCCTAAATAAAGAAACTATTAATTCAGTAAGTACCAACTTATGTTTGACACCCAGCGTCAAGATAGTATTCAACCATTGAAGCAACTGCTACTATTTAAGAGTAGTCTAAAGTGTCTTGTTAAAAAAAAAGAGTAGTCTAAAGTGTTTTTTTTTTTTTTTAAAGGTTCTCTTATCTGATTTGAATAATGAAGTCAATTGGGTTAGCTTTCATAACTCAAAGAATTCACTACTGAAGATCGACATATTTTGCTACATCAATGTAATTGCGTGCAAGTTTACAAGCAGTTGACACTATAGAATAGTGACGATAGAAAAGTTCCAGGGCATTGTAAAAATTTTATCCTTAGAAAGGGAAACGTTTTGTTGTGTGAAATCCAATTGTTTATCATTTTTCTATATTTTTTTTGTAACGCACTAAAAAGAAAAAGCCCATCAATCCTCCCCCCTCGAATAATAGAGTTGAAAGAAGAAAATCTCGATAGGCGAGTCTGGTTTCAGAGTCCAAACATTCTTCGAGAATCGAAACTAGTTGTCGTGCGTTATTTGTAACAAATAGTTCTGTTACTGGTTCGCGTCTATCTAGAATTAAACTAAACAAAACAACAATCCATTAAAGAAAAGAAATTTTTTTTTTTTTGTTTCTATTTCTTCCATAGATGTGTTCATCAAGAAATACCCAAAAAAAGCTTTACAGAACCATTAGATCATAACCTAGCTTTTGATCCGAAGTCGTATTCTATACCCATATCCCTATCTATAAAGACCTAAAGGAGAAACCAAACAAAAAAAAAAAAAAGAAAAGGACAACTGCGAGAACTAATTAATTAGCATCTGCAAAATAAAGAGGTAATAACAGGACATGATCATCCAAAAAAGAGAGAAAGCGTTTCAAGAAACCTTTTATTTGGGTCTTGAAATAGCTAAAGATCAATACGATCAGTTGAAAGCTTTTCCCGATGTTGAAATCGCAAGCCCTGGCCAAGAAAAGCAATTGTCTCCATCAACCAACCCACCACCAACATCACCCACCTCCATTTGCTGCCATGTGTTGCACCCTGCTGAAGCACCAGAAACACCACCACCACTGCCACCATTAACATAGCCCAAGCCTGGATGTACCCAATTCCCTTTTCCTGTTTCATAAAACCCGTATCCAATACCTGTCCCGTACCCAACCATACCCATGAACCCATGTCCCTGTTGCGAGTTCAGCAACGAGATATAGTTACCATTGTGGATGTTCTCGCTCAGTTTCAAAGCATGATCCGATTCATTTTCGGTTTCAACAACAGAAAGAACAGAATCAGGAATAGCAGGAACAGGGAAAGAATCATGAGCAGTCACAGTGGATAAAGCAGAAGCTGAAGTATTAGTGATAGTGGAAGAAGAGGAAGCAGCGGAGGTGGAGTTGGTGGTACTTGTGGTTGAAGGAGAAGAAGAAGAACGAGATCGTTTAGAGTTCTTGCGGGTTCCACCGCCAAAAGGGACATTACGAAGAGTTCCACCATGAGTCCAGTAACGTCTACATGCCTTGCAGAAATGGCGCGGTTGAGAAAGGTTATAGTTGTTATAGTAGCAAAACTTTGTGTTTGTGGAGTCGCATCTTGGGCATGGTAGTGGCTCAGGTAACTTCGGGGGTGGGAGCGGCCTGATGTTGGGGTTATGGACACTTCCAGGGCGGCTCAATTCGCCAGTTTCTGATGGCATTTTGAGAGACAATGCTAGAAAGAAAGAAAGAAAAAGAGAGAAATGTCTTCGGAGGCGGAGTGAGGGAGAGGGTTTTTAAAAGAGAGAGCAGTAGCACTGTTTTTTTTTTCCTTGGTCGACTACAAATACACAGCCAGCCAGCGCAAGGGAGGCGGTGGGTGTTTTCGCACTGTACAATGCTTGTGGGTGTTTTGTTATGTTTTTATGACGGCTAGACAAGTGGCTTGGCTTTGGTTGTTCACTTGATAGTTAAGGTCGGTAGCTTGCTGTATATGTATATTTACAATGCGGTTTCGAATTGGTTCTTACTGTTTTTGTTGACCGACCGTACTTAGAAAATAATCTTTTTGGTAAGTAAAAGAAGTGGACAGGGCAATTTCTGATGTGCTTCCGTTCTTTTAAATCTTTCTCTCTCTCTCTGTACACCGTTGCATGCAAATGCAACATCATATGATGCATTAATGTAAATAAATTGCCCAGACCAAATGGTGTAAGAGTTAGCCACCCAGAAACTTTAAACCGTGGCAATATCAAAATTATACTTTAGTCGTTTCTGCAAGTAAAATTTATATTTGTGGGTTCTATATAGATTAGGTTTAAATTCTTTTTTCTCTGTTAATACTAATAATTAATAATTATAATTTATTAGTTACTAACAAGAGATACAGAAATAAAAAAATTAAATAAATTCATATGATCATTACAAAGGAATGATGATGATTAAAAACAAAAACCATTGAAAAAATGAGGATAATCAATTGCCTAGCTAGCCATTTAGATTAATTATATATATATAGCTCCAATCCCACTAAAGACACCAACTATATATTATTTATTTATTCATATAAAACCCAATTTATGGTGGCCATTAGTCCATATCCACTGCTTTATCTATCAATCAAAACTCGTCAATTAAGGCAATAAAATAATATATATGCTTGCTTTTAATCTCTGATTATATAGTACAACACAGAGTTTTTTTATCGCATATAAAGTATATAACAGAGTTTTGGGGTAATAAACAAAGGTTTACTGCATAGTTTTTTTTTTTTTTTTTTTTTACAACAGTCTAATGCATAGTTTGATAGCTTTAACTTTACACCATTAATTTTGACATTTTTTTTAATTTTTGAATTATTATTTTAAATTTTTTTATTTTATTTAACTTATATAATTGATAAATATTTAAATTACTTTCAGAATTATAAAAATAAAAGTAAGAATTAATACAAAAAATTATTTTTAATTATATTATTTATTTAAATAAATATTATTTCAGTTTATATAAATTTTTTTTATATTTCTATCAATATTGATTTATAAAATAGATTTAAAATAAAAATTTTAAAATTAAACAAAAATTGATATATGAATTAAATAGATTTAAAATAAAATTTTAATAAAAAATAAAGAATGCAAAGATTAATAGTGTAAAGTTGAAAGTAAAATTATACATTTGACCGGCGAAGAAACCTGGCAGAGCATATGAGGTTTGAGTAAAGAAGACGGCAGCAATGGAAGGATGTATTGAAAGAAAGAAAATGGGGAAGAGGCGACAAGATGATGATGATGTTGGGGCAGCGTGGTTAGCAATAATTGGGTAAGTTGGGTTGGCTTCTTCGTCGCAATTGCCATGCTTTCCTAGTAAACATGTGTTGTTTCTTACATGAATTACGGTAGAAATTGAATGTTACTTATTTTTTTATTAGTTTAATTTGAACTCCTTTTGTACAACTATAAAAAATTTTAATTATTTAAAAGTTATTTTTATTGATTTTACTTTATGTTTTAATTAAATATTTTTATTTTCTCATAATATCGTACGAAATTATATAAACATAAAAATATTTCACGGTTCTAAATTTTTTTAATTTCTTTCAGAAAATATATTATATTTTGATGAGGGGGAACCGAGGAAGGTTGGCGGTTTTTCTAGAGTTTAGGCTAGCCATACAGTACCTGAGACTGAGCACCGCAACGTGGTGACAGACCTGACCTGAGCCTACAAGAGTAGACGTGGCAGTTAATGTGAGGTTTTAAACTATTCTTAAGAAAAGCACGCGAGCCGCTCCAGCTTTGTTTTCCTGAGAAGAATTCGATCACACCTTTGGTCCAAGATTTTTTTTTTCCTCCCTCTGTTCCTATTCAAAATTGCTATAACAATAACCGTATAATAATATATTATTATTTTTTCTCCACTTTCAAATCCATTTCAGGGTCCTTCAATTCAGTTATCAATTTATCAATTAAGAAAAATTATCATCTTAAAAGTTTACAATTTTTATTTTTATTTATATAAAATCATAAAAAATTTTATACTAAATAATAAAAAACGACAAAGAAAGCCTCCCCAATTCAAATCACTAGTGAGTTTTAGAATTCTAAATTTTTTTTAACAAGTAAGGCTTTAACCTTAAGGTGATTTTCAGTTGAAAACTCAACATCTATTGAAATTTTAAGAAAAATTGTTCTTTAAAAAACACCGTAGGCGTATGAGAAAAGCTGATTTAAAATTAAATTTATGATTTTGCGATTCATTATATGTTTAATTCTTTGTGGGTGAATAAGATAAAATAATATTTAAAATAATTTCAAAAATACCCTCAATCTCAATAAATATTTATTTTTTAAAAATTTAAAACTTAAATTACACAAATATAAATGTAATGATTATCCATTTAAAATTACTCATTTAAAAGTGGATATCAATTTTTATCCTTTATAATATTATAAAGTGAGCCTTTATCATTTAGTTATTCAATCTTTTACTGATAAAAGTCTCAATTTTAAACTTCGGTACATTTATAAATATATATGTCGGCAATTGAAGTTATTTGAGAATGAGGGAGGAGTATTTTATTACACAAAATGGTATTTGCTTCTTTTACAACCTAATTTCATGCCTCTCAGAATTTCGCTCTGCTAGTGCCCCTATCTTGTTGAATTTCTGCTACCTGGGATGGAGACAGGTTCAAAATGAATTAATTAAAATTCTAATGAAATACAATACATTATTTAAACTGACATTTCATTAGTTTTTCTTTTATGAGATTCAAATAATTCATATTGAAAATAGCTTTCAATTTCACATGCCTCTCTTCCAATCAGGTAGACGATCTGCCAAATTTTAAAATTTTGTGTGTACTTTTTCTTCCATGAATTCGTATGTAGTAGAAATTTTCAACAATGCCCCATCTTACTTGAAAAATTTCAGACATTTTTTTGGTACATATCTTATATAAGTTGTAAATTCAATGTACCCTGTTTTGTTTACATTGGTGTGCGAGAAAAAATTGGCAGATTAAGAAGGTGGGTCGGTTTGACTTATCTACCTGTTTTTATCGTTTTGGAAACAAACTATATGCTACCTAAAAATCAGCCACTGGTTTGCAGTGTCCATATTTCATGCAACAACATTTGATTGGACCAACCCAACGGTAGTCTTTTGTACTGTATTTTTACGTTCCATTACAGATTTTCTGTATCCATTACATTACAGAGTACACACATGAAAATGCAGGCTAGCAAATACTAAATAGAGGTTTATTCTTCAACTGCAACAGTCCATAACAATCTTGTTAAATAAGCACAAACTATTTCACTTCTCTGCTTTTATAGTTTTCTTGGCTTTACTATGACTTGTAAAGGCTGAAGCTTGCGAGTTGTGAGTCCAACAGTATCAACATTTTCTTCTTCTCCATCTTTCAGCCTCCACTCGAATTCTTGCACTAGTCTCCCTATTGATGTGCTTCCTATCAGCATTGCCTGAAGAGCTCCTGCACACGCCCTCTTTCCAGCTCCAAAAGCCATAGTCTTATGCAAGTCGATGGGATCGTATTTTCCATCAAGAAATCTCTGAGGATTCCACTCTTCAGGGTTTATCCATCGCTTCTTGTCCATGTTGCACCCATAAATATTAATAGCAATCTGCAGGGTCCAATCACAAGTCAAATTAATTTTATAAACCAAATAATAAAAGGAGACAAAGAAAAGACTGAAAATAAACAGACAAACCTCGCTTCCTGCAGGAATGTAAAACCCCCCTAACTCTGTATCTTCATGCACGTGTCGCAATGGTACAACGGGAGCTGGACTATATTTCCTAATAGTTTCATGGAAAACAGCATTCAGGTATGGCAGTTGGGACAAGTGTTCCTCGGTGATCTTTTCAGACCCGCATACATTTTGGATCTCGCGGTAGAGCATGTCCTATCATATGATGAAAAAGAAATGTTCATAACCTCGTGCTTGTTAATTTTTATCAATTTAATATTTGAATTTATAATTTTATCATTTTAATATTTAAAATTAATTAAAATATAATAAATTACATTAATACGATGATATAATGTATTTATCAATCTCTGTATTTGTCATTTTTTGTCAATTTGACACTTTTATTTATAATTTTTTATCAGTTAAACTCTTATAATGTAGTATATGTTGATTTGTTATTTCATATCACGTGTGCTAATAATGGTTTCAAAATTTCATTTTAGCCAAATTCAAATGTTAAAATGGCAAAATTATAAATTGATATGTCAAACTGATAAAAAATGATAAATACAAAGAAAATGTATTATGCCAAAAAAAAAGAGTATATGTAGAGATAAGAGTGTAGATTAACATATGAAACAACCTGGCTGGTTGGATTCTTTGCAAGTTCATAGATAGCCCATTCTGTGGTGACCATAGTTGTATCTGAATTCTCAACAATTGTCTCCCAAACCAGCATGCTGATTTGCTGCTCCGAAAGTGTGCCCTCGGACAGTAAGAAATCGAGATAACAATTTAGCTCCTGTTCCAAATCAGAACCGAGTTACAAGACTATGACGGTCTCTGAAGACTCTTGCAGCTGAAATTGAAGGGAAAGGAGGACTCACCTTCCCTAGAGCAATTCGTTTCTTCTCCTCCTCAATGAGGGCATTCATCACTGCCTGCCTACGTAAATGCATGTTTTGGATTTTCATTTCCCAGCTCTTATTAGGAACCCATGTGAAATATGGGAAGAAATCTCTCCAGTCCACATCAATCGCCCCTTCCATTGGATCAAGCACCAGAACCTCAAAAATCTCCTCTCTTGACAGAGTGGCCCCAAGTTCGTCAACATAAATGGATTGCACATCCTTCCCCAATGCCTGCGAGTTTCATTTTATTTTATTTTCTCAATTCAAGACGATAAATTTTATATATTCAAGACAATTGAAGAACTCACTTCTTTTAGTGCTAGTCCAAAAAGTTCAGACTCAAATATCTCCCTGAAATTTACTGCTTGTTCAGGTTTGGTCTTTACATGAGCATGGAACTCCTTTGAAATATTTCCAACCAGGTTGTCTCTGTGGCAACGGTGTCGCCTCTAAAAGCCACATTGGAGAAAAAAATGATCCACTTAACATGGGCAAAGATGTGATCTGAAGACAGAAATAAATAAGAGGAAATTACAAGTTGTAACAGCTAACCTGGGCATTCGCTCCCAATACATTTGTAAGTATATATCTCTTAACCATCTTGTGAAACTCACCATAATCACTTGTTGCAACCATACATTTATCCTGGGTAAGGACAGTCAAAGCTTTCGATAGCTTTCTTGTTGAAATGGATGAATATCTAGTCACCATGGCCTGAAATAATGAAACAAGCATTTCCATAACAATGTGGAATTCTTATTCAGCAAGAGAGTTATAAAAAAAAGAAGTCCATATTCTCAAAGCATTCTACAGAAGTTCACAAA
Source organism: Mallotus nudiflorus (assembly GCA_947683625.1). Taxonomy (NCBI): domain Eukaryota; kingdom Viridiplantae; phylum Streptophyta; class Magnoliopsida; order Malpighiales; family Euphorbiaceae; genus Mallotus; species Mallotus nudiflorus. Next base: position 1,518,971 of record CANTUR010000008.1, on the reverse strand, counting down.
CAACCATAAGCCAAAGAATTGATGTGGAAACTCTGTAGAAAATTAAACTCCTTCATTTTGAAATTTAAACAAAGAATTATCACCATTTCGTATAAGATCCCACTATTCAGGAAAGAATATAAGAGAGCTTCAGGCTTCCGATTCAGCGGCTTAACATAACAAGGCAACAACTGGTAAATTGTCAAGCTCAGGTTGGTGTTGAAAGCAAATTAACTATTGTATTCATTCTTTAATACAAGAATTGATTACAGGTAATGATTTGACAGAATTACGTTTAATCTCAAATCAAGAACCAAGAGCAGATCAGGTTGATATTTAAAATAATCCCAGTATGCATTCTTTAATATAGAAGGTATTGATTTGAAAGAAAGATATAATATTTTAAGCACCATAGTCTAAAGGCAAAAAGAAAGCAGACAATGGAAGGTTACATTAAAAGCCGGCACTGTTAGACTTAGAGCGACCAACAGTTTGGACTTTGTCCTGACCATATCCGCTGTGAAGTCAAGCCAAACTAATTTAATAATATGTCATTTTCGATCACCAAAAGAGGGTAAAGTTTGGAACTTGAAAGTTTACTTTTAGATCAGTAGATAAAGCATACAAATTAAAAAGAGAAGGACAGACCTCTTTAGCAACATCAGTTGAATTGAGAACAATAATGGTAGAAGCACCAGTTTTAATTGAATAGATTGGTCCATATGTCTCAGCCCATTTCATGAAAGTCTTGTGGGGCTTCTTCTCCTTGAGTTGCAGCAAATTCCCTATCACTGGCCACCCTGGGACCACTGCAATCAAATTTACCATCTCAACATTTTTTCTTGAACATCTTAATCATGACAGTTAAATACACAAATCCCAGTTCTTCATTTCATTCAAGAAACGCCATAGAAATGCAAAACAACATATGCAGTACCTGGTACAGGAGGAAGTCTGGCATGTTGCTCCTTTTGCTTGGTGATCAGTTTTTTCATAATGAACATGAAGAAGAACAAACCACCCACAGCAGCAGGGGTGGCATAAGGCATTGCTTGAAAGCTTGGAAGGAGGGTGGCAGTGACAGCATCCATTTTGCTTTTGCTTAAACAAAAAGACAAGATTGAGACAGAGACACTATTTTTTCAGATCAATATTGGAACACTCAAGGCCACTTCTTATATTTTATAGTGGCACTAGCCACTAGAGATACAAAAGTACAGCGATGAGAGTCAAATGCTCTGCGCTAACAACCTGTTATCGGAAATGGGACTTATGTTATTAATAACTATAATATATGGCCATGTGGTTACTTCGGGACTTTATATATTGAGCAAAAACATTCGCTATGTACATTAAACTATGAAACAAGAAATAAAAAACACCAGGCCTCTTGTCGTATAGCAATTGCGGATGAGGGCAGGGATATCCATTTGGTGGTGTGTTTTTTTGTTCTAGGCAGGTGGTGCGGTGTTGGATTCCTTCTTTGGATTTTGCCATGTTGGGCTTAATAATTGATGAATCCATATTTAGTAAAATGAGATATAGTAAAATCCAGATATATAGTAAATTCCTTCTTTCCAAAAAAAAAAAAAAAATCCCTATTTAGTGAAATGAGATATAAAATAGCAAGATCATAAGGCAACGCGATAAGGTTACCCCTTAAAAAAAACGTTGTGCCATAATAGGAAATTGATGATATTCTGCCAAAAAAAAATTTACATTAAATTATACTACCTTTGAAGTCCTATTTGAATCAAATTCTACAGGATATTGGAAAAAAAATTATACTACCATTAATATGTTTAATTTGAATCATAATTTTTCATTGTATGTAGGTATAACTTGTATGGATTTGATTTAAAATTTTTTTTTTTTCATTTTTTACGTTATTCATTACTCATTAAGGAAACGGTCACTTTTTTTTCTTGTTTACACCACAACCTTAATTAATCTGATTTAATTAGGCAGGATTGTAAGGTACGGTAATTACTAACAACTAATATACTACAACTGCATATATTATATTTTAAAATTCAAATGATGCTTGAGTGAAAATAATTTCCTATTGACTGATTTTAATAATTAAAATTAATTTAAATTTAAATATCACAATACTTAAAATTTAAATCAGCCATCGTTTTTTTTGTAAAATTAATTTATATTGAATTAAAGACTGTTTGACAATATTACTTAATCTAATCCAAAGGGCAGCCTGTGAGCTTATTACTGATATTAAATTATTAGTGGATCAAGTCCAGCAACATGTTATCATTATTGGGCTCATTGTCTTGAATTTATTCCAGAAAGATTAAAAGGGCCCAAAATTATCCATGAAATTAAATCATGACAACAATGTTAAAGACAAAACAGATGGTCAAAACTGCTTTTTTTCAATAATATTAGCAAACAATAGATTATAAGCATAAAGAGAGTAATTACTAAATAGAAAAGACATCACCCACGAACACTTTGCTCGCTTGCTTGCATGGGTAATGGCTTGGTTTGTGATATCGAGAATCAATAGAAGATGATGATTTAAAGCTTTTGCAATAGGGCCCTCAAATCACTAACCTAAGCTTAGGTATTGATGAACTTTATACTAAAGCGAAGGGAATTTGAATGCAATTTGACATCACAAAAAAGCTAATTCAACCATACAAAGAGAAACATGCACTGATACTATATATATATATATATATATATATATATTATACTTTGATATGTAGAGAAAACACAATCGAATAAGATTAGACCTTACTTCATTACTCACAACCACAAAGCTTAAACCCTACCACAACTCTCCATTTTGCCGAATAAAAAAAAGGCAACAAAGTGGGCTCTTTTGTGTTTTGAAACACCCTGTTCATATAGTCAAGTGATGGGTGAATAAATTTTATTTTAGGGTGTAATATATTTAGTGTAAATAAAAATTTCCTATATTATAATAGAGATCTACAACTTAAATAAAATATATATAAGCTTTGTGTAAATATCTATGTCCTGTGAAAATTATAATATTTGTTCAATGTTAAATAGTTAAATTATAAAAATAAAATTATATAACTATAAATGAAATTTTCTCTTATCTTAATAAGTATGTTATCATAGTGATAATATATATAAATAGAGCAAATCACTAAAAAATTCATTCTAAATTTTTTTATGCTTAAAGTTGTGCAAATGTGCAACAAGTTTTCCTCTATATACCCAAAATAAAACGTACCCAAAATAAAACGTCTGAATCAGACCTTCCACATAAAACAATGTTAATAAGCAAGTGCGAATGATCCTAACCTAATTGGTTAGGGAGAGACACCCATGACCATAAGGTCATGATTCAAATTTTAGAGCGTCCAAAATCAAGTCTTGATATTTGATGCATCCTAGGTAAAAGACATACACTTTATATGTAATAATAATAATAATAATATAAATAGATAATATAATAGTTAATATGATAGATAGATATTAGAGAGATAACTGATAAATAATATATATATATATATATATATATAGTGTGATATTAAATAATATTTTATTGTAATAATTTGTTGTTCGAAAAAAAAAAGTAAATTCGAATCGATTAGTCATAAATTTTTTATCGATTTTAAATATATAATATTTTATAGTTAAATTTATAATATAAAGATATATATTTCAATATTAATTAAATATAAAATACTTAAAATATGTATCATAACTCTAATTTAATTACAATATATCCAATCCCATTATACACAACTAATCAATTTGAATCGTGATACGAATGATGGGCTTCTTCGCGTAAGATTTGCCTGCTTAAACAACTTGAATTTATACAAATCCACTAAGGAAAATTCTTGCCTACTAAGCTCATTTCTTACCTAATGGTGTTTTTTTTATTAAAAAAACCAAAAACAATTTCTAGAAAAAAGCAAAATGTAAAAGATTGTCTTTGTTCTAATGGAATAGTAAAAGAAAAATATTCTTAAAAAATGTAAATGTTGAAAGAACCTATACCACAATTAAAAATATGAAAAATTTTAGTCTAAAAAAATTAAAAACCGATAAGATGTTGTTCTCACTTAAATTAGATTTTAAATTTTAATTTTAATATATACAATCATGTTCAATTAATTGTTAAAATTTTTTTACTACTTTTATAATTTTATTCAGATTAAATTGGACTAATTAAAATTTAGTGATTTATGAATATCGGTGGTTTAAATTAAACAATTTAATTGTATATATATGAAAAAATATATATTTTAAAATTTTAATTTTAAATGTACACCAAACTCATGACAAAATGTAAATTTTGCCAGCCTAATGCAACAGAGAAACATGGGGCAAATTATCATTTGCCTACGTGACTGATTATTGAATAAAATAAAATATATAACAACAAATGTAGTTGACTCTATACAAGAGACAACGTGGATAATTTTCATTATTTAAAAAAAATGTTATAAAATTAAGATTACCTTGTGTAGCCAACAAGGATGGGAAACACAAAACGATACTGTGTTTTTGTGTAATTGAGTAAAATACAAAGAAGATGTTAACCAACAAAACAATCTAACTTGTAAAATGACAATTGTACATATAACACATTTATGGGTAAATACGGTGTATTATTAGATTTTTACCTATTACACTACTTCATTATTAACATTAGAAAAAATATTTATTCATGATATTTGCAACAGTTAACATTTATTAGTTATTTTTTAAGGATAAAATAGTACACAATTTTGCAAATGTCAGAGATAAATAAATATTTTTTTTAAATATAAAAGATAAAATAGTGTAATAGATCAAAACACAGTATTCACAATAATTATCCATACATTTATAGATCCTGTACAAGCCAAATCAACTTTCAAAATTTCAATGCCCAAAACCTTTTTTTTTTTTCTCTTTTAGGGATATGGAATCATTTGTCTTTAACATTAAAAAACAAAAACACATAAATTATATATATAGAAAATGAAGACTCCAAAAGGGATCAAGAACAAGCAATTTTTCTTATGAATAGTGACACTGGTGAAAGTAAAGTGGCGACGCCTCATCAAAAAGGCGTCATGCGTCGCCTCATCAAAGAGGCGTTATGCGTCGCCTCATCAAAAAGGAGTCGCCTGAGTTGTCCAGAATGAATTCAAGTTCAAATAGAGTTATAATTTCTATCTTAAAAGCCTACTGATTTAAACAACTATAAACTTATAGATAAAAATAACAAAAATCTTACATAAAACATAAAAGCAATACTCAAGAACAAAAATTCTTACTAAAAATGAGTTTAATTTCCAAAAATATTTGGCCCTTAGAAGTTTGGATTTAATTTTTGCACCGTCCCAAATGCAAAAATAATTTTTCCCCTTAATAATGAACTCCCAATTTTCTTCTCTAATCCCTTTTTCTTTTCTTCCCTCCTATCTTTTTTGCACTTTCTTCTCTGAACCTCCTCCTCTTCCTTCTTTCTCTTTTCTTTTTATACTTCCTAAGCTTAATCACTACTCCTACTCTCTCCATCATTACTATCACCTTTTTAATCCATAACTTTTCCCTAAAAACAACTATTCCTGCAAGAATTGCAAAGCAAGAATAGGTGGCGACCCACTAAATTATTGTCCTTGAAGAACCTCATTTAATGTAGCAGCAAATGGCCTAGTGAAAGGCAATTATCTCTCCAAAAAGGCGACACCTCTTCACTTAACTACATAATTGGCGATCACCTCTTTAGCTTGTAGGCCTGGGCCTTTTGGGCTAAAGAGCTTAGGCTTGGAGTTATGGGTTTAAGCTTGTATTTTACATGGGTTTAGGCTTGAAATGGGTTTAGGTCTTGGACTTAGGCTCTTAGGTCCATTCTCAAGAAGATTTCAAGCTTTTCTTGCATTCAAGATTTGTGTTTTCTCATCATCGGGCTTCATTATGGGCTAATTAAACTAACTATCCACAATTTTCCCCCTATCATAGGCTAATCAAATGGGATGTCTATAGTTTAACCCTGAATTTTTTAAAAAACTAAATGCATGCAATGATAATTTTTTTTAAAAATCACATGCATAACAAAAGTAAAGGGTGTGCCTGACCTCTGAGATTCACTCAAGAGGTGAATTCTTTAGCTTGAAACTTGACCGTATTCCTCGGGCTTTCCTAGCCCAATCAGCCAAACATTAATATTTGATAAATCATTTGGAAACATAACCATGATCCTCGAATTTTCCTATCCTTATTAGCCACTCATTTGAAATGTGATTCATGAGTTTTCTTGTCCTAATACACCACTTATATGAAACATGATTCTCGAGTTTTTCTGGCCCAATAAACCACTCATCTAAAATATGATTCTCAAATTTTCCTGGCCCGATCAGCTACTTCTTGCATTGTGAACTTTAGGGATACAACCCGACTAATCATTTAGAAAAATGTGCACTTCAGGGACTCAAACCAGACTAGAAACTTCTTAAAATGTGAAATTTTGGGGATTTAACCAGACTAGTCACTTCTCAAAATGTGAACTTTGGGGATACAACCCGACCAATCACTTCTTGAAATGTGAACTTCAGGGATATAACTTGACCAGTTGCTTCTCAAAATGTGAACCTTGGGGATTCAAACCTAACTAGTCACTTCTCAAAATGCGAACTTCAGGGATTCAAACCCGACTAGTCGCTTCTTGAAATATGAACTTCTAGGATACAACTCGACCAGTCACTTCTTAATACTTTGATAAGCAAATATGGGATAAGAGAAGAGAACAACAAGAGAGGCCATATATGTCACGACCTAAACCGAGAGTCATGACTGGTTCTAGGGGATTGAGAATTCTTTCGAATCCGAAACCCATAGCAAGCCTTAAAAATAAAAAGCATGCAATAAATAAATAAAATACACCAAAATTAAAAATCTTAAATCAATATATAAAAATAGCCACTTCTGTCATATCATAAAATAAAAGTATTTCATACAATATTCAGAGAAAGGTCTTTAATATAAGACCATTCTACAAATACAAAGTACAACTACTACTGCAGTTTTCTAGAAAATAATAGAAATTAGGTAAGTAATTTACATAGACTAGCCGGGGCTGAAGAAGTATGATAGATGGGCCTACTACCGAGGTTTGAGGAAGAAGATTCTCCTATAAAATCAACAACTGAGGGGAGTTAGATCTTACTGGAGTGAATTATTATAATATATATACATACACCTTCTAATGTCATATGCAATCAATCATTAGTATATATAATAAATATATACAAGCATTTCACATAGATGCTGAAATCATTTTATATATTTTAAATACTGGAAAAAATATTTATTTATGAAGGATCAAATAGAATCATATTTAATCGCAACCTCAATCAATAATACTGCTCTAGACATACAGGCTCACTTAATTCCAAAATGATTCTCTTATTCTATATTGGACAGTAGACTAGCCCCAAGGTACTAAGTCAACTGAGCTCCGGCAGTCTCACTGTCAATGTGATTGGCCTTGAGACACTAGGTCAACTGAGCTCCAGCAACCACACTACTCAATCTTATCAAATCTCAAAATAATTAATCAATCATATATCACCTCAAGTGATTCACAACTCAACACTAAATCTATCGCACAGGTACGTACACAATCCTAGTGCTACCCACTAGGTAGTATGTTCTATTAATATCCTTTAATTAAAATTAAACATACATATGGGAAAATAAATAATACATATTTAAACATAATAACATTCATAGCAGTGAAATAAACTATATATATATCAGAAATATACCTAAAATATACTAAGTATATTTCAAATATATATATGCTAAATAAATTCAAAATCAACCATAAATATACCGGATGTAAACCATAGATATACCAAAAATATATTAAGTGTATTTTGAAAATATATCATGCATTTATAATGAAATATACCAAAAAGACACTAAAAATATACCTAACATATACTAAAACATTCAAATAAAATAATTCATGAATAAATACATATTAAAAACATGAATATTATCATGCATCCTAAATGCAATGTATATATAAGATAATAACTCATAATGTTGCGCTCCTCGAGACTGACTCGACTAACCCGGTCCAATAGGCCTCGATCTCAACACAACTAAAAAATAATAATGAATCAGAATAAATCTAACTTATACTTCTAAAGAGATTTGATCTAGGAATACAAAACTCAGACAAAACACAGGAACTCATGATCGATTTGACGTTATATTTTACGAGAAATCTATCAAAAATTTGGTATAACCTCCTTTATAAAACATACATCACTCTACTAAAAAGTAGAGTCGATCCTGTAAGAAAAACATACTTCTAACATAGAACACTCAACATATTCAATTGGGACCCCGAACTACACAATTCCCAACTGAGATTCACAAACTCACCAAAAATACATATAAAATAATAAATATATTAAAAATCAATAAATTCCATAAATATCATCAAAATACCAAAATATAATATATTTAAACAATAAAACACCAAATACCATTATTTTCATAATTATTAAATAAAAATCCCAAATAATAATATAATATTATTAAAAATCCATTTTTTCAATAATAAATATAAAATAGTAAAAATTCATTTTAATATATTCCATTAGGCTAAATATATAATAAAAATAATTAAAAACCCATTCAATTACCAAAATAGTAAATAATATATTATTTGAAAATAATTTTTGAAGGTTAGTATTAATTAGTTAAAAATAGTAAATAATTTATAAAAATCATTTTAATATCCTATAAAATCATATAAAATATATTATTTAACTATAATTTCCACAAAAACCCACAATTAACCTATATTTTCAAAAATCACATAATACTGCATAATTTTCTCAAAAAATTATATAAAATCTCTAAAATTATTTTATCACCATATATTATAGCAAAATTATCTAAAACATATAATTAAACAATATTTTCAACAAAAATGCATATTTAACACAAAATTCCAAAATTCCTATAATACAAAAATATTTCTAAAAATTATATAATATATCCAAAAATTATTTTCTTAATACTAAAATTAATAACATAATATACTAACACTAAATTAATCAAATTTAAATTCAAAATAATTAATTAACCTAATTAACAAAAATTCAATATTTAATATTAAAATAATCAAAATACCCATAAATTCAAACTAACTCAAAAAAATTAACAAAAAATATTTTTAGCAAGATTGAGCTACCAAGAACAATAATCCAAAACAAAAATCCATAAATAAATCAACAACTATCTAAAAAAATAAAACCTAAAATCACATAAACAAAAACTTGAAATAACTCACAAACTAGGAGGATTGAGATATAAAAGAGCTTAGAATCGTGATCACTGGAGTTCAGGGAGTTGAGCAAGACCGGCGATGCAAGTTGAGGTGACCAGATTTGTCACCGGCGACCAAGAGCTCAACTTTTAGTCTCTAACTGCTCCGACGACTCAAGGCAGATAGCAGCTGGAGGGAAGGGGAAGCGGCAACGGTGCTTGGTGGTAGCTGGGCAGCTTTGGACGAGCTGGGGTGGTGGTGGCTAAAGTTAAAGAGAGGAAGAAAAAGAAAAAGAAGAAAAAGGAAAAGGAAAAAGAAGAGAAGGAAATGGTTTTTGTTGACCTCGATTTTTACACTACTTTTGACTTTTCTTGTACTTTTTTTAAAATTATTATCTGTAAAATTACCAAATTGCCCTCCATTTAAGTTAAAATAATAATAATAATAATAATCTCATGTAAAATAATTATTTTTACGTAAATAATTCCTCAGAATAATATATGCAAATATTAATAGCAATTTAACAATAATAATATATAATAAAATGTAAAATTATTAATATTGCATATCTTAAAATAATATTATTTAATTTAAAATATAGGGTCATTACAATCTCCCCTCCTTACAAGAATTCGTCATTGAATTCAAAGAAAAGAATAGAGACAAGAATCATTAAGGAAAGAGATAGGGATAAGAAGCTCGCATCTTTGCTTCAGTCTCCCATGTATGCTCCTCAATGTTGTTGCTTCGCTTAACACCTTGACCATCGGTATCTGCTTCGAATGATACTGTCAAACTTGATAATCTACAATCGTAACAAGTTCCTCCTCGAACGTCAGGTCTTCATTCACTTCCACACTATTAGGTTGTAACACGTGTGAAGGGTTTGAAATATACTTCCTCAAAATTGATATATGGAGCATTGGATGCACTTGAGACAAACTCGGAGGCAAAGCCAACCGATATGCAACCATGCCCACTCTCTCTAGAATCTCAAACAATCTAATTTATCTTTGTGCTAGCTTATCCTTCTTGACAAATCTCATCACACCTTTCATAGGAGACACCTTTAGGAACATATAGTCTCCTACTTAGAACTCCACATCTCTACGTCTCAGATCCGCATAGCTCTTTTGTATGCTAATTACGCTCTCCAGTCTCCTTTTAATACATCAACCTTCTCAATAGCATCCTGAACCATCTCAGGTCCAGTTAATGCTCTCTCCCCAATCTCACCCCAAATCAAAGGGGATCTACACTTCCTTTTGTACAAAGCCTCATATGGTGCCATCCCAATACTGCTATGGTAGCTGTTATTATATGCAAACTCCACAAGCGATAAATGATCATCCTAGCTACCTCCTAGATCTAAAACACACAACCCCAACATATCTTCAAGTGTCTAAATTGTCCTCTTAGACTGACCATCTGTCTGAGGATGAAAAGCAGTACTGAAATCAAGCCTAGTGCCCATTGCTTCCTGCAACTTCTGGAAAAAAATGAGAGGTAAATATTGAACCTCTATAAGATAAAATGGATACAAGTAATCTATGAAGGCATACAATATGCTTAACATACAACTTCGCTAATCTAGCTACAAAATAAGTGGCTTTCACAGGCAAAAAAATGAGCAGACTTAGTCAACCTATCCATAATCACCCAAATGGAATTGTATCCATCCTTAGAACGAGGTAAACTAACCATAAAATCCATAGCAATTCTCTCCCATTTCCACTCAGGAATAAGAAGTGGCTGAAGCTTCCCAGTTCAGCTTTCAACTGCTAACACGTCAAACACTTAACAATAAAATCAGCTACATCTTTCCTTAATCCATCCCACCAGTACAAATCTCTGATACTATGGTACATCTTAGTGACACTTGGATGTACGTTGTAGGCTATAGAATGTGCTTCCTCAAAGATCTCTTCTCTCAAATTATCCACATCAGGAACGTATAACTTACCATTGATCCATAAAATACCTTCATCATCAAGTGTGAAATCAGTGAACTTCCTTGCACGAATATTCTCTATAAGCTCTGCTAAAATAGGATCTCAGCCTTAAGCTGCCTTAATTCTATCTCTCAATACATATCAAACTCTAAACTGAGCTAACAGTCCACTAGATTTACTCATCTTTATTATCATACCTTGATCCGTTAACTGAAGCAACTCTTGGATTAACGATCTCCTCTCCACACTAATGTGAACAAGACTACCTGAGGACTTTCTACTTAAAGCATATGCTACCACATTAGCCTTTCCTGGATAATAGAGAATCTCATAATCATAGTCCTTTAGGAGTTATAATCATCCCTTCTTCCTTAGATTCAGATCTCTCTGCTAAAAAAATGTACTTAAGGCTCTTGTGATTAGTGAAAATCTCATAAGTCACCCTGTACAAATAATGTCTCCAGATCTTGAGAGCAAAAATCACTGCAACCATCTCTAGGTCATGGGTAGGATAATTCTGTTCATGCTTCTTTAACTACATCGAAGCATAAGCTATCACCCTACCATTATGCATCAACACATAACCTATGCCAACTCTAGAGGCATCACAATACACCATGAACTTGAGTACTCTATTAGGCAAAGCCAAAACTGGAGTTGTGGTCAACTTCTCCTTTAACAACTGGAAACTGTTCTCACAAGCATCTGACTACTCAACCTTCACATTCTTCTGAGTCAAGCGAGTCATAGGAGCTGTAATTCTGGAAAAATCCTGCATAAATCTCCTATAATACCCAACTAAACCTAAAAAACTATGAATCTCCATAACTGTCATCGGTCTAGGCCACTTAAACACTGCCTCAATCTTCTATAGATCAACCTAGATACCATCTTTAAACACCACGTGTCCAAGGAATGCAACACTCTCCAACCAGAAATCATACTTCGAGAATATAGCATAAAGTTAATGTTCTCTCAGTATCTGTAGTACAGTCCTCAAGTGATATACATGCTCCTCTATACTCTTCGAATACACCAGTATATCATCAATTAAGACTACCAAAAATTGATCCATAAATGGTTTGAATATCCTATTCATCAGATCTATAAAAGTAGCTGGTGCGTTAGTCAACCTAAATGACATCACCAGAAACTCATAGTGGCTTTATCGAGTGCGGAATGCCATTTTAGGAACATGGGCTTTACTGATCCGCAACTGATGATAACTCGACCTCAAGTCAATCTTAGAAAAGAACTATGCACCCTAAAACTAATTAAACAAATCATCTATCCTCGGGAGAGGATACTTGTTCTTCATTGTCACCTTGTTCAACTCTCTATACTCTATGTACAGTCTCAGGGTACCATCCTTCTTCCTCATAAATAGGACTGGTGCACCCTAAGGAGAAATATTGGGCCTGATAAAACCCTTATCCAGTAATTTCTATAAATGCTCCTTCAACTCTTTCAACTCTGCAGGAGCCATTTTGTAGGGCGGCATCAAAATAGGGGTAGTGCCTGGAACCACATCTATACAAAACTCAATTTCTCTATGAGGTGGTAAACTTGGAAACTCCTCAAGAAAATCATCAGGAAACTCACAGGCAACAGGAACATTTGTGAGTGATAACTTCTCTACTGAAGTGTCCTTGACTAATGCTAAATATCTCTGACAACCCTTCTTCCTAGACGTGATAGCGAAAATGAGATTTTGAGGTGCAGAACTCTTATCACCCATAAACTTAAACTCTTATTCATCTGGAATTTTGAAAATCACCTATTTACTTAACAATCTACAATGGCATAATGCTGAGACAACCAATCCATACCTAAAATCACATCGAATTCCATCACATCCAATAACACCAAATCTGCTGGCAATTCTCTACCTCCAATGAAAATTGGACAAACTAGAAAGAACAACATCAGTGTCCAACGAATCACTTAGAGTGGTGACAAACAAAGGCAAAGCCATCCTTGAAGCTTACCAATATGATTTCAAAGCACAAATAAGAGATACAAAGGAATGTGTGGCACCTGGACCAAATAAAATCCAAGCATCCAAATAACAAATAGGAATAATACCTGTCATGACAGCATTAGATGCCTGAGCATCTTGTTGAGTGAGGTGGAAAACCCTAGCCTGAACTCGACCTCCTTACTGACTGGTAGAAGCTTGGCCGCAACCTCTGGCACCTCCTCCGATACCTCTACCTTGTCCCTGCTGAATAATAATCTGAGTCAAACTCGGGTGCTGAGCTGGAGGTAACTAAAAAAGAACTACTGCTGCACTAGCGATTGACTGCTGCAGAAACTATGAAATATGTTGTGGTTGATAACCAAAATAGGGAAATGATTTAGCAAAATGACTCATCTATTGACATAAAAAATAAGTCAATGGTGCCATATAACATGGTCCCTGATGGAATCTACCACACGTCTAGCAAACACTGGCTACTAACCTTGAACTGCGACTATTACTACTACTAAAAGCACTGACCCAAATCTGATCGATCTGTGCTGTTGCCCATGGCCATGTCTACTACTCCTATTCACTCTCTACCGCTGTCTCTAGCTCTACTGTACTGGGCCTCTCTGCTGACTACTCAAACTAATATGAAAGCTTGAATACGAAGTAGTCTAAAATCCTCCTAACTGAGTGCTTAACTGGTAGTAATCAGGCATAGCTCCTTGCCTGACTAATCTCAACTCAATCTTCAACTCCAGAATAAGGCTCACTGTAGGTATCCCAGCAAAAGCAGAACCCAAACTAGTGACATATGTAGTGATAGTAAAGTACTTATCTCGCATCAGATCCTCTGTATATCTGCCTAGTTAAAGAAACTCTTTAGTGTAGTCCTCAATAAATCTGTCACCTCTGGTGATGCTCGTCAGCTGAAGTTTGTAGCTCATATGGAGTGGGTATGGGCAGAATCTCCTCATAAATCGCTCTCTAAATTATGCCTAGGTCATCGTCATCATGTACGCTAGATCATCTGAATGAACCAATCCAGGGATGGTCCCTTAACTGATAAATTGATGATCATGATCTACTGGTACTCGGTGTGAGCAGTCTAAGTCCTCATCTCAATTGCATGCAGGAAATCTAACGAGTCTGATGTCTTATCGAAAGTTATCCGACCAAGTCTAGTGTAGAATAAGGTTGCCTTATGGTCAGACATACCCTGCTGATAGGTAGGTTGAATCGGTGGTGCAACTGGAGGTATCAGAGCATCCTCGTACTCAGCTTTATAGGTTTCTCATCTTGTAGCTCACGTTGTCTACGGTGACATGCCGCTCCTCGAGGTCTACCTCTACCTCGACCTCTATGCCTTACTGGCGGTTTAGGAGGTAAAACCTTGTCTTGAAATGACTTATCATCCTCGGCCTCAAAGACTGATGGAGCAACATGTGCTCGCCTCCTTATTCTGAAAAGATAAACAGAAAGATTTAGACAAAATAGACAAGCTAACAGTTATGCAAAAAACTAAATCAAGAAAAACTTATCAAAGACATACTCGAACCTAATAAACTATAGTAGTTTCAAAGAAAAAAAGACTCTAAAAACCTAGGGCTCCAATACAAACTTCGCTCTGATACCAAATTTGTCATGACCCAAACCGGGAGTCATGACCGGCACTAAAGAACGAGAATTCTTTCGAATCCGGAACCCATAGCAAGCCTTAAAAATAAAAAGCATGCAATAAATAAATAAAATAAACCAAAATTAAAAATCTTAAATCAATATATAAAAATAAATACTTCTATTATATTATAAAATAAAAATATTTCATACAATATTCAAAGAAAGGTCTCTGATATAAAACCATTCTATAAATATAAAGTACAACTACTATTGTAGTTTTCTATAATACAATATAAATCAGGTAAGTAATTTACATAGACTAGCCGAGGCTGAAGAAGTCCGATGGATGGGTCTACTACTGAGGTTTAAGGAAGAAGATTCTCCTATAAAATCAACAACTGAGGGGAGTCAGACCTTACTGAGTGAATTATTATATTATATATACATGCACCTCTTAATGTTATATGCAATCAATCATCAATATATATAATAAATATATACAAGCATTTCACATAGATGCTGAAATCACTTTATATATTTTAAATATTGAAAAAAATATTTATTTATGAAGGATTAAATAGAACCTCATTTAATTGCAACCTTAATCAATAATAACGATCTAGCTATACAGGCTCACTTAATTTCAAATTAATTTTCTTATTCCATATTAGACAGTAGACTGACCCCAAGACACTAAGTCAACCGAGCTCAGGCAATCTCATTGTCAATGTGATTGGCCCCGAGACACTAGGTCAACTGAGCTCCAGCAACCATACTACTCAATCATATCAAATCTCAAAAGAATCAATTAATCATACATTACCTCAAGTGATTCATAACTCAACCCTAAATCTATCGCGCCAGTACATACACGATCCTAGTGCTGCCCACTAGGTAGCATGTTCTATTAATATACTTCAATTAAAATTAAACATACATATAAGAAAATAAATAATGCATATTTAAACATAATAACATTCAAAGCAGTGAAATAAACCATATATATACCAAAAATATACCTAAAATATACTAAGTATATTTCAAGTATATATATGCTAAATAAATTCAAAATTAACCATAAATATACCAGATGTAAACCATAGATATACCAAAAATATATTAAGTGTATTTTGAAAATATATCATGCATTTATAATGAAATATACCAAAAAGACATTAAAAATATATATAAGATAATAACTTACAATGTTGCGCTCTTCAAGATTGTCTCGGATGGCCCGGTCTAATAGGCCTCGGTCTCAGCGTAACTAAAAAAAAATGAATCAAAATAAATATAACTTATACTTCTAAAGAGAATCGATCTAGGAATATGAAACTCAGACAAAACATGGGAACTCATGATCGATCCAACGTCACGTTTTACGAGAATTCTACCAAAAATTCGACAGAACCTCCTATGTAAAACAGACATCTCTCTATTAAAAAGTAGAATTGATCCTGAAAGAAAAACACACTTCTAACATAGAACACTCAACACCTTCAGTTGGGACCCTGAACTGCACAATTCCCAATCAAGGTTCACAAATTCACCAAAAATACATTTAAAATAATAAATATATTAAAAATCAATAAATTCCATAAATATCATCAAAATACCAAAATATAATATATTTAAACAATAAAACGCCAAATACCATTATTTTCACAATTATTAAATAAAAATCCCAAATAATAATATAATATTATTAAAAATTCAATTTTTCAATAATTCAATATAAAATAGTAAAAATTCATTTTAATATATTCAAATAGCCTAAATATATAATAAAATAATTAAAAACCCATTTAATCACCAAAATAGAAAATAATATATTATTTAAGAATAATTTTTAAAAATTAGTATTAATTAGTTAAAAATAGTAAATAATTTATAAAAATCATTTTAATATCCTATAACATATAAAATATATTATTTAACTATAATTTCCACAAAAACCCACCATTAACCTATATTTTTAAAAATCACATAATACTACATAATTTTCTCAAAAAATTATATAAAATCTCTAAAATTATTTTTCACCATATTTAACACAAAATTCCAAAATTCCCATAATACAAAAATATTTCTAAAAATTATATAATATATCCAAAAATTATTTTCTTAATACTAAAATTAATAACATAATATACTAACACTAAATTAATCAAATTTGAATTCAAAATAAAAAATTAACCTAATTAACAAAAATTCAATATTTAATATTAAAATAATTAAAATACCCATAAATTCAAGCTAACTCAAAAAAATTAACAAAAAATATTTTTAGCAAGATTGAGCTACCAAGAACAATATTCCAAAAAAAAATTCATAAATAAATCAACAAATATCTAAAAAAAAAAATAAAACCCTAAAATCACATAAACAAAAACTTAAAATAACTCACAAACTAGGAGGATTGAGCTACAAGGGAGCTTATAATCGTGATCATCGAAGCTCAGGGAGTTGAACAAGACTGATGATGCAAGTTGAGGTGATTGGATTCGTCACCGGCGACCAAGAGCTCAACTTTCGGTCTTTAGCTGCTCTGGCAACTCCAAGTAGCGGTAGGCAGTGCTGGTGATGGCAGACGGTAGTTGGAGGGAAGGGGAAGCAGCGGCGGTGCTCGATGGCAGTTGGGCAGCTTCGGACGAGCTAGGGTGGTGGTGGCCGAAGTTGAGGAGAGGAAGAAGAAGAAAAAAAAAAAGAAAAAGGAAAAAGAAGAGAAGGAAATTGTTTTTGTTGACCTTGATTTTTACACTACTTTTGACTTTTCTTGTACTTTTTTTTAATTATTATATGTAAAATTATCAAATTGCCCTCCATTTAAGTTAAAAATAAAATAATAATAATAATAATAATAATAATAATAATAATAATGTAACAATTATAATATTAATAAAAATAATAATAATGAAATAACAACAACAACAACAACAATAACAATAATAATAATAATAATAATAATAATAATAATAATCTCACTTAAAATAATTATTTTTACGTAAATCATTCCTCAGAATAATATACGTAAATATTAATAGCAATTTAACAATAATAATATACAATAAAATGTAAAATTATTAATACTGCATATCTCAAAATAATATTATTTAATTTAAAATACAGGGTCAATACAATATAACCACGTAGGTGTTAGGTAAAAGAATATAAGAAAAGTCATATAACCATGAAGGCGTCAGGCACGAGAACACATGAAAAAGCCATATAGCTATGCGAGTGTTAGATGGGAACTATAAAGAAAAGTCATACAACCATGCAGGCATCAAGCAGAGAATATAAGAGAAGCCATATACCACATAAGCGTTAGGTGGGAAAACACAAGAAAAGTCATAGATCTAATAATTAAATAAAAAATAAAGAAAACTAATTAAAATGACAAACATACACACTTAAATATATTTCAAAAGAAAAGGAATAAGCCCTTGTGATACAATTATAAATAAAATAAAATAAAATATATAACTAATTATGTATTTAAAATAAAATAAAATAATACGGCGATGTAAGCACCCAATTTCAAGATACAATTGTGCACACGTGCAACGAAAGCCCATATGATGAAAATCTAATTGAGAATTGATCTCTGGTGTTGAATTTCATGATTTAAAGGACTAAATTGCAATGTTTTATGGATTTATTGTAAAATTAGTTTTGTAGGGATTTGATTGCAAAAATGAGAAACTTTGAGGACTTTTTTTATAATTTAAAAAAATATTTAATTTTGGTTAGCTAACATTTAATGCTGATGTCAGTCGACATTAGGCAATGTCAGTCGGCATTATAGGTGAAAATTGACATTCTGGAATGCCAATTCTCACTAAAAAGTTTTTTTTACGTTGATTTTGTCATTTTTTTAATTTTTATTAGTCCAAGACAATGTATGAGTCTTTAATTTTACAAAATCCTATCATTTATTGTCTCATTATCCTGATTTTAAAAGTTCAAAAAATAAGCAGACTGAGAGACTCATGATCTCATTCCCAGCTATCATGCAACTTCCTTGCATGATCATAAGAGTTGAGATAGTTGGGTCTGGCTTTAAAAGCTAGAAGGGGAGGCTATAAAGCGAGCGAACGAGTGAGAGAGCAAAAAAGAGTTGAAAGGCGGAGTGAAAGTCTGTGTAAAAAGAAAAAAAATAGAAAAAAAGATTTGTGAAAGAACTAGAGAGAATAAAAAATACCCTAATTAGCTACTACAAAAAGATAAGTTCTTTGCTTTTAGTCTAGAGAATAAAGAAAAAAGAAACAACATAATCAATCTCAAAACAGTGGCAATTCAAATATGAAGGGCATTCAAATAGCATTTGCATATCATCTTCTACCCTTTTTTTTCTTGTTTTATTTTGATTTGATTTCTTCTTTTTACTTTTTATTTGATTCCTTACTGATTATATTTTTTTTGTTTTTTCTTTTGATTGATGTTCTGTGACAATCTGGAGATGAAAGTAGTGATATAAAATTTTGGCAATGATCATTAGAAGAATCCATGTAATTCCATGGATTAAGATCTGTAAAACCCCAATAGGATTTAGGATTTATAACTTTTGCATTCTTTTAATTTGCTTTTATTTTCGGTTGTAATTAATTTGATTTTAATTTCTGCACAGTTGTTTGTAATAGGCCCAATAGTGGAAAATGTAAAATTTTATATTTTCTGCACTAAAATTGATTTGTAATTTAGGTTTAATTAGGTAAAAATCAATTAAAATTAATGGTGGCTTTAGATTAATTTAAGGTCGCATATAAATTGATTTAGGGTTTTTTTAGAAAATTACATAAATTCTGTGTTTAATATGATTTTGTTATGATCTTTTGTTTGGGATTTGTTTTTGGATCTTTTAGTCATTTGGACCCCAAGTCCACGATAAGTCTAAATCCACTAAATAAAGATAGGCTTAAAAATGGTTTAGATTAAGTAACTAAAATCAATTAAGGTCCATTAGGTTAATTTAGACTTAGGCCCATTTTTAGGTTAACTAAAATTAATTTAGACATTGCTCAACCCATTAATTTCATTTCTTTTAAAATAAATAGATTTAGGATCACATCACTTAAATTAAAACCAAGTTAGACTTAGGCCCACTTATTAATTTATTTTTCTTTAAAATTTGGTAGATTTAGGACTATTCCCTTAGTTAAATTAAAATAAATAGACTTACGTTGTAATATCCCGAGTTTTTAAATAATTTTAAACTGTGTCGGGATATGCAGTGTTAATAATTTTAATATATGTTTTTGATTATTTAATTAATTTGTTATTTATTAAAGTCATTTTTAATTATTTTAAGTCCTTTACATAAAATTTTTTTCTAGAATTTTATTTTCGGAAAAATTAAGATGTAAATAAATAAATATTAATTATTTTAAGCGGTTTTATGAAGTTGCATGATTTTTAAGTGTCGAATAAAAATATATGTGTATACATGCATTTAAATTAAACTAGGGTTCATTTTAATTAAATTAAATTAAATTATATAGTTTTAATATTAATTAAATGTGTATATATATATTATTAAATATGTGTGTGGTGCATATTTATTGTGCATAAAATAATATATATTAAAATAATATGGAGATAAAGATATATATACATATATACATATAATATATATATCTAATAAAAAGTTAACTATATTTACAAGTTTGCCATTATCTCCTTCTTCCTCTTCCTGATCGTTCTTCCTTACCTTTAGCCATTGTCACACCATTTTCTTCCTGTCACTGTGCTTCCCGGCGTGCCACCTCCATTCCCAGCTTGCTCTGCCGCCCCTAGCCTCCTTCTCCAGTGCCGTTTAGCTTGATTTTGGCTGGAAATCCGAAATTCATCTTCAACTTCGTTCTCCTTCCTCCAGCCGACATTCTTCATGATTCTAGTGTCCCTGAGCTCCTCAAGCTCCAGTGAAATTGATCCAAGCTTCGGTTTGAGCTCTAACTTCTCCATTTTTGCTGTTTTTCAATTTCTTCATTTCAGCCATTTTGGTTTTTTGATTTTTTTGGAGCTTTTTCCTTGTGATTCATGAAAAGTTCCTTAACAAATGTTGTTCCCCTTAGCCTAATCTACCTCTATGAAATTTTGTGTGATTTTTGTGAATTATTTTGATTTTTGTTAATTATTTTGATTTTTGTGAATTTTTGATGATTTTATTAATATTTTCTAATTTTTTTAAATTAATTAATTAAATTATGAAATTGTGATTTTTGGTGTTTATAGGTGTTAATATGAATTTTAGAAATTTATTTTTAATTTTTATATAATTATTATGAATTTATTTAGTTTATGTGATTTTTAGAAAATTAGGTTAATTATATATTTTATTGAAATTAATTGGTTAATTGAGTATATTTTTTGATATTATTGAATTATATGTTGAGAAATTAATTTTTGTGTAATTATACTATTTTTAGTGAATTTTTGAATAATTATAATGAATTTATATATAGTAGGGGTATTTTGGTAATTTGGCACTAAATTGGCTAAAAAAATAATTAAATTGGTTTTAATAGTTATTTGAGGTATAAAAATGATTTCTACAAATTATTTAGTATTTTCAACTAATTAAAACTATTTTTCGTAAATTATTTTCAAATTATATATAATATACTATTTTTGTAAATAAATGAGTTTTTATCGATTTTTATTATGTTTTAGGGTTAATTATGTAATTCGGAGTTTTAAAATGTATTTTGATTGATATTTATGAATTTATTGAGAATTATCAATTTTTAATAATATTTTATTAAAAGTAGGGTTTTTATGTATTTATCGGTAAAATAATTATTTTTAGCGTTTAAATATCTAATTTGCTATATTTTGAGTATTAAAGGGTATTTTTGGTATTTCTGGCATTTTCATGTGATCTGTAATTATCTCGTGACTTGTGAACCTCGGTCGATAGAATTATAGTTTGGAAGTCCGACTGAGGGATTGTGTAGCGGTATATTTTTGAAGTGTGTTTCTTTACAGGACCGGCTCTACTCTTTGAGCAGAGAGATGTCTGTTTTACAGGGGAGGTTCTGTTGAATTTTTAGTATAATTCTCGTAAAATGTGATGTCTGGTCAAATTCTTATTCTGATTTTGTGTCCGCTATTCTTAGATCGAGTCTCTAGGATTACGTTAGATTTATTCTAATTTCGTATTGTCATTTGTTTGTTTAGTTGCGCTGAGACCGAGGCCTAGTAAACTAAGCCCGTCAGACCCGTCTCGAGGAGTGCAATAACTGTGAGTTGTTATTTATATATACTTGTATTAGAATTGCATGATTTAGAAATGTATGCTTTATTTGTATGAAATATGCATAAATAATTTAATAATTTCTTGGGTATATTTTAGGTATATTTTGGTTTATTTGGGTATGTTTTTGGTTTATTTTAAATTATATGCATGTTTTATTGATGAATTATTCTTAAAATGTTTTTAAGTATATTTATGGTTTATTTCTAGTTTATTTTATAATTAAATTGAATATATTCGACGTATATATACTCAAAATATACTTGGTTTACTTTTGGTATATTTCTAGTATATATATGGTTTATGTTGCTATTTTATTTAATGTCATGCATCATTTATTTTATGAATGTATGGATTTTATTTTTAAATGAAGGATATCAATAGAACGTGTTACTTAGTGGGCAGCACTAGGACCGAGTATGTACCGGTACGACAATAGAATTTAGGTTAAATTACTAACCTATTTATGGATATTGATTGGATTGATTTATTTGATGTGAGATGTGATTTGAGAGTGTAATTGATGGGGCTCGGTTGACCAAGTGTCTCGATGCCAGTCTACTGTCCAAATGGAATAAGTGAATTTATTTGGAATAAGTGAGCTAGTATGGCTACAGTGTTGTCTAACATTGTTTGAGGTTGCGATCATTTAGGGTTCTATTTGATCCTTCATAATCGAATATTATTTTCAATATTTACATAAAATGATTTTGCTACATCTGTGTGATTTTGCCTATATATATATTTATTATATATACTATTGAATGTGTGCATTGTCATTTAGCTATGCATGTACATATATTATAACAATTCACTCAGTGAGGTCTGACTCCCCTCCGTTGACTATTTTTTAGGAGAGTCTTCATCTTCAGACCTCAGTAGCAGACCCATACGCAGGATTTCTTCTGCCCCGGCTTTACTATGTAAACTGCTCACTTGATTTTATTTTATAATCTAGACACTGCAGTAGTTGTAATCAGTTGTGGGATTTATGTATTATATTTGTATGAGATATGTATTTTAAGGATTTGAACTGAGATTTGTATAAAAGATTATTTATATATGAGATGAGCTTGTTTATTTAAACGATTTAGTGGATTATACTTATTTTATTTATGAGATTTATTTCTGCTATGAGTTATTTTATTTATATTATTATTATTGCATGTTTTTATTTTATTTTAAGGCTTTCTACGGGTTCCGGATTTGAAAGAATTCCCGTTCCCTAGCGCCGGTCATGGCCCCTGTTTTGGGTCGTGACGTAAGTTTACTAAAATTAATTTAAAATGTAGGTCTTTTTCTATACCACTTCACTTGTAAATAAAGATATGTAGAATTAGCTAACTTTAATTAAATTAACCTAGTTTAGACTTGGGGACGTTGCCTTTTGTATGCATTTTTTACATGTGATTTTATAACCTATTGCCCTTTCTTTTGGATTAGATGGATGTTTAATTAGGGTTTAAATAAAATTGCATGTAATTAGAGAATAAAGTAGTAATTTATAAAATAAATCTAAATGAACATAAGACTAAAAAAAGTTAGTATTTCGTTCCTAGAATCTTCTGGTTGTGGTGCTAGCTTTCTTTTAGAGAATCGAGTTCCACCAAAACAATTTATCCCAGTTATTACCCTAGGTGGTGATTCCTCATCTCCACGCCATGTCTTTGTGACAATGGTTAGTGTATTCCCTAAGGCCCTAAAACCAAACAGTGTTGCGGTTGCTAAAATCTTGGGCGCGCATTAAACCCCACCGTCTATAGTGACAACTCCACTAGGGATTAGAGATACTGATTCTACTTGTGTTCTTTAGAGTTATTTTATTAATTATCATTTTATTCTTGCATTCATTCTACATATCCTTATTAACTAATAGCGTTGGTTTATGATTTCATGATTCCACTAGCTTCATAGAGTTGTAAATTGGTTAACCATCACTCTTAGTCTTAACTTGATTTAAGAGAGATTATCGGGCTAATCTGACTAGAATTTGCAACCCAAGTCCTAAAGGGGGGTAGTATTCTCTCGAGTTTGCAAAGGATGTCGAGCCCCTTTGACCTTAGCATGTAACTCAAGTCTTAAAGGAGGGCATCTTGCTAAGGGAACCTTGACTTTTTCACCAGACTCCAACCACATATAATGGCTTAGTTACTTCCCTTGGATCTACCCAAATTGCTTGTATGATTTTTACCATGAGGTATTTATATCTATAAAAGCCTAGGCCCATACTTTTGAAGCCCACTTGGGCTAATAAAGATTGGGCTAGACCTTTATACTTAGAAATGTTATTTCTATGCTTATTACCATGAGGTATTTCTATCTATAAAAGCCCAGACCTATACTTTTGAAGCCCCTTGGGGTAATGAAGATTAAGTTAGACCTTTATACCTAGGAATACTGTTTTTATGCTTTACTGCTCTAAGGGAGATCTGGCATGTGCATCGGTCCTTAATATCTCCCGTTAATATTAAGAAATCCTAAGATAAAAGACTTATCATTGAACACGTGTATGGGAGGAATAAGTTTGGAAGGATGTATGTTGTACACTTGATTGATACTTGCTACCTACTACTTGTTGCATAAAACTTGCAACACATATACATGCATACATGCATCTCATTCAACATACTAACACTTGTTTTGCAACCATCATAGATACATCAGGGTCTTCTCGTATTTAGGGATAAAAAGGTGGTAGACTAAGAAGAATGAGTTAGGGCTCTAAAACCTTAGCAAGGGAAATTCTGAATAGACTGGACAAATTGGAAATAAGCCCTAACAACCCACTTTACTTGGAAGCTCAACTAAATTCACTCGAACCTGAACAAATGGAACAATAGCAAGGGAACTGGACCTTAGAAGACATCAAGGGAGCTCTGATGGATGACATGAGGGTTATGATGCAAGATGAGCTAAAATAAGTACTATCTGGATTGATGCAACCTACTGCTGTCATACCACCACTTACAATTGAACAACCACCAGCTACTGTTATTGTCCCACTTATTGCAGATGCTCCACCTATTGTTAATAATGCTGGGGGACAACATGTTATTAGAAACCCACCTGTTATTAATATACAACCTGAGGATATTGAGAACTACATACTGGTACAAGACCATGAGTCCAAGCAGATACGAGCATTAGCCTAGAAGATGTCCAAGATGGAACAGCTAATTAGGGGAAAAGGCATGGGGTATTCATTTGACTTTAATGACATGCTGCAGATAGGAGATGATAGGCTATCTGACAAGTTCAAGATGCCATAGCTACCAAAATTTGATGGAAGAGAAGATCCGAGGATTAATCTCAGCTAGTACATAAAAATCATGAGCACTATTAAAGCACCATTAGAAGTGATCACTAGGTTTTTTGTACTATCTTTAGAGGGAACGGCTATAAACTAGTATCATGGGTTGGAAAAATCTATGAGAACTGACTGGAAAGAATTATGTACTGCCTTTTTGAAAGAGTATGATTATAACACTAGATTGGAAGTGTCCATCAAATATTTAAAACTGACAAAGTAGAAACCTAATGATTCTTTCTCTGATTTCCTTACTAAATTCATGAATAAAGCAGGGTTGATGAAGAATAAGCTAGCCGAGAAGGATCAGGGTAGGATGATAGTTCGGAATGTGTCAGCTAATCTGGTTGAGAGTTTGTAAATGATGACTCTAAAACTTTCATAGACATGTATGATGATGGTTTACAAGTAGAAGAGATTGAGAATGATAAGAAAAAAAGCTCTAGAGGTACTAGAATCCAAAACTACCAAACTAAGGGCACGCAACAGGGAAGTACTAGCCGAGCTATGGAGGTGCACATAGTTTATCAACCCCAGAGATTCTCTAACTTCAACCAACCACTCTCCAAAGTCTTAAAATGATTGATCCAAGGATGCTTACTCTGACCCTTAACCTTCTCCAACTCACTTGACCCGAATGTCCCAGGCTACAACCCCTATAGCTAGTATAAGTTTCACCAAGTAGCTGGCCACTCCACAGACACTTGTATTCACCTCAAACACAATATCCAAAACCTAATAGACTTCAAAAAAATCACAGACCCTAAAAAATCTAACTCTAACCCAAACACTATAAACAATCCTTTCCCTAACTACTAAAATATCCCACCATCGGCCATGATGATGATTAACTCAGGAGTGAGCGAAGAAGAAGTGCTAAACTCCTTTGGAAACCTAAACCCTACAAATAATAGAGAATCTCTTAATGCCTCTAGAGGAGTTGAGGATTTATTGGGGTAGCACTCAGGGAAATTTGACTATAAGGTGTTCTATTCCAAACCGCCCTCTATAGATATCCCAGTTGAATCAATTGTACCCTTAGGATGGGTAATGATTTTAATGCCGAGAAAGAATCCAAAACCCTAAAATAGCCAAGAGTTAAGGATTTATTAAGGCAGCCCTCAAGGAAATTCGAATGTAGGGTGTTCTATTCAAAGCCTGCTTCCAGTGATACACCTTTTAAAGAGGTTATGCCCTCAAGATAGGGTGATTAATTTTGTGATGGGCCAACAAAAGAAGAGAAGGAGTCTCTAACTCCCGAATAGGGGATTGAGGAATTACTGAGAGCACATCTAGGAAAGCTTAGTATGGAGGGAAAGGAAACATGCATAGTAGAAGTATAGAAGGATGGAAAGAGGGACAGAATCATCAGAGTTATAGACATCTAGTATAACTTTGATAAAGAGAGTCCCGCTGGTCTGGATGTATGGAGCGATGACCCCAAAGTGAATCATGTCACTAGAAGTGGGAGGAATTACAAGGCAACAAAGAAGAAGATTGAGAGAGTTATAAAAAGAGAAGAGACAGATGATGTAAAAATAGAAGAAATGGAAAAGGAAGACCTGATTCTAGAACAACTGAAGAAGGCTAAAGCAAATGTCAATATCTGGGAACTACTGATGCACTCAGGCAGCCATAAAAGAGCTCTAGTGAAAGCTCTATCAAACATGAACATTGAAACAATAGCCACACCTGAGGCTATGGTAGCAAAGGTTACAGAAAAGAAACACGGGCTGATAACCTTTTCAGATGATGACCTACCTTTGGAAGGAAGAAATCATAACAAGGCATTATTCATCCCAGCTAAAGTAAAAAGGAAAAGAACCAACTTTATAATGGTTGATGATGGTTCTGCTATTAATTTATGCCCATTGAAGATCTTGCCTAACTGAGGTTTGAAAGTTGAAGACTTGACAGATTCAAACCTCATAATCAGAGCCTATAATGACAACTCTAAGAATATAGAAGGGACATTCCAAGCTCTGGTTAAAACAAGACCTATGGAAATAATTATTGAGTTTACTGTACTAGGTATACCAGTTATTTATGCCTTGTTATTAGGAAAGCCATGGTTCCATACTGTGGGAGGGGTACCTTCGACTGTGCACCAAAAGATAAAATTCCTTCATGAAGGAGATGTAGTGACAATCGAAGCAGGAACCAATGTAGCTGTGGCTGCCATACTAGAAAAGCAAAAGCAAGTATGTGTTCCACCTAGTTTCCAAGTTGCTGGAATATCCAATGGGATAGAAATGGATCCTAGAGTTGCAAAAATGATGGAGAGCATGAATTATCGACCTGGAAAAAGGCTGAAAAAGAATGAGCAAAGAAGTCCTAAGCTGCCAAATTTTAAGACCTAGGATGACACAAAAGGATTAGGATGTAATGAGCAGGATCTACCAGTAAAAGAGCAAGAAAGAAGGAAAAGGCTATAAAAAATAAGCCCTTGGGGAGAATCAGGCCGATAAGTGAGAATTTCATCAAGCCATGAGAAGGCAAGTACTATCTGGCTGCTAAAGAGTTTGTTAATGTCACTGGCAAAAATGTTCTTGGGTTTAAGATTTTCAAAGACTAGATTATGGAAAACTTAGCAAAGAGCAACAAAGAAGAAGTGATGAGTAAGTAGTTGGAAGAATGGGGGATGTTGTTGTCGAGGAGTTGCTATGTCTACCACTTGAAGAGGAGCCACCCCAGGATTTAACTACTCTTATTAGTGATAGCTTTATTAATGTTTTTTATGAAGAAATTGATGTAATAACGTCCGATCTCTATAAGGATGAAAACTATGTTTTTACTTTGGTCAATGATATGAACGTTGGTCAATGATATGTTTTTACTTATATGAAGTGCATCCTAATAGTTCTGTAAATTATAATTTTGATCGTTCTTGTATGTTTAAAATTAATTTAATTCAATTTGATTTATTTAACATGGGCATGAATGATAATCTAAAGAACATTTCTAAACCACATGATGTAACTCCTGAAGAGAGGGAAAATTTTGAGAAAATACTAATAAAAAGAAAGGTAGTATTTACTTGGACCTATGAAGACATGCAAGGTTTAGACAGGGACATTGCAGAGCATTACATTCCAACTCATTCAAAAATAAAACTAGTTAAACAAAAATTGCACAATCTGAGACTAGAATGGATTGAAAAGATGAGAGAAGAAATTGCTAAACAAATTCTGACCAACCTTTTAGAGGTAGTAGATTATCCCCAATGGCTAGCAAATATAGTCTCGGTACCCAAGAAAGATGGTAGGATATGAATGTGTGTTGATTTTAAGGATGTAAATAAAGCATGTCCGAAGGATGACTTCCCTTTACCTCACATCAATGTGATAATGGATAGTGTGGCATCAAGTGTGATGTACTCCTTCATGGATGGGTTCTTTGAGTATAATCAGATAATGATGGTAGTCATGGATAAAATTAAGACAACTTTCATCACAGAATGAGGGACGTATTACTACAAGGTTATGCCTTTTGGGTTGAAGAATGCAGGTGCAACATATCAAAGGACAACCACCACTCTTTTCCATGACATGATGCATAAGGAAGTGGAAGTATATATAGAAAATACGATGGTTAAGTCAGAAACAAAAGAGGGGCATTTTAAAGCACTGTAAAAATTCTTGGCACGCATTAAGAGGTATAATTTAAGACTCAACCTGAAGAAATACATTTTTGGAGTTACCTCAGGGAGGTTGCTGGGGCATATAGTCAATAGCAGAGGAATCAAAGTGGATCCAGATAGAGTGAAAGCCATTTAAGAAATGCCAGCACGGAGGATAGAGAAAGAAATGAAAGAGTTTATTGGCGGGTAACAATATATTAGTAGGTTCATTTCAAGGCTTACTAACATTTGAGACCCAATCTTCAAGCTATTGAGAAAAGATCAACCTGTAGAGTGGAATGATGACTGTCAAAGGGCCTTTGATAAGATAAAATAATATCTCACTAATCCACCTATACTTAAACCACTGAGGCTAGGTAAACCCTTGATCCTATATCTAGCTCTAGAAGAAAAGGCAATAGGGGTAATGTTAGCACAAGAAGGACTGGATGAGATAGAGCATGCAGTGTATTACCTCAGCAAGAAGTTCCTATCGTATGAATAAAAATATAATTTGGTGGAGAAGAGCTATTTGATAATGATATGGGCAACAAGGAAATTGAGACATTATTTTTAGTGTTATAGGGTTCAAGCCATTTCAAAAATAGACCCCCTAAAATACTTACTATAAGCACCTGCTCTAACCAAAAAGATGTCTTGATGGCTCATTCTCTTGACTGACTTTGATATAGAGTACATTACCATAAAGGTTATTAAGGGAAGGGCAGTAGAAAAATTCCTAGCTTAAAATGCAGTAAGGAACAGTGGAGCCTAGAATTCCCAGATGAGAATCTGGTAGTTGTAGAGCATCAAGAATGGAAGCTTTATTTTAATGGTGCAGTAAACAATAAAGGAGCTGGGTTAAGAGTGATCCTCATCACGCCAGAGGGAGAAACCATACCAATGGCCAAGAAGCTAGATTTCAAAGTAACCAATAATATGGTTGAGTATGAAGCTTGCATTCATGGAGTAAAAGTGGCGATGGTAGCTGGGGCAAAGGAATTATTAATATATGGAGATTATATATTGGTTATTAGCTAGGCTAATAAGGAATGGGAAGTGAAAGAGGAAAAGCTAAAACCCTACATCTGCTATTTGAAAGCTTTAATAAAGAATTTCACTAAGTGTCTTTTTATCCATCTATTAAGAGATGACAATCAGATGACATATGCATTGGTAACACTCTTTTCAATATGGGATAGTATGACTAGGATGATTATAAGACCATTAGTGATCATGAAATTAAGAGCTCCATATTACAAAGGTGAGCAGATTATGGGAGTTCAAATAGGACCTCAAGAGAAGCCATGGTTTTATGATGTTCAGAGGTTCATTAAGGAAGGAAAATATCCAAATGAGGCCACTTCAAAAGAAAGATATGCCCTGTAAGTTCTTGCACATAATTTTGCAAGTCATAATGGGGTGTTGTATAAGAGAATGCCGAATAGAATGCATCTCAAATGTCTCAAGAAAGATAAAGCAGAAGAGGTGATGAAAGAGGTTCATACAGGAGCTTATGGTTCTCACTTAAATGGGATAATCCTAGCAAAGAAGATAATCAGACAGGGGTGCTACTAGATGAGCATGGAAAAGGATTGTATTAGAACCGTGAGACAATGCCATTAGTGTTAGATATATGAGAGCCTCAAACACCTTCCTCCAATGATATTGAATAGTTTATCATCTCCTTGGCCTTTTGCGGTATGGGGGATTGATATCATAAGAGAAATAAGACCAACAACATCAAATGAGCATAAGTACATAGTTATGGTAATTGATTACTTCTTTAAATGGGCAGAGGTTGAGTCTCTCAATGCTCTAAAGGCAAAAAAAATGGCCCAATTCATCGAGAAGAATCTCATTTGTAGATATGGGGTTCCACATCATGTAGTGATAGATAATAAGGTTCAGTTTCAATCAAAATGGTAGAGTTATTGTAGAAGTATGGGATCGAGCATCATAAGTGTTCACTATATCGATCTTAGGCTAATGGAGCAGTGGAAGCAGTAAATAAAAATATCAACAAAATCATCTCTAAGATGGTCAAAACTTATAAGGAATGGTATGAGTTTCTTCCTTTTACCTTGCAAGGGTATAGAACTACAACCAAAACTGCCACAGGCCAAACTTTGTTCTCCCTGGTGTACAACTGTGGAGCAGTTTTGCTAATAGAAACTAAGATCAAGTATCTAAGAGTAGTTATGGAGACCAAAACACCTGAGAGTGAATGGGCACGAAAAAGATATGATCATCTGGTGTCTATGGATGAGAAGAAGATGAATGCTTTATTTCATACTGAGATATACCAAAAGAGGATA
The DNA here is from genome assembly GCA_947683625.1 of Mallotus nudiflorus. Classification (NCBI taxonomy): domain Eukaryota; kingdom Viridiplantae; phylum Streptophyta; class Magnoliopsida; order Malpighiales; family Euphorbiaceae; genus Mallotus; species Mallotus nudiflorus. The sequence continues at coordinate 1,487,675 of CANTUR010000008.1, read as the reverse complement.
GCAAGGGCATTTAAAAAGAAGGTAAAGTCGGGGAAGATAAAAGCAGGGGATATGGTACTGAAACAATTCAGAGTAGTGGTGTTCGATCTAAGAGGAAAATTCAAACCAAATTGGGAAGGACCATACTTAGTCAAGTCAGTTCTGCCAAAGAGAACCGCTAAGATATCTGATCTTGAAGGGAATGAGTTCACTGAGCCCATTAACCTAGATTGCCTTAAGAAATACTATTTATAAAAATAAATAAAATTAGTATAAAGAAAATAAAAGTTCACTGACTAGAAAACCTAAAAAGGCTAGTCAAATAAAAATTAGGACATTCTCGCTGTTTAGAAAACCCACAAAGGGCTGGCAGGAAAAAATTAGGGAATAAAATAAAAGAAAAATAAGGGAGGTCTCACTGATTAGAAAACCCACAAAGGGTTGGTTAGGCAAAAATCAGGGAAATAAAATGTGAGTGAAAAATATTTAGTTAGAAAATTCAAAAGGACTAGCTGACAACAAAAGTTATGTCGTGTGATATAACAAATATACTCATTTTTCCCTAATTAATGAATCTTATTGAAATTGAAATTTTTTATGACATTGCATATTCTATCTTATTTATAATACATAATCACTATAAAGGAAAACAGAACATAAGAGATTAAAATTAGCTCTATGAAACCATTTTTGTTCTAGTGGTGCCTCTGTTTCTTCTTCCTCTGAGATTCATCATGTAAAGCTTGAATCCTCTTGTATCTAGAAAATTCGAGTAGCTTTGTAGCTTATATCATGACACAGATTTGAAAAGTAAAAATAAGAAGCCCGCTAAGTTAAAAACCCGAAAAGGTGGCTTAGGCAAAAGTTAGGGCATGCCTACTAAGTTGAAAACCCGAAAGAGTGGCTTAGGCAAAAGTTAAGGTAAAAAAATTAATTAACTCACTTAGGACCATCTGTTCATCTAAGTCTAATTTTAGGAAAGGGAAGTTTGAAACAGAGTAGTACAAAATATAGTTTATCCTAACTACAAATCATAAATGAAAGTAGCCTAGAATTAGTCATCCCTAGCTTCAATGTCAGGCCATGGGCTCCATCCTCTACTAGGATCATCATGGTGATAGGTATCTAGAGGTCTAGCAGATGAAGTACCAACACTGTAAGGATCAAGGCCTGAGTTAACAAGTTATTAGCAAAGCATCTCAATCTCCCGTTCTAGATCCCTAGAATAACTCTACATGTATAGGAAACATCATATCATATGCATTTCATACATACCATGCATACATTTTCATAATAAGTGTATATATACTTACTCGCCAACTATCTGTGACCTGCATAGTAAATAACCTTTGAGACAAGGTAAGTCTGTATAGATACTCTGCCTATGTCCGAGGAACCTATTTTGCAAAATTATACGAACATCATGAAGTGTACAGGTAATACAAGAAATAAGTCAGATAAACTCACATAAAAAGTATCTGCTGGAGAAAAGATGAGGAGCTGAACATCACTGAAATGTATTTGTTACTCAATCGGAGCCTAAACCACAGGAGCCCAATAGAGTATAAATATGTCAGGAAGGGGAACGTCTCTAAAAATAGTGCTAGCAAAAGCTCCCTCATAGCTGGTCCCAATATGTTGAGTGCGCTATGCATGGCCAGGACTAGACCCGAGGACCTTAGGTGCATTCTCAGGCTCAGGGGCAACCTTACTCTCTTGCGCAGTCTCAAACCCCTTATCAGCCTCCTTCATTGCTTCATCAATAAGGAAGTGAACCTCCTTATTTTATGAAAAGAAAACTATGAGAAAAGAATAAGCGATTGGAGAGTTCTAAGAAAGAAATGATTAAAAGTTATCTCAGCCTGATCAATAGGAACCTGCTTTAAAAGGGTCTCACATATGAACTGTCGATAATGGTAAAATTGCTCAAGAAAAATAGTGGCATCATATCCCTGTAATGCCTCTCTCAACTATAAGCTGTCGAATGAGAACTATAAAGCACTAAGTAGGGGACAACAATAGGAATACAACATCGGGAAGGTCCAAAGTGCCATCGGTATACTTGCTCTCCTAAATACCATATTCGACAACCATAACCAGAGAGCAAAACCCTCATCTCCTCAAGTCGTACTGTGGCATCCATGAAATTATATCGTTGGACGTCATCAGCTTCCTTCAGCCAATCAGAATAGATTTGCAAAATCAGGATTAGTTAAGTTTAACTTGTATTAAGTCATGAAGTACTAATGATTTTGTTTTCTTACTAGGTCCCACTTGATGGTGTTTAGCTGATTGCGATAGGTTTACAGAGTATTCCTGACACTCGCTAGATGGGAAGAGCCCTATCTCTGCATCAGGGAAAGACTCCTGTTAGAGCTGATAGCCTTAAAGCCTTAAATCAACCCAATCTCTATGCTCTAGATTTGAAAGATAGAATAAGTCAACAAAAAGAAAGAAAAGGAGAAGAGAAGAAGAGAAACAAAAAGGGGGCAAAATCATACGTAGGACATGCCAGAAGTCTCACATGGTGATAGTGCCTCTACAGACAGTGTCCAATCTGTAACACAAATAAGCCAATGCTACAGATCCCTAGTCGAGGGTGATAACTCGATCTAAGTCTCAAAGAGGGTTGAGAAGGGCAATATTGACCTTGTGACTAGTCTCGCAGAAGAGGGTTATGCCAAGTAAGATCATGAGGAAGCACCTCACCTTATAAGCCATTTAATAAGGTGTGGTGGTAGAAAGACGTCTAAATTGCTTGACCAATCTTTTAATTCTTCTATGCTAGGACAAGTCCAATCAAATCTCACACATACTAACTCCGTGCATGTTTAGGAAGACTGTAGTAACTAATATTGAAAGAAATGGGAATCCCTTCCAAGGCAATCTTAGTGATCGTAGAAAAACTCATAAGTGAAATAGTCAACTTGCCTACACGAGTATAGAATGTATGGGTGGTGTCCATCCACTACTTAATTAGTACGAATAAAGAATGGTGAGCAGTCAAAAGCCTAGAGACAAATTGTTTGAACCTGGAGGCCTAGACCAATTGTGCAACATCCCTCGGTAGCTTGTGGAATAATTCACGAGCTATGAAAAAATAGCCCGTGAACTTCATCAACCGTTTGGAGTATTTCAAGAACAAATGAGCAAAATAATAAATAAATATTCCTTTAAAAAATGAAATAAACCGAATCGATCGGTTCAATTTTGAACCAGACTGCCGGCTCAATTTGAACTAGACCGATCGACGTTATAGAATGCTGATCGGCATTCCAGCAATGCCAGTCGATGATGGTTCATTGTGGGTTGGCATTTCTCAGTTCAAACGATAATTTAGACTCCTGACCTGACACCTAGTCGACTATTCACCTAAAACTCAATACTTTCGAGTTTAATTTTTAAATTTTCATGCATTTTTTAGTGATTTTTAATCCAACTTCAATAATATAAACACTAATTTACATTCTAAAATTAATTCTAATTACTAACTATATGAATAAATTTTTTACAGGAATAAATAGAGGTGGGAAGTGTTACCTCATTGCCCATATTTGTGCACCTATAATGGTGAAGGCGAGTCAAAGAAAGCACATTAGAACCTTCTCAAAGTTTAAGGTTATTCTGAGAACAATGGAGAGGCACAATGGTCAGATCAGTTGAAATCTCTATTCCTTTGTATAGCCTATATTATGGGTCAGCCATAGGACCTGACAGATTATGAATCGGACTTCAGATGGGCAAGAAATCAAAAGAAGAAAATCAAAGATAAGGGAAACAAATAGAGAGGGAAATCAAAGAATTGCATCAAAAATAAGGAGGGAAGTGTCTTATAAATGAAAAGTATTCATTTTGGTCCCTTAATTACGCATGCATTGAAAATTATGTTTTTCTTTGCAATTTCATCCATAATTGCATTTTAGTTAGGATTTAATTACTAAATAATTTATTTAACTCACGTCATCAATCAATTAATTATGTTTGTATTTATTCTGAATTATTTGTCAAGTACAGAATACAGAATATTACAAAATTCAACTTTGCATTTCTACATGCATCATTCCAATCAAATGTCAAAATTCGTTTCATGTTACACAGTAGCTAAAACATAAATTTTTAAATTATCATGTTATGTGATGCACAATAGTCATAACATGAATTTCGAATTCCACATGTTATATACTTCAAAAGCGGTTATAACACAACCTTTTTCAGACTTTTTACCACCAGACACTACACAATAGTTATGGTGATATTGCTAGACATTCCATAGGAATTATAGCAGATTTTAAATCGCTAGATGCTCCACAAGAACTACAACACCATTTTTAAAGCTTGTTAGACATCCTACAGGGAATATAGTAAGGGTCATTGCATTCATTTTGTTAGAATGTCCTACAGGGAATACAATGAAATTCATTATCACTAGACATTCCAAAGGGAATATAGTGCAATCCACTAGACATTACACAGTAGTTATGGTATTATTGCCAAACATTTCACAGGAACTATAACATGTCTTCAAATCACAAGTCGCTAAACGTTCCAAGGGGAATATAGAGAAATGCATAAGTTTCACTAGACATTCCATTAGAAATATAGTGAAACATATTAAACATAGCATCTTGCTTAAAATTGCTCAGTAATTTAAGCATCAGCAGGTCAATTAGGATAAAATGAAGTACCCAAATTCTTTCTTTCAAAATTGTGTGCTACTATTGCTTTGCCACAATTTGTCAAGCAAATAGTGACAAAGGAGGGCAAATGTATGCACTTAATTTTGGAATACAATTGTGCACATGTACGATAAAAGCCCCTATGATGAAAATCTAATTGAAAATTAATCTTTGGTGTCAAGTTTCATGATTTAAAGTACTAAATTGTAACATTTTGTGGATTTAATTACAAAATTGGTTTTTTAGGGATTTGATTACAAAAATTAAAAAATTTTGAGGTCCTTTTTCGTAATTTAAAAAAATATTTAATTTTGGTCAATCGGCATTTAATGCCGATCAGCATTATGCAATGCCGACCAATACTATGTAATGTCAATCAACATTACGTAATGCCAGTCGGCATTACAGGTGAAAATTGACATTTTGGAATGCCGATTCTTACTAAAAAGTGTTTCTTTACATGCTTTTTTATGTTGATTTTGTATTTTTCAATTTTTATTGGTCCAGGACAGTGTGAGTATTTATTTTAAAATCCTATCGCTTATCATCTCGTTATCTTGATTTAAAAGTTAAAAAAATAAGCAGACTGAGAGACTCTTGATCTCACTCCTAGCTATCACGTAACCTTCTTGCATGATCACAGGAGCTAAGATAGTTGGGTCTTACTTTAAAACCTAAAAGGGGAGGTTATGAAGGGAGCGAGCAGGTGAGAGAGCGAAAAAGAGCTGAAAGGCTGAGAGAAAGTCTATGAAAAAAAAAGAGAGAAAAAAATAGTTATGAAAAAACCAGAGAGAATAAAAAATACCCTAATTAGCTATTGCAAAAACGGTGACAATTCAAATCTGAGGGGCATTCAAATAGTATTTACACAACATCTTCTACCCTTCTTTTTCCTCTTTTATTTTGATTTGATTTATTTATTTTATTTTTTATTTGATTCCTTACTGATTATTTTTTTTATTGATGTTTTGTGACAATCTGGAGATGAAAGTGGTGATATGAAATTTTGGTAGTGATTATTGGAAGAATCCATGGAATGCCATGGATTAAGATTTATAAAACCCCGTAGGCTTTAGGATTTATGATTTCTGCGTTCTTTTAATTTGCTTTTATTTTGGGTTGTAATTAATTTGATTTTAATTTATGCAAAGTAGTTTGTAATAGCCCCAATAGTGGAAAATAGCAGAATTTTATATTTTCTGCACTAAAATTGATTTGTAATTTAGGTTTAATTGGATAAAAATCAATTAAAAGTAATGGTGGCCTTAGATTAATTTAGGGTCACATATAAATTGATTTACGATTTTTTTTTTAGAAAATCACATAAATAATGTGTTTGATATGATTTTGTTATGATATTTTGTTTAGGTTTTGTTTTTGGATCTTTTAGTTCTTTGGACCCCAAGCCCACAATAGATCTAAACCCACTAAATAAAAATAGGTTTAAAAATGGTTTAGATTAACTAACTAAAATCAATTTAGACCCATTAGATTAATTTAGACTTAGGCTTATTTTAAGGTTAACTAAAATTAATTTAGACATAGCTCAACCCATTAATTTCATTTCTTTTAAAATAAATAGATTTAGAATCACATCACTTAAATTAAGACTAAGTTAGACTTAGACCCACTTATTAATTTAATTTCTTCTTCAAAATTTGGTAGACTTAGGACTATTCCCTTAGTTAAATTAAAATAAATTGACTTAAGTTTACTAAAATTAATTAAAAATGTAGGTCTTTTTCTAGACCACTTCACTTGTAAAAAATATATATATAGAATTAGCCAACTTTAATAAAATTAACCTAGTTTAGACTTAAGGACGCTACCTTTTGTATGCATTTTTTACATGTAATTTTAAGACTTGTTGCCTTTTTTTTTGGGTTAGATGGATGTTTAATTAAGGTTTAAATAAAATTTTATATAATTAGACAATAAAATAGTAATTTATAAAATGAATCTAAATGAATATAAGACTGAAAAAAGTTAGTATTCCATTCCCAGAATCTCCTAGTTATGGTGCTAGCTTTCTTTTAATGAATCGAGTACCACCAAAACAATTTATTCCAGTTATTACCTTGGGTGGTGACTCCTCATCTCCACGCTATGTTTTTGTGATAATGGTTAGTGTGTTCCCTAGGTCCCTAAGCACAAACAGTGTCGCGATTGCTGAAATCTTGAGCGCGCACTAAACCCTGCTGTCTACAAGCGACGCCTTGCCTCTAGCCATGGATGCAATGGGGAGTTGCCTCTTTACAAAGAGGCATTGCCTCTATAAACTAAAATGGGCTCAACAGTATAGGCTTGATCAAAATAGTAAAAGAAATATAATAAATCATGTAAAAACCATGCAAATGCAACCAAAATTCATGTAAAATTTTAAACCAAACATGTAAAATTCTAACTAACATACTAAATTTTAACTAACAAAATACATAAAAATACTCCTACCATCCTTTTGATAAAGTGACTGAAAAATGAGCAAATTCAGAGAACAAAATTTTAATTATATAAATAGTGATTTTGAATAGTGAAAACCATGCAAAAATATGAAATGAAACTAAACTCACGTAAACTCAAGAAAAAGCCATAAAGCCACATAAGCGTTAGGCAGGAACCATAAAGAAAAGCTGTATAGCCATGCAGGCATCAGGCGGAGAAACACAAGAGAAGCCATATAATCATGCACACATCAACCGAGAAAACATAAGAAAAAGCCACATAGGCACACAGGCATCAGGCGAGAACACAAAAAAAAAAAGCTATTTAGTAACATAGGCATTAGACAAAAACAACAATAACGAATACCATATAACCTCAGGGGCATTAGGTAAGACCGACAAATAAACAAAAACATGCATAAACTAAGATCAAATAGAAAGCGCCATATAACCTTTAAGACATTAGGTGGAGACAATTAAACAAACAACTTAGAATAAGATTAATTCAAGATAAGCCATATAATCGGACGAAGACAACAAAGCCTCACAAGTATTTAGGAAAAATCAACCAACATAACAGTATTGCAACTATACATCAGAGCTAGCCCACTTTTGGAAAACATCCAGAAAAGAGTTCAAAATCAATATATGCATGGTCATAATCTTTAAAAACTCTCAAAAATGATTTGATAACACACACTGGCGTGGTGTGTGGAATGCTGACAAAAAACATGCATTTATTCTAATGTGCACATGTATGAGATGTCAAAATAATTCTTGCAAAAATTTTATGTATGCATGAGCTAACAGAAAACAAGAACTCTTAAATGATTTAGCCAAATGTCTTTTCTATTTAAAGTTAATCTTTGGGAACTGGTCCTCCTTCCATCGAAGAATCTGAATCCTAATGGCCCTTATTTTTCAAATTATTTCAATATAATTCGAGATATGTAGTGTTAATAAAATTTAAAAGTTTTATTTATTTATTTATTATTATTCATGATTAATAATTACTACTTTTATGTTAAATGCATTTTCTACGTAAACGTTTATTTTTGGAAACTTATTATTTAAACATTTAATTTACATTATTGATGTTATTTTTGGATAGTATTATTTTAATATTATTATTTTAAGTACATTATTATTATTTTTATTGTTTGACATTATTTTTATTAGTAAATTATTTCATTAATATTGTTTATATTATTACTATTAATTGTTAATGTATGTGTGTCTATACATATGTATGGTTATACTATATTGTGTGTGTATGACTATATTTATATATATGTATACTATTTTGTGTGGTGGAGATTAATCTAAGATAAGTTAAGTTTATATATATATATATAAAGAAGAAAGAAAACTTACAGAAACAGAAATGGCGAGGAACCACCTGCTGCCGCTGCTATTGCTTCTACTAGTTCCGACAATAGGGAAGAAGGAAGAGAAGGGAGGAGAAGATGACGGTGATGACAGGAGGAAGGTGGTCGATCGGTGGTGCAACGGGTAGGGAATTTTTGGAATTTATATGAATTTTGGTTAATTTTTTATTATTTTATTATTATTTATTGAATTTTCTTAAATTAATTATTTTCATTATGAATTTGGTTAATTTGGTGTTATTATATATTGTTATTAATTTTTATGTTGAGAAAATAATTTTTGGGAATATTATATAATTTTTAAGAATATTTTTATATTATGTATATATTGGAATATTGGGTTAAAGTTATATTTTTGTTAGAAATATTGTTTAATTATGAATTTTAGATAATATTAGAATAATATATGTTGATAAAGTAATTTTAATGATTTTATAAAATTTTTGAGGAATATTAATTATATTATGTATATTTTGAATTATTGGGTTAATTGTGCAACTTTGTGAAAATTATAGTTAAATATTATGTTTTAAATGGTTTTAGAATTATTTAAGGTAATAAAATGATTTTTATAAATTATGTACTATTTTTAATTAATTAATACTAATTTTTGAAAATTATTTTCAAATAATATATTATTTATTATATTGGTGATTAAATGAGTTTTTAATTACTTTTAATATATTTTATGCTATTTAAGCTATTTGAATATATAAAAGTGAATTTTTACTATTTTATATTGAATTATTGAAAAATTGGATTTTTAATAATATTATATTATTATTTGGGATTTTTATTTAACTATTGTGTAAATAATTATATTTAGTGTTTTAATGTTTAAATATATTATATTTTGATATTTTGAGGATATTTGTGGAATTTATTGATTTTTAGTATATTTATTATATTAAATGTATTTTTGGTGAAATTGTGAACTTTGGTTGAAAAATTGTGCAGTTCAGGATCCCAACTGAAGGTGTTGAGTATTCCGTGATTAGAAGTGTGTTTTCTTGCAGGATCGACTCTTCTTTTTAGTAGAGAGATGTCTATTTTACAGAGTAAGTTCTGCTGAATTTTCGATAGAATTCTCATAAAATATAACATCGAGTCGATCCTGAAATTATGTGTTTGTCTGAAATTCTAATCCTTCGTTAGAATCTTCTTTTAGAAATTCTCAGAATATTTAGTTAGACTATATTCTGATTTTGTGATTATTTATGCTTTTTAGTTGCGTTGAGACCAAAGCCTATCAGAACAGACCCAACGAGTAAGTCTCGAGGAGCGAAAACTTATAAGTTATTATATTATATTATATATATATATATATATATATATATATATATATATATATATATATATATATATATATATATATATATATACATTGTATTTAGGATGCATGATTTAGGATTTTTCATTTTCATTATATGTTTTAAAAGTGATTTAATTTATTAAATGATTTTGTATATTTTCAGTTTATTTTTAGTATATTTTGATATATATTCTTGCATATTTTCAATATACATTTAGTATATCTTCGGTATATTTAGGGTTTATTTTGATATATGCATGTTATATAAATTTGTTATATTTTCAGTATATTCTCATATATTGAATGCCATTTTATTTTAATTGTGCATTTTATTATTTTTCTTAAATATACGTGATTTTTACTTGAAGGATATCGATAGAAGATGCTACTTAGTGGGTTGCACTAGGACCGAGTATGTACCGGTGCGATAGATTTTAGGGTTGATTTACTAACTTATTTGAGGTGACATTTGATTGATTATTTATTGAAATTGATGTGATTGAGTAGTGTGATTACGAGAGCTCGGTTAACTTAGTGTCTCGGAGTCAATCACACTGACAGTGAGACTACTGAAGCTCTGTTAACCTAGTGTCTCGAGGCCAATCTCCTGTCTAAAATGGAACAAGAGAATTAATTTGGAATTAAGTGAGCCTGTATGGCTAGAGAGATATTTTTGTTTGAGGTTACAATTATATTAGGGTTCTATTTGATCCTTTAATTATTAAAATAAACGTTTTTTGCATTTATTACATATATAAGAGGCATTTGTGTGAAATGGCTGTATATGTATATATATGTGGATGCTTGACAGTATATGGTTTACATTGCATGTATATATTATAATAATTCACTCAGTGAGGTCTGACCCCCCTCAATATTTTTTTAGGAGATTCCTCTTCTTCATACCTCGGTAGTAGACTTATACGTCGGACTTCTTTCACCCCAGCTAGTTTAAGTAAATTGCTTATCTGAACCTCATTGTATTCTAGAAAACTGCAGCAATTGTATTTTGTATCAGTGGTATATTGTCTCTTGTAAGAGACCTGTCTCTAAATATTATGTAAATTTTTTTATTTTATGTAATGAAATTTGAATATTTATTTTCTAACGATTAAAGTTTTAATTTTATTGTATTTTTATTTATTTAATTGCATGTGCTTTTATTTTTAAGGCTTACTATGGATTTCGAATTCAAAAGAATTCTCATTCCCTAACGCTGGTCATGATTTGGGTCGTGACACCAGTGACCTTCATATAGGTGACGTATTGCTTCAGATGCATATGAGGGTCATTAGTACTAGAGTATTTCTTCATATTTGGGAATTTGTATTTCGGAGGCAATAGTTCTTCATTCTCTAAATCTAGGTCCAATTTGGCAAAGTTAGGATTGAGTCCATGCTTCTTCAGTGTAATTTGCAATTGATCCATTTGCCTTTGCATATCTTTCATCCATTATGACTCAATTAGATTTGCTGGTGCTTCCAATGTTTCTTTGAATGGCTCATCAACAACAGTTCTGGTTTCAAATTCTTATATATTCTTAGGCATCTTTCCCATTATCTCAGCAAACATGTCCCTAACCATCTGTTGCATGTCATCTCCGATCTCTTTCAATAGTTCTTTGTTGAAAGCTTCAACATCAAAATTAGAGGGTCCTGCATCTTGCTTTCTTTGTTAAGTGGTCTCAATTGTTTGATTGGATCCTCGATATTAGTGGGCCAAATTTCTTTGATCTACTTCCAAATAAGAAAAGGTTTATGTCTAGGAAAAATGCATTTTTAAAAGTTGCAATGAATGTCATGTATGCATAAAATGCAAGATTTTTTTTTTGAAAATTAAAATGAATGTCATGTATGCACGAAATTCAATTTTTTTTATGTGAACAGAAATAGACAGACAAACAAACAAATAAGCCATGAATTTAAGCATGATTACTGCTACCCTTATTCCTCCCACACATGTATTCAATGGTGAGTTTCTTATCCTAAGATTTTTAGTCTAAGTTTTAATTATCAATGGGGGATAACAAAACCAATGTATGCAAGATAACTCTCAAAGTGAACAAACAAGTAGCAAGCCTTCGCATAAAAACAAGGTCCATCATAATGGATCATAGAGGCATAAAAGGCCTACTTTAACATAGTCCATTTACAATAGGCCAAGATTTTATGCCAAGGTCCACCATATAACATCAAACACATGCATTTTGGAATATCATAAAGGAAGATGCTAGGTTACTACATGAGCTGAGTGTCGGGTGAAAAAAGCTTTAGTTCCCATAGTGATATACCTCCATTATGTCTCCCCACTCAGGGGTCCGTGCGACGTGGATAAGTACGTGCTATGAGTGATAATAATCAAATATTATCGGGTTATTCGGGACTGAGTGCTCATTGTGTGAAAATGTGTAGTGAATATAAAAGATGCAAAAGAAATAAGAAAATAATTAAAAATGATAAAACACAAAACACTAGAATCAGTTTCTCTATCCCCAGTGGAGTTACCACTGTAGGCGGCGAGATTTAGCGCGCGCCTAAATGTTTGGCAACCACGACATTGTGTGGGCTTGAAGCCCATTAGGAAATACAAAGTAGGTTTTAAAGCTTAATCGGAGATGAAATTGCACCCGGATGAGAGCTGGGACACATTTATACAACAACTGGATTTCACAGAGGTTCCTAGAAGCCGTCATCAAAGAATAGGTTCGAAAATTGGGTATGGCCTTTTGAAATGCCCACCCAACCTTGCTATTGGCATCCATTTGTGTTTTGTAATTTATTATCTTTAATTATTCAATTATTTTTTTATAACATACAAATTACAATTGTCTTCAAACAATTTGTCAAAATTAAAGCAAATGAGTGTAGTGTGTGAGGGCTATGAGTGGTGTGTGTAGTTGTAATATCCCGTGTTTTTAAATATTTTAATACTGTACCGGGATATACAGTGTTAATAATTTTTGTATATATATTACGATATTTTTACGAGTTGGTATGTATTTAAAATCTATTTTAATTATTGTGTCTTATTTACAGTGCTTTACGTAAAATTTTCTCGGGACTTTCATTTTCGGGGAAATTTTCATGTAAATACTTTATTATTAATTATTTTAAATAGATTTCGGACTTGCATGAACTCATACATATTTTTAAATTACTAAATAAAGCCTATGTGTGTGTATATTTATTTAATTAGGGTTTAATATATTACCCTAATATTTTATTATTTATTTATTAGTTTTATTGTTATTTAATTATTTTTATTTATTATTAAATTTTAAAATATTAAATAATAATGTGTGGTGTGTGATTTTTCTCAAATATTTTATTAAAAAATTATTTTATTTATTTATTTTTCTTTTTTCTTTTTCTTTTTCTTTTTCTTTCTTTTTCTTTTTCTTTTCTTTTTTTCCTTTTCTTTTCTTCTTCTTCTTCTTCCTTCCCGTGCCCGATCACCAACCACCATCTGCAACTGTCGTTCCCTTACCGTCGGTGTGCCGCCAGCAGCTCCGCCTTCCCCAGCCAGCTGCTCCGCCGCCCCAAGCTCCTTCCCCGGCGCCGGCTAGCCCCATTTTCCCCATTTTGGCCGAAACTCCTCTCCTTGCCGTTCATCAACTTTTCGGCCACCATTTTCAACACCGCTGGTCACTTTCTTCTCCTTGAGCTCCGATGAGTGTGATTCTAGCTTTGGTTTGAGCTTAAATGGTCTTGATTTGCTTAGGTTTCAAATTTTTGATTTCGGCCACATTAGGGTTTTTGATTTTTTGAGCTTCTAATTGATTGATTCATAAAAACTCCCTTCACAAATGTTGATCCTAGTAGCTTAATGTACATGTGTGAATTTTTTTGGAATTTTTGGAGATTATTTTGATTTTTGGGTATTTTTGAATATTTTAATATTATTTTCTAATTTTCGGAAATTAATTAATTAAATTATGAAATTGTGTTTTATGGTTAAATTAGGTGTTTAAATGAATTATAGGAATTTATTTGGAATTTTTATGAATTTCTAAGTATTTATTTTGAATTATTTAAGTTTATGTAATTTTTGGAAAATAGGGTTAATTGTGTATTTAATTGAAATTAATTGGTTAATTGAGTTTAATTATTGATATTATTGATAAATATGTTGAGAAAATTAATTTTAGATAATTGTATAATTTTTGGTGAATTTTTGAAGTAATTATAGTATATTTATATATATAAGGGCATTTTGGTAATTTTACCCTAAATTGTCTAAAAATGTAATTTAATTGGTTTTAATAGTTATTTAAGGTATAAAAATGATTTCTATAAATTATTTGGTATTTTTAACTAATTAAAACTATTTTTCGTGAATTATTTTCAATTATATATATAATATACGATTTTTCTAATAAAATGAGTTTTTATCGGTTTTTACAGTGTTTTAAGGATAATTATGTAATTTCTATTTATAAAATGTATTTCTATGTTATAAGGGTATTTTTGGTATTTTTGAAATTATTCTGTGTTTGTGGACCCCGGTCGGTAGACTGTAGTTTGGAGTCCGACCGAGGGGTTGCAGATTTGTTGTTGAGCCTGTTTTTCAAAGTGTGTTTCTTTGCAGGGTCAGCTCTACTCTTTGAGTAGAGAGATGTCCATTTTACAGGGGAGGTTCTGCCGAATTTTTGATAGAATTCTCGTAAAACGTGATGTCCGGTCGATCCCTAGTCCTGTTTCTGTGTTTAATATTCTAGATCGAGTTTCTAGAATTTTTTGTTAGGTTTATTCTGATTTCTATCATTATTGTTTGTCTAGTTGTGCCGAGACCGAGGCCTAGTGGACCAGGCCCATCGGATCCATCTCGTGGAGCGCACTAATTTGTGAGTTGCTATTTTATATATATATGCTTAGGATGCATGATTTAGAAATGCAGGTTTATTTTGATTAAATATGCATAAATAATTTGATGATTTCTTAAGTTTATATTTAGTTTAACTTGGTATATATTAAATTATATGCATGTTTTGTTAATAAATTATATTTAAAATGTTTTCAAATATATTTCTAGCTTAATTTATAATTTGATTTAATTCATTTGACGTATATATACTCGAAATATACCTGGTTTACTTTTGATATATTTCCGGTATATATATGGTTTATTGTTATTTTATTTAAATTCATGCATCATTTATTTGTGAATGGATGTTTTATATTTATTAATGAAGGATATCAATAGAACGTGCTACCTAGTGGGCAGCACTAGGACCGAGTACGTACCGATGCGCTTATAGCAAATAGGCTATACTACTAACTATTTGTGGATATTGATTGAAATTGATTAATTGATGTGTGAGAAAGGATTTGGGAGTGTGATTGCTGGAGCTCGGTTGACCAAGTGTCTCAGGGCCAATCACACTGGCAGTCAGACTGCTAGAGCTCGGTTGACTTAGTGTCTCGGGGCCAGTCTACTGTCTAAATGGATTAAGTGGATATATTTGGAATAAGTGAGCCTGTATGGCTAGAGTATTGTCTAACACTGTTTGAGGTTTCGATATTCTAGGGTTCTATTTGATCCTTCATAAAAGATGACTTTCAATAAAATATATATAAAATGATTTTATTGCATCTGTATGCATTGTCATTTAGTGTGTATGTATATATATTATAGTAATTCACTCAGTGAGGTCTGACTCCCCTCCGTTGACAATTTTTCAGGAGAGTCAACATTTTCAGACCTCAGTAGCAGGCCTGTACGCCGGATTTCTTCCGCCCCGGTTTCTTGGTGTAAACTGCTTATTTGAATCTTGAGTTTTATTTTATTTAGACACTGCAGTAATCAATAAATATTTAAAGAGATGTTGTATTATATATTTGAACTGGATTTGTATTAAAGGAGTTTATATATATGTGATGATGAGGATTTGATTTAAATTCAGTTGGTGCAAATATTATTATTATATTAATGATTTTTATTTCTGCTGCATCATATATTATTATTATTACTATTGCATGTTTATTTTATTTTTAGGCTTGCTACGGGTTTCGGATTCGAAAGAATTCCCGTTTCCTAGCGCCGGTCATGGCCTCTGTTTTGGGTCGTGACAGTAGTGTATGAGTGCAAAATAATTGAGTGAGTGGTTAATGTATATGTATTTGAATGATAAAAGTAAATTTTGGTGTAATAGTGAATTTATTTTTTTAGTGAAAATAGTTTTTTGTTCACTATTTTATTGTCCTAGTAATAATTATTTTATTATTAATTTTATACACTCCAGCCGGTGATTTAGTACTTTTCCTTATTGGAAGTTTTGGCCACAATCTCACATTCTTATTGCTGTTAAGCTAAAACTTATTAATAAAATGAGCAATAAAACGTTAACATGCTTAGAGAAGTTTTGGGGTGTGTCTATTTCCATAAATATTTTTAGTTAAAAAAACTCTTTGAATAATTCTTTATTCTATTATATTTCTTAGAAAATAATCACATTATTTTTTACAAAATAAATTTTATTATAGAATAATTATTATTAATGTTTGAGTAGAAGGAAATATAAATAAAGTAATAAAAAGACATTTTTACTAGAAAATATCTTTTTTAATATGATTTCATTAACTCCAAATGATAGTTTTAAATAAAAAAATTATTGTTTAATATTTTGTGACAATATAAGTATTGCATGTTTAAATTTTTTCTAAGTTACGTATGTTTAAATTTTTTCTTTTATTTTTTAAGTTATATCTCTTTATTTTTTATTTTTTTAAAACAAATTATTTGCTGACAAATTTTTTAAACTTTATTTTTTTAATTTTTTGAGTTCAAAATAATTTTACAGAAATTTATTATGTGCTTAATATTATACTATTGTTTAATTTATTTGATTTTATAATGTCACGACCCAAACCAGAAGTCATGATCGGCGTTAGGGAATGAAAATTTTTTTGAATCCGAAACCTGTAGCAAGCGTTAAAAATAAAAACACATGCAATAAATATAAAAATATGCCAGAATTAAAAATTTATTTAATATAAAAATAAATCTTATATGTCATATCATAATAGAAATATTTCATACAATATGTGGATACATAAATCTCAAAACCAAAACAACACACTACTGATATAATAACACTACTATTGCAGTCTCTAGAATACAATAAGAGTTCATATAATAAATTTACATAATCTAGCTGGAGCTGAAGAAGATCGATGAAGAGGTCTACTACTGAAGTCTGAAGAAGAAGAATTTTCTGAAAAAAAAAATATTGAGGGGGATCAGACCTCACTGAGTGAATTATTATAATATATATACATGCAACCTAAAGCCATCTGCAGTCAAGCATCGGTATAAATATAAATATATACAAACATTTCACACAAATGGTAAAATCCACTTTTATATGTAATAAGTGCAGAAAAAGTTTATTTAAGTGAAGGATCAAATAGAATTCTAAATATTCACAACCTCAATCATAAAACTCACTAGCCATATATGTTTACTTAATTCCAAGGTAATTCTCTTATTCCATTTTGGACAGTAGACTGGCCCCAAGACACTAAGTTAACTGAGCTCCCACAGTCTCACTATTAGTGTGATTGGTCCCAAGACACTATGTCAACCGAGTTCTCGCAATCACACTACTCCCTCACTGAAATTCTCAATAATCAAAAATAAAAGTTCACCTCAAATGATTTCTTAATATTGACCCTAAAGTCTAACAAACTGGTACATACACAATCCTAGTGCAGCTCACTAGTTAGCATGTTCTATCGATATCCTTCAATAAATCATATATTTGATGAAAATAATAAAATGCATAATTAAAACATAATGGCATCCATTTCATAAAAAAAATATCCCAATTATATTCCAAATATATACTAGGCACATACTAAAAATATCAAATATATATGCCAAATATATACCAAAATATACCACAAGTATACCAAACATATACCGAATATATATGCTGAGTATATATCAAAATATACTAAATATATATATCACATATATACCAAATATATATTAAAAACATATATATATCACATATATACCAAATATATACTAAAAACATACCAAGCATATATGTTACATATATAGCAAATATACTAAAAATATACTAAAAGTATACTAAAAATAGGCTTAATCATTTCATAAAACAATTCATGTTTAAATACATAGTGAAAACATAAATGCTCATAATCATGTATCCTATATGCAATGCATATATAAAATAATAACTTACAGGTTTATGCTCCTCGAGACAGACTCGACGGGTCTGATCCAATGAGCCTCTGTCTCGGTACAATTATAGAAAAATAAATAATAATAATAATAAAATCAAAATCGAATACCTAATTTATATTTCTAGGAATTATAAAGGACGACTCAATCTACGACACGACTCGATCATAATTCAAAAACTCAAGATCAACCCGACGTCACATTTTACGAAAAATCTATTTAAAATTCGATAGAGTCTCCTTTGTAAAACGGATATCTTTCTATTGAAAGTAGAGTCGATCCTACAAGCAAATACACTTATATATTCACAAATGCTCACTACCTCGGGTTGGGACCTCGAACTACATAATTTTCTAATCGAGGTTCACAATTCACAATAAAATCAATATTTCATAATAATATAAAAAAAATATTAAAATCCATAAACACCAATAAAAAACCATAATATATTATATTTAAATAACAAAAACATTAAAACTAATTATTTTCAAAATAGTTAATAAAATCTCAATAATTATATAATATTAATAGAAAATCTAATTTTTTTATTATTCAAAATAAAATAGTAAAATTCATAATTAATTATTTAAATAGTTTAAATATATAATAAAAATAGTTAAAAACTCATTTAATCACAAAAATAATAAATAAAACTATTATTTGAATATAATTTCAGAAATTATTATTAATTAGTTAAAACAGAAAAAAATTCATAAAAATTATTTTAATACTAATTATTATCCCAAAATTAATCAAAACATACTAATTAACCATAATATCAATTAAAACACAAAATTCACTAATTTATTTTAATTTTTCCAAAAATTAATTTTTCACATAAACTTCCAAAAATTAATAGTAATTAATCAGAACACAATTTCTATAAACTTCCTTCACAAACTATGTTTTAAATAATTCAAAAAATTTATTGAAAATAAAAATATTTTCTAGCAAGGGTCACCAAAACAGTGACTCACTGGAAAATTCAAACCCAAAAATCAAATAATTCAAAAAAAATCAACAAAAATTATATATGCATAGATTAAGCCACCTTAAACAATATTTCTAAAGACACTTAGCCTAAAACACAAAAAATCAAGATTAAAAAAAATAAAAACTAAAATTAACCTAAATGAAAACTTGAATAAAACTCACCAATGGAAGAATTTAAACTCAAACCGAGTTTGGAAATGGCTTCCCTAGAGCTAGAGGATTCCAAAGAGTTCGGGAATGTGAGCTAAGGCTACCGAAATCAATGTCAGCGATGATGGAAGCTTCATGCTGCTACTTCGGTTTCAGGCGATTTTCAGCGATGGACAGGCACTCTATTGGTGGGAGGAGGAAGAAGAGGAAGAGGGAAGGTGATGACAATGAGTAGTGGTGGTGGCTTGTGTTGGCTCCGGTGAGGCTGTGGGTAGCGTTGCAACTTGCGGGGAAACAAGGGAGAAGAAACGGGAAAGAAAAGGAAACAAAAAGAAAAGAAGACAGAAGAGAACACCCGAAAATGTCTTGACTCATATATATATATATATAATACACTATATAACACATGCATAATTAATAAAATAATAACACTAATGATAATAACAATAATAAGTAATAATAATAATAATAATAACAATAACAATAATAATAATAATAATAATAATAATATCTTTTACGTATGAAAATATTTAAAATAAAATAAGTAAATATTATTCACTAATAATTATAATATAGAAAAATTAAAATATCATTAACACTGCATATCTCAAAATAAATTTTAATAATTTAAAATATTGAATCATTACATATATCACTTTATTTTATAATAATATTTCAACAAAAATTAATTAGTGATTTTAATTTTAAAAAGTAAATAAATATTTATTTACTTTTTTTTTTTTGTTTCAATCTAGAAATTAAACTCCTGATTATATATTATTATACCAAACTTAAGTTTTGTTAGTTTAAAAAAAAAACTTATGTTCAGTTGTCCATTAATATTGTTTATATTTTAATGATAATAGAAATTAAGCGTCAGCATTTCTTAACTTAATCGTTAATTAACTCCAACGACGCCATTAATTAATTAGAGAACGTCCTAAAGTCTGAACACCCATCAATCAACAATTTGGCTGTCAATTTCGTTCATCTACTGCTGGAAATTATAATTAGGCTTCAAATTAGTCGGCTGGTCAAATATATCACAAAAGACTTTTTTGTTGTTGGCTGCAAATCGGTATTGCTTCTTTTACAATCCAATTTCATGCCTTTCAGAATTTAGCTCTGATAGTGGCCCTATCTTGTTGAATTTCTGCTACCCGGGATGGAGATAGGTTCAATGTGAATTAATTAAAATTCTAATGAAATTCAGAAAATTATTTAAACTGACATTTTATTAGTTTTTCTTTTATGAGATTCAAATAATTCATATTGAAAACAACATTTGATTGGACCAACCCAACGGTAGTCTTTTGTACTTTATTTTTACGTTCCGTTGCAGCTTTTCTGTATCAATTCTCACAAAGTAGACACATGAAAATGCAGGCCAGCATATACTAAATAGAGATTTATTCTTCAACTGCAACAGTCCATAACAATCTTTTTAAATAAGCACAAACTATTTCACTTCTCTGCTTTTATAGTTTTCTTGGCTTTACAAGGACATGTAAAGGGTGAAGCTTGCGAGTTGTGAGTCCAACAGTATCAACATTTTCTTCTTCTCCATCTTTCAGCCTCCACTCGAATTCTTGCACTAGTCTCCCTACTGACATGCTTCCTATCAGCAATGCCTGACGAGCTCCTGCACACACTCTCTTTCCAGCTCCAAAAGCCATAGTCTTCTGCAAGTCCACGGGATCATATGTTCCATCAAGAAATCTCTCAGGATTCCACTCTTCAGGGTTTATCCATCGCTTCTTGTCCATGTTGCACCCATAAATATTAATAGCAATCTGCAGGGTCCAATCACAAGTCAAATTAATTTGATAAACCAAATATTAATAGGAGACAAAGAAAAGACTGTAAATAAACAGACAAACCTCGCTTCCTGCAGGAATGTAACTCCCCCCTAACTCTGTATCTTCATGCACGTGTCGCAATGGTACAACTGGAGCTGGACTATATTTCCTAATAGTTTCATGGAAAACAGCATCCAGGTATGGCAGTTGGGACAAGTGTTCCTCGGTGATCTTTTCAGACCCGCATACATTTTGGATCTCGCGGTAAAGCATGTCCTATCATATGATGAAAAAGAAATGAGTACAGGTATTTCACGTATGTAGAGATAAAGAGTGTAGCTTAACATATTAAACAACCTGGCAGGTTGGATTCTTTGCAAGTTCATAGATAGCCCATTCTGTGGCGACCATAGTTGTATCTGAATTCTCAACAATTGTCTCCCAAACCAGCATGCTGATTTGCTGCTCGGAAAGTGTGCCCTCGGACAGTAAGAAATCAAGATAACAATTTAGCTCCTGTTCCAAATCAGAACCAAGTTACAAGACTATGACGGTCTCTGAAGACACTTGCAGCTGAAATTGAAGGGAAAGAAGGACTCACCTTCCCTAGAGCAATTCGTTTCTTCTCCTCCTCAATGAGGGCATTCATCACTGCCTGCCTACGTAAATGCATGTTTTGGATTTTCATTTCCCAGCTCTTATTAGGAACCCAACTGAAATATGGGAAGAAATCTCTCCAGTCCACATCAAGTGCCCCTTCCATTGGATCAAGCACCAGAACCTCAAAAATCTCCTCTCTTGACAGAGTGGCCCCAAGTTCGTCAACATAAATGGATTGCACATCCTTCCCCAATGCCTGCGAGTTTCATTTTATTTTATTTTCTCAATTCAAGACGATAAATTTTATATATTCAAGACAATTGAAGAACTCACTTCTTTTAGTGATAGTCCAAAAAGTTCGGACTCAAATATCTCCCTGAAATTTACTGCTTGTTCAGGTTTGGTCTTTACATGAGCATGGAACTCCTTTGAAATATTTCCAACCAGGTTGTCTCTGTGGCACCGGTGTCGCCTCTAAAAGCCACATTGGAGAAAAACTAATCCACTTAACGTTGGCAAATATGTGATATGAAGACAGAAATAAATAAGAGGAAATTTTGTGACAGCTAACCTGGGCATTCACTCCCAATACATTTGTAAGTATATATCTCTTAATCATCTTGTGAAACTCACCATAATCACTTGTTGCAACCATACATTTATCCTGGGTAAGGACAGTCAAGGCTTTCGATAGCTTTCTTGTTGAAATGGATGAATATCTGGTCACCATGGCCTGAAATAATGAAACAAGCATTTACACAACAATGTGGAATTCTTATTCAACAAGAGAGTTTTTTTTTTTAAAAAAAAGGTCCATATTCTCAAAACATTCTACAGAAGTTCACGACCAACCATAATCCAAAGAATTGGTGTGGAAACTCTGCAGAAAATTAAACTCCTTCATTTTGAAATTTAAACAAAGAATCATCACCGTTTTGTATAAGATCCCATTCTTCGGTAAAGAATTTTTCTGCTTGCAAGAATTAATATCTCAGTACAAACTATAAGAGAGCTTCCGGCTTCCGATTCAGAGGCTTAACATAACAAGGCAGCAACTGGTAAATTGTCAAGCTCAGGTCGGTATTGAAAGCAAATTAACTATTGTATTCATTCTTTAATACAAGAAATTGATTACAGGTAATGATTTGACAGAAGGTATTGATTTGAAAGAAAGATATAATATTTTAAGTACCATAGTTTAAAGGCAAAAAGGAAACAGACAATGGAAGGTTACATTAAAAGCCGGCAGAGTTAGACTTAGAGCGACCAACGGTGTGGACTTTGTCCTGACCATATCCGCTGTGAACTCAAGCCAAACTAATTTAATAATATGTCATTTTTTATCACCAAAAGCGGGTAAAGTTTCGAACTTGAAAGTTTACTTTTAGATCAGTACATAAAGCATACAAATTAAAAAGAGAAGGACAGACCTCTTTGGCAACATCAGTTGAATTGAGAACAATAATGGTAGAAGCACCAGTTTTAATTGAATAGATTGGTCCATATGTCTCAGCCCATTTCATGAAAGTCTTGTGGGGCTTCTTCTCCTTGAGTTGCAGCAAATTCCCTATCACTGGCAACCCTGGTACCACTGCAATCAAATTCACCATCTCAACATTTTTTCTTGAACATCTTAATCATGACAGTTAAATACACAAATCCCAGTTCTTCATTTCATTCAAGAAACACCATAGAAATGCAAAACAACATATGCAGTACCTGGTACAGGAGGAAGTCTGGCATGTTGCTCCTTTTGCTTGGTGATCATTTTTTTCATAATGAACATGGAGAAGAACAAACCACCCACAGCAGCAGGGGTGGCATACGGCATTGCTTGAAAGCTTGGAAGGAGGGTAGCAGTGACAGGATCCATTTTGCTTTTGCTTAAACAAAAAGACACTATTGAGAAAGAGACTATTTTTTCAGATCAATATTTTAAAACCCAAGGCCGCTTCTTATATTTTATAGTGCCACTAGCCAGTAGAGATTCAAAAGTACCGCGATGAGAGTCAAATACTGTGGGCTAGCAGCCATTTATCGGAAATAGGACTTATGTGATTAATAACTATAAGAAATAAGGTTTAATTTGGCCTCGAACTTTTGGCGAAAATTCAACTAAGGCTAAAATGATCATTTTTGACATTTTAATCTAAAATTTACGCTTAATATACCATTTAAATTCATTTTTTCACAATTTAACACACCTCCTTGTTGAACATTAAAAACAAAGGATAAAGTTCCTAGTCTCAAGTATATCACAAGAGGGAAATCCCAAAAATAATCTTTTCTCAAATAGACAGTCTCCGTGTATCATGAGGTAAAATTAGAAGAATTTTTTTTATAGGGACCTAAATTGTAATTTTAGAGAGATTAAAGTGGATATTCGTCTCAATTCTCGATGTCACGATGTCTATCACTGTAAAAAAAATTAAAAATGATTAAAAATTAAAAATTAACAGTGAAAATAATTCACAAAAATTGCATAAAATAGTCAACATCCAATTAACTTCTCTTCTTTTTCTTTAACCCAATAAAGTCATCTGCTACCTTCTTTTAAATTCCCCTACCGCTGCTATAGCCCCAATCAAACACAAACACACGAGCCACCTGTATTTGATCAACCATCACTGTTATCTGATCAGCCATCATCATCATTAACCATCATGTGATTCTTATGGCTACTACTGTTAACAAAATGCAAAATTGACGTTGAAGACAATATAAGGTTTGGAGTTATGCTTCGATTTTCCTTCTCTTGAAGGTAAAGTGAGAACTAGGGATCTAAGAGATAAAGAAAAAGCAGCAACCACAAGTTTTTCATCAACAAATCTACGAAATGCATCACCAACATGTTTTAAAGAATGGAAATACAGTAAATGAGCAACAACAAGAGCATAACGGTGAGCATATGTGACTTTAATTGGGGTGGTAGCCATGACGAGCCACTTGTATCTTCCTCATCAAGAATAAAATCAACTCTCCAGTGCCAAACCACCACCACCACAGCTACAACTCTGACCTTGTCGAACCTAATAGCAGAATGCAGCCATGTGTTCACTTCCCTTGCATAGCCATATGGTACCACAATCAACCACTGTAATAACCCGATGTTTTTAAATATTTTTATATTGTATCGGGATATGCAGTATTAATAATTTTAATATATATATTTAACTATTTAATTATTTTGTTAATAATTAAGTTAATTTTTAATTATTTTAAACTTTCTACATAAATTTTTTCTGAAATTTATATTTTTGGGAAAATATTACCTAAATAATTATTTATTTATTTACGTTAGTTCGTTTTATTAAATTACATGGTTTCATGCATGATTATATTTTTGCATATTAATATATATACATATACATGCATATATATATTTAACATTATTTAGGGTTTAATGATTAAATTATGTATATATTATAGTTTCTATTATTATATGTGTTATATATGTATGTGTATATGTATATGTATATAGATATGTTTATTTTTGTGTGGTGTGGGATTATTTTAATTTATAATATTAATATATTTTAATGTTAAGTGTTAAAGTTTTATATATATATAACTAACAAAATTTACAAAAGTTGCATATATATAACTAACAAAATTTACAAAAGTTGCCATCACCCCTAACCTCGCGAATTTGACACCCTCCCCTCACCATCACCGTTGCAAAATACCGATCCCCTCCATTCAGTGTGCCTGCCGGCGTGCCACCGCCTTCCCCAGCTGGTCTGCCACTTCTTCCACCCATTTCAGGTGTCGTTTGGCCGTGGTTTGGCCAGAAACCCGAGAATCACCATTAATTTCGTTCTCCTTTGTTCGGCCACCGTTTTTAATGATTCCGGTGTGGTTTTGGTCCTAGAACTCCATAGAAGCCGATTCCAAGCTTCCTTTAGCTTGAAAACTCGATTTGGTAAGGATTTGAACTTGATTTCATTTTCGGCCATTTGAGTTTCTTGATTTTTTTGAACTTTGATCTTAGTAATTCAAGCTAAATTCCTTCAAAAAAGATGCTTCTAGTAGCTCAATCTACATCCTGGAATTTTTGTGGAATTTTTGGAATTTATTTTAATTTTTGTGAATTTTTTATTATTTTATTAATATTTTCTAATTTTCGTAAATTAATTAAATAAATTGTGAAATTGTGATTTTTGGTGTTTATATAGGTTGAAATTAATTTTAGAATTTAATTTTTAATTTTTGTGATTTTTAATTTTTGTGATTTTTGTGTAATTAATATAATTTTATTTAGTTTATGTAAATTTTGGAAATTTAGGTTAAATGTGTATTTTGTTAAAATTAATTGGTCAATTGAGTATAATTATTGATTTTATTGAATTATATGTTGAGAAAATAATTTTTTATTAACTATATAATTTTTAGTGAATTTTTGAATAATTATAGTATATTATGTGAATTATTATATATTAGGGGTATTTTGGTAATTTGATAGAAATTTTAGTTAAATATTAAGTTTAATTGGTTTTAATAGTTATTTGAGGTATAAAAATGATTTTTAAAAATTATTTATTTTTTTTAACTAATTAAAACTATTTTTGAAATTTATTTTCAAATTATATATAATATACTATTTTTGTAAAAAATGAGTTTTTAATGATTTTTAATATGTTCTGGGGCTAATTAAGTAATTTAGATTTATTAAATGAATTTCTGTTAATATTTGTGTATTTATCGAGAATTATGGATTTTTAATAATATTTTATTAAAATTAGGGTTTTTAGGTAAAAATCGATAAAATAATTATTTTTAGTGTTTTAAATATTTAAATTTCTATATTTTGGTATATAAAGGGTATTTTTGGAATTTTAATGTATTCTGTGTATATCTTGTGAATTGTGAACCTCGGTCAGTGGAATTGTAGTTGGGGATTCGACCGAGGGGTTGTGTGGATATTCAATATTCGAAGTATGTTTTCTTGCAAGACTGACTCTACTTTCTGAGTAGAGAGATGTCCATTTTACAGAGGAGGTTCTGCTAAATTTTTGATAGAATTCTCGTAAAATGTGATATTCAATCAAATTCCTATACCTTATCTATGTCCAGTATTCTAGATCGAGTTTTTAGAAATTAAGTTATTGAGTTTTTAGAAATAGCCTAGTGGACCATGGCCCGTCGGACCTATCTCGTGGAACTGTAAGTTGTTATTTTATATATACGTGTATTAGGATGCATGTTTTTAGAAATGTATGTTTTAATTGTATGAAATATGCATAAATAATTTAATAAATGCTTAAGTATATTTGACGTATATTTTAGTATATTTTTGGTATATTTTAAATTAAATGCATGTATTATTCTTGATTTATACCTAAAATGTTTTTAAGTATATATATGGTTTATTTTTTGTTTATTTTATAATTAAACTGACTTTGTTTGACATATATATACTCGAAATATACTTGGTTTATTTTTGGTATATTTCTAGTATATATATGGTTTATATTGCTATTTAAGCTAATGTCATGCATCATTTATTTTATAAATGTATAAGTTTATTTTAAATAAAGGATATCAATAGAACGTACTACCTAGTGAGTAGCACTAGGACTGAGTACGTACCGGTACGAAGATAGATTATAGGTTGAATTACTAACCTATTTGTGGATTATGACTGGATTGATTTGATGGGAGATGTGATTTGAAAGTGTGATTGCTGGACCTCGATTGACCAAGTGTCTAGGGGTCAATCACACTGACAGTCAGACTGCTAGAGCCCAGTTGACTTAGTGTCTCAGGGCTAGTCTACTGTCCAAATGGAATAAGTAAATTTATTTGGAATAAGTGAGCCTGTATGGCTAGAGTGTTGTCTAACACTATTTGAGGTTGCAATCATTTAGGGTTCTATTTGATCCTTCATAAACTGATAATTTTCAGTATTATATAAAGTGATTTCAGCATCTGTGTGTATTTGCTTATATATATACTTATTATATATATTCTGTTGAGTGCCTGCATTTGACATTTAGTTATACATGTATACATATTATAAAAATTCACTCAGTGAGGTCTGACTCCCCTCCGTTGATTTATTTTTTCAGGAGAGTCTTTGTCCTCAGACCTCAGTAGCAGACCTTTATGTCGGATTTCTTTCGCCCCGACCTTATTGTGTAAATTGCTTACTTGAGTTTATTTTGTATTCTAAACATTACAGTAGTTGTTTTAGTGAGTTGTATGTATTATATATGTTTGAGATTTAAAATTCAAAAGTTTAAACCGAGAATTTGTATTGAAAGATTTTACATATATGAGTTAATGGATTATTATATTACTATTGAGATTTAATTTCCGTTGCATAATGTTTTATTTATTTTAATATATGTTGCATGCTTTTATTTTATTTTATTTTATTTTAAGGCTTTCTACGGGTTCCGGATTCAAAAGAATTCTCGTTCCCTAGCACCGATCATGGCCCCCTGTTTTGGGTCATGATAAAGTTGGTATCAGAGCGAAGTTCTATGTCAAGGCCTTAGTTGTGTGAGTTGTGGCCCTAGATTTCAGTTGTTGAAGGAGAAGTTGACCGCAGCCCTAGTGTTAGCTTTGCCTAATGGTGTGGACAAGTTCACAGTATATTGTGATGCCTCTAGAGTTGGCCTAGGTTGTGTGTTAATGCAGAATGGTAGGGTGATAGCCTATGCTTCAAGGCAGTTAAAGAAGCATGAGCAAAACTATCCTACAAATGACCTTGAGATGGTTGCAGTGATCTTTACTCTCAAGATTTGGAGACATTATCTGTATGGGGTGACTTGTGAGATTTTTACTGATCACAAGAGCCTTAAGTATATTTTTCAGCAAAGAGATCTGAATCTGAGGCAGAGGAGATGGTTGGAACTGTTGAAGGATTATGATTATGAGATTTTATATCATCCAGGCAAGGCTAATGTGGTAGCAGATGCCTTAAGAAGGAAGTCCTCAGGTAGTCTTGCTCATATCAATGTAGAGAGGAGACCATTGTTCCAAGAGTTACATTTGTTGGTGGATCAAGGTCTGATAATGAAGATTAGTAGATTAGGTGGACTGCTAGCTCAATTTAAAGTGCAATCTATACTGAGAGATAAGATTAAGGCAGCTGAGAGCTGAGATCCTATTCTAGAAGAGCTTGAAGAGAATGTTCAAGCAGGGAAGTACACTGACTTCACACTCGATGATGACGGTGTTTTGTGGATCAATGGTAGATTGTGTGTTCCTGATGTGGATAATTTGAAAGAAGAGATCCTAGAGAAAGCATATTCTACAGCCTATAGCATACATCCGGATGTTACTAAAATGTACCATAGTATCAGAGACTTGTACTGGTGGGATGGACTGAAAAAGGATGTCGCTAATTATGTTGCTAAGTGCTTAACGTGTCAACAAGTGAAAGCTAAGTATCAGAAGCCTTCGGGGAAGCTTCAGCCTCTTCCTATTCTTGAGTGGAAGTGGGAAAGTGTAATATCCCGTGTTTTTAAAAATTTTAATACTGCATTGGGATATGCAGTGTTAATAATTTTTGTATATATTTATGATATTTCATGAGTTGCTATTTAATTAAAATTGATTTTTAATTGTTTTATATTATTTTAAGCACTTTAAGTAAAATTTTCCCGGGACTTGTATTTTCGAAAAAATTGATACGTAAATAATTTAATATTAATTATTTTAAACAATTTTACGGACTTGCATGAACTCATATATATTTTTAAAGTACTAGATACAATGTATATATGTGTATTTATTTCTTTAAATAGGGTTTAATTAATTACCCTAATATTTTATTATTTATTAATTAGTTTTAATAATATTTAATTATTTTTAGTGTATAAATTATTTAAAATATTAAATTATATGTGTGTGGTGTATATTCAATGTGTGTGAGTTTATATTATTTTAATATATAGTGTAAAAGTACATATATATACATATACATTTAATATTAAAAAAAATAAAGTTTGAGTTATTTACGAAATTGCCATTGAAGCTTCTCCTTCTTCCCCGATCGTCCCTCACGCGAATCCGGCCACTTTCATGCCATTATCTTGCCGTCGGTGTGCCACCTCCTTCCTCCAGCTGTTCCGCTGCCAGCAGAGCCCATTTCCGGCGTCGAGAAGCTTATTTTGGCCGAAGAAGCCGAAACTCTTCTCACCGTCGTTCACGGCATTTCCGGCCACCATTTCCAACACCGCCAATCTCTTTCTTCTCCTTAAGCTCCAGTGAGTGTGATTCCAAGCTTTTTTTCACTTGAAATGGTCTTGATTTGCTTAGGTTTCGATTTTGATAATTCGGCTATTTTAGGGTTTTTTATTTTTTTGAACTTCAAATTGATTGATTCATGAGAAATTCCTTCACAAATGTTGTTCCCCTTAGCTTAATCTTCATGTGTGAATTTTTTTTGAATTTTTGGGAATTATTTTGATTTTTGGGTATTTTTGAATATTTTATTATTATTTTCTAATTTTCGAAAATTAATTAATTAAATTATAAAATTGTGTTTTATGATAAATATAGGTGTTGAAATGAATTATAGAAATTTATTTGGAATTTTTATGAATTTCTATGTATTTATTTTGAATTTAATTAGTTTATGTAATTTTGAGAAAATAGGGTTAATTGTGTTTTTAATTGGAATTAATTATTTAATTGAGTTTATTTATTGATATTATTGATAAATATGTTGAGAAAATTAATTTTGTGCAATTATATTATTTTTGGTGAATTTTTGGATTAATTTTAGTATATTTATACATATAGGAGTATTTTGGTAATTTTACCATAAATTGGCTAAAAATGTAATTAAATCGGTTTTAATAGTTATTTAAGGTATAAAAATAATTTCTACAAATTATTTAATATTTTTAACTAATTAAAACTATTTTTCGTAAATTATTTTCAATTATATATATAATATACGATTTTTCTAAATAAATGAGTTTTTATTGGTTTTTAATGTGTTTTAGGGTTAATTACGTAATTTCTACTTATGAAATGTATTTCTATGATATAAGGGTATTTTCGATATTTCTGTATTGTTTTGTGAATTATGGACCCCGGTCGGTAAACTGTAGCTTGGAGTCCGACCGAGGGGTTGTGATTGTGATTCTGTGTCTATTTTTTGAAGTGTGTTTCTTTGCAAGGTCGGCTCTACTCTTTAAGTAGAGAGATGTCCGTTTTACAGGAGAGGTTCTGCCAGATTTTCGATAGAATTCTCGTAAAACGTGATGTCCGGTCGAACCCTAATTTTGATTCTGTGTCTAATATTCTAGATTGAGTTTTTAGGATTTTCTGTTAGGTTTATTCTGATGTCTGTTATTTATTGTTTGTTTAGTTGTGCCAAGACCGAGACCTAGTGGACCAGGCCCATCGGACCCATCTCGAGGAGAGCACTAAGTGTGAGTTACTATTCTATATATATATGCTTAGGGTGCATGATTTAGAAATGTATGTTTTATATTGATTCAATATGCATAAATAACTCAATTAGTATTTAAGTTTATTTTTAGTTTATTCTTGGTTTATCTTTGGTTTATTTTTTATATATTTTAAATTATATGCATATTTTATTAAACATTTATACTTAAAATATTTTTAAATATATTTCTAATTTAGTTTGCAATTATATTGGAATTATTTGACGTATATATACTCGAAATACACCTGGTTTATTTTTGGTATATTTCTAGTATATATATGGTTTATGTTGCTAATTTATTCAATTCATGCATCATTTACTTTTATGAATGTATGCTTTATATTATAATGAAGGATATTAATAGAACGTGCTACCTAATGGGCAGCACTAGGACCGAGTACGTACCGGTACGCTGATAGCATTTAGGCTATATTACTAACCATTTGTGGATATTGATTGGATATGATTATTTGATGTGTGAGATATGATTTGGGAGTGTGATTGCTGGAGCTCGGTTGACCAAGTGTCTCGGGGCCAATCACACTGACAGTCAGACTGCTGGAGCTTGGTCGACTTTGTGTCTCGGGGCCAGTCTACTGTCCAAATGGAATAAGTGAGCATGTATGGCTAGAGTGTTATCTAACACTGCTTTGAGGTTGCGATATTCTAGGGTTCTATTTGATCCTTCATAAACAGTGATTTTCAATAAATATATAAAATGATTTTATTGCATTTGTGTGTAATTGCTTGTATACAAACATATTATATATATATATTGTTGACTATATGCATTGTCATTTAGTATGCATGTATATATATTATAGTAATTCACTTAGTGAGGTCTGACTCCCCTTCGTTGACTATTTTTCAGGAGAGTCATCTTCATCAGACCTCAATAGTAGGCCTGTACGTCAAATTTCTTCCGCCCCGGCTTCTTTATGTAAACTGCTCACTTAAGTTTTATTTTTATAATCTAGACACTGCAGTAGTTATGCTCGATTGTGAGATTGTTATATTATATTTGTATGAGTTATGTATTTCAACAATTTGAACTGGATTTGTATTAATAGAGTTTATTTATATATGATATGAAAGTTCGATTTAATTTCGTTTGACGAAATTATTATTTGACATTTATGATTTTATTCCGTCGCATAATATTTTATTTAATTGTGTTATTATTATTACTATTGCATGTTTTATTTTATTTTAGGCTTGCTACGGGTTCCGGATTCGAAAGAACTCCCGTTCCTTAGCGCCGGTCATGGCCCCTGTTTTGGGTCATGACAGAAAGGATAGCTATGGATTTTGTGGTTGGTTTACCTCGTTCTAATGATGGATACCATTCCATCTGGGTGATTGTAGACAGGTTGACTAAGTCTACACATTTCTTGCCTGTGAAAGCCACTTATTCTGTAGCTAGATTGAAAAACTGTATATGAAGCATATTGTGTACCTTCACAGAGTGCCTGCCTCCATTGTGTTAGACAGAGGTTCATTGTTTACCTCAAATTTTTTACAGAAGTTGCAGGAAGCGATGGGCACTAAGTTAGATTTCAGTACTGCTTTTCATCCTCAGATAGATGGTCAGTCTAAGAGGACGAACTAGACACTAGAAGATATATTGAGGATGTGTGTTTTGGATTTAGGAGGTAACTAGGATGATCATTTGCCACTTATAGAGTTTGCATATAATAACAACTACCATAGCAATATTGGAATGGCATTGTACGGAAGGAAGTGTAGATCCCCTTTGAGTTGGGATGAGATTGGTGAGAGAGCATTGACTGGATCTAAGATGGTTCAGGATGCTGCAGAGAAGGTTGTTATGATAAAAAACATATTAAAGACCGCAGTTAGCAGGCAGAAGAGCTATGCGGATCCTAGGGGCAAAGATGTGGAGTTCCAAGTTTGAGACTTTATTTTCCTGAAGGTGTCTTTGATGAAGGGTGTAATGAGATTTGGAAGAAAGGGTAAATTAGCACCGAGATATATCGGACCATTCGAGATTCTGGAGAAAGTTGGCACTGTTGCATATCGATTGGCTTTGCCTTCGAGTATATCTCAAGTGGATCCGGTGTTTCATATCTCAATTCTGAGGAAGTACGTCTCAGACCCTTCACACGTGTTGCAGCCCGACAGCGTGGAAGTGAATGAAGATCTGACGTTCATAAAAGAACCTGTGGCGATCGTTGACTATCAAGTTCGACAGTTACGTTCGAAGTAAATTCCGATGGTCAAGGTTCTGTGGTGCAACAACAGGGTAGAGGAGCATACGAGGGAGACCAAAGTTGAGATGCGAGCTTCTTACCCATATCTCTTTCCTTCTTGATTTGTATTTCTTCTTTTTCTAGAATTCGGGGACGAATTCTTGTAAAGGGGGAAGACTGTAATAACCCGATATTTTTAAATATTTTTATACTATATCGGGATATGTAGTATCAATAATTTTAATATATATATTTGACTATTTAATTATTTTGTTAATAATTAAAGTTAATTTTTAATTATTTTAAGCTTTCTACGTAAAATTTTTCTGAAATTTATATTTTTGGGAAAATATTACCTAAATAATTATTTATTTATTTACATTATTTCGTTTTATTAAATTGCAAGGTTTCATGCATGATTATATTTTTGCATATTAATATATATACATATATATATAACATTATTTAGGGTTTAATGATTAAATTATGTATATATTATAGTTTCTATTATTATATGTGTTATATATGTATGTGTATATGTATATGTACATAGATATATTTATTTTTGTGTGGTGTGGGATTATTTTAAGTTATAATATTAATATATTTTAATGTTAAGTGTTAAAGTTTTATTATATATATATAATATAACTAACAAAATTTACAAAAGTTGCCATCACCCCTAACCTCGCGAACCCGACACCCTCCCCTCACCATCACCGCTGCAAAATGTCGATCCCCTCCGTTCAGTGTGCCTGCCGGCGTGTCGCTACCTTCCCCAGCTACTCCGCCACTTCTTCCACCCATTTCCGACGTCGTTTGGTCGGAAACCCAAGAATCACCATTAATTTCGTTCTCCTTCGTCCGGCCCCCGTTTTTTATGATTCTGGTGTGGTTTTGGTCCTAGAACTCCATAGAAATCGATTCCAAGCTTCCTTTAGCTTAAAAACTTGATTTGGTAAGGATTTGAACTTGATTTCATTTTCGGCCATTTAAGTTTCTTGGTTTTTTTGAACTTTGATATTTGTGATTCAAGCTAAATTCCTTCACAAAAGTTGCTCCTAGTAGCTCAATCTACATCCTGGAATTTTTGGAATTTATTTTGATTTTTGTGAATTTTTTATTATTTTATTAATATTTTCTAATTTTCATAAATTAATTAAATAAATTGTGAAATTGTGATTTTTGGTGTTTATAGAGGTTGAAATTAATTTTAGAATTTAATTTGTAATTTTTGTGATTTTTGTGTAATTAATATAATTTTATTTAGTTTATGTAAATTTTGGAAATTTAGGTTAAATGTGTATTTTGTTAAAATTAATTGGTTAATTGAGTATAATTATTGATTTATTGAATTATATGTTGAGAAAATAATTTTTGAGTAACTATATAATTTTTAGTGAATTTTTGAATAATTATAGTATATTATGTGAATTATTATATATTACATGTATTTTGGTAATTTAATAGAAATTTTAGTTAAATATTAAGTTTAATTGGTTTTAATAATTATTTGAGGTATAAAAATGATTTTTACAAATGATTTATTTTTTTAACTAATTAAAACTATTTTTCAAAATTTATTTTCAAATTATATATAATATACTATTTTTGTAAATAAATGAGTTTTTAATGATTTTTAATATGTTTTTGGGCTAATTAAGTAATTTGGATTTATTAAATGAATTTCTGTTAATATTGGTGTATTTATCGAGAATTATAGAATTTTAATTATATTTTATTAAAATTAGGGTTTTTAGGTAAAAATTGGTAGAATAATTATTTTTAGTGTTTTAAATATCTAAATTTCTATATTTTAGTATATAAAGGGTATTTTTGGAATTTTAATGTATTCTATGTATATCTTGTGAATTGTGAACCTCGGTCAGTGAAATTGTAGTTAGGGATCCAACCGAGAGGTTGTGTGGATATTCAATATTCGAAGTGTATTTTCGTGTAGGACCGGCTCTACTTTCTGAGTAGAGAGATGTTTATTTTACAAAGGAGGTTCTACCGAATTTTTGATAGAATTCTTATAAAACGTGACATTCAGTCAAATTCTTATTCCTTGTCTGTGTCTAGTATTCTAGATTGAGTTTCTAGAAATTAAGTTAGATTATTCTAATTTCGTGTTAACATTTTATTTATTTAGTTGCGCCGAGACCGAGGCCTAGTGGACCAGGCCCGTTGGACCCGTCTCATGGAGCGCACAACTGTAAGTTGTTATTTTATATATACGTGTATTAGGATGCATGTTTTTAGAAATGTATGTTTTAATTGTATGAAATATGCATAAATAATTTAATAAATGCTTAAGTATATTTTAGGTATATTTTAGTATATTTTTTGGTATATTTTAAATTAAATGCATGTATTATTCTTGATTTATACCTAAAATGTTTTTAAGTATATATATGGTTTATTTTATAATTTATTTTATAATTAAACTGAATTTGTTTGACATATATATACTCGAAATATACTTGGTTTATTTTTTATATATTTCTAGTATATATATGGTTTATATTGCAATTCAAGTTAATGTCATGCATCATTTATTTTACGAATGTATGAGTTTATTTTAAATGAAGGATATCAATAGAACGTGCTACCTAGTGAGCAGCACTAGAACCGAGTACGTACTGATACGATGATAGATTGTAGGTTGAATTACTAACCTATTTGTGGATTATGACCAGATTGATTTGATGGGAGATGTGATTTGAGAGTGTGATTGCTGGAGCTCGGTTGACCAAGTGTCTTGGGGCCAATCACACTAACAGTCAGACTGCTGGAGCTCAGTTGACTTAGTGTCTCGAGGCCAATCTACTGTCCAAATGGAACAAGTGAATTTATTTGGAATAAGTGAGCTTGTATGGCTAAAGTGTTGTTTAACACTATTTAAGGTTGCGATCATTTAGAGTTCTATTTAATCCTTCATAAATTGATAATTTTCAGTATTATATAAAGTGATTTTAGCATTTGTGTGTATTTACCTATATATATACTTATTATATATATTCTATTGAGTGTCTGCATTTGACATTTAGTTATGCATGTATATATATTATAACAATTCACTCAGTGAGGTCTGACTCCCCTCCATTGATTTATTTTTTCAAGAGTGTCTTCATCCTCAAACCTCAGTGGCAGTCCTTTACGCCGAATTTCTTCCACCTCGGCCTTATTGTGTAAACTGCTTACTTGAGTTTATTTTGTATTCTAGACACTGCAGTAGTTATTTCAGTGAGTTGTATGTATTATATATGTTTGAGATTTAAAATTCAAAAGTTTAAACCGAGAATTTTTATTAAAAGATTATATATATATGAGTTGATGGATTATTATATTACTATTGAGAATTAATTTCCGTTGCATAATGTTTTATTTATTTTAATATATGTTGCATGCTTTTATTTTATTTTATTTTATTTTAAGGCTTGCTACGGGTTCTGGATTCGAAAGAATTCCCGTTCCCTAACGCCAGTCATGGCCCCTTATTTTGGGTCGTGACAACCACCAAGTTTCAAAGTCGCCAAATCAGCTCGAGTTCAAGTCCTTCTAGATGAACAAACAGAGTATTTACACATGGTGGATCCAACCACCCCTGAACCTAAAGCCAATGACCAGCTCTAACAGGCTCGGATAAAGCTCCACCGCTCAAAACCAATCCAAACTTAAAAGATTTACCACCCAAATTGTACAAAAAGAAAAAAAAAGAAAGAAAAACAAGAAAAAGAAAAATGTAATTCATTTTTTCTGCAATCGGTGATTTAATTTGATTTGTTCTTTTTCTTGTACACAACACTCTCTGTTAGTTAAAGCTTGAATTATTACTATAAAATGGTGCAATCTATTCATCTGAACAAGAATTGCACGGAGGATCCGATAAAAAACTTAGGTAATACTTGGAATTATGTAGTGAGTGATGAAACAAAAACAATTGGTAATAGAATTATCAAATGAGAATCGTAGCCAGAGACGGTGGAGAAAATGATGACTGGTAGAACTCGATTTGCAGCCATCATTTTGGAACAACAACCAATTCAACAAAAAAAATTCAAACCTTCCTTATATCCTCAAATTGTTACCTTATTATATACACTTAAATCACCAAATAAACATTAACAATCACTACAATTATCACGAATGAAATTGAAGAAAACACTCACTTAGATATTTGATTTCAGTCGCCGGTGTTTCCAAAACCTTGTTGCTGCGATTCTTGATACTACCGAGTGTACAACACTACCAATTGCAGGTGCAAATTCAAGTATTGGGAAAGGACTGAAAATTAAGGATAGGAAAGTGAATAACACTTCTCCGTTGGAAATTGAAAGCGCCAATCTCCAAGACTCAGGGAACAAGAAAAGGAGAACACCGAGCAGGTGAGATCGAAGTTTGCAGTGGTGCCGTCTTTCACAAATATTACTTGTATCGAGAGAATATCAAGTTACGTACCATGAGTAAAGAAAAGTCTGCATATATATACAAAAGGTTAAGAAAAATAAAACTAGGGACAATTACTATTTGCCCCTTGAGGTTTGCTATATTATATTAAGTGGTTCATTACTTTTAAAAAATATATTTATTCATCCCTCAATTTTAATTTCATTACACTAAATAATGATTCTGTCAATATTTTCACTATTTTATTGGTAGGAAATGAGGGAAACAAATGTAAAATAGAAAAGAAAAAATAAAAAATGATGAGTACCCTTTAATGTGATCACTATTTATCCTCATGCCATCTTATTTCTATTTTTCTTCCCTTCTTCGGTTTCTTAAAATTGAAAATTAGGGTTAAAGGACAGAGAGAATTCAAAATAAGATGAATATTTTGAATGGAGGAACACCTCCACCCCCCTTTCTTCACTTCAATAGAGGAATATCATTCTCTATCTCCTCAATTTCCACCAACAATCTCAATCACCGTCTCGTTTCCTCCGCTCCACGTTTCTCCAACCTTCAATGCTCTACTTTCGTTTCTCAATTATACGATCTTCTGCTTCCCTTTTTTTTTTAAATTTCTATTTGGTTATTGACAAAAGTTTGAATCTTTTAGGTTTTATTTGATTTTCTTTAGATCAATTTAGAATATTTGGTGTGTTGTTGCTAACGTGGGTATGTTTGGATGATTGGTGTTGCAGCTGATCAATTAGAAAAATTTCAAGAAGCTTCCAAGAGAGCAAATTTAGTCCATTTGTACCGTTGCATATAATGTGATCATCTCACTCTAATGCTTGCTTTATCGCTGTCTTGTTAAAGAAGATGACAGGGATGCTCCTAACTTTTCGTTCGTGTCCGTCGAGCTTGGTTTGGAAGCTTCTATTGTTGTACGTTCTTTATTAAAAATAAGATGGACGAAGTGGAAAGCGATAATCTGAGGACTAGATGAATATTGAAGAACAGAGAGAATTGCTGCCATAGAGCAACGGATATAGGCGGTGTCTAAAGTCATTGCCACGTGGACTGACTGATCGGAGCAAAAGATAGGGTTATTATCGTCTGATTTTGATTATTGGTCATTATGTTGATCAAGTGAATGGCAATCGGGTCACGGAGGCGACGTCGGCGGCATTGGCAGGAAATGATAAGAAGAGGAGGAGAAAGGTAAGCTTTGTCAAGAGCCAAAACCTTGTCCATTGCATCCTTCTCATCGATCTTCGTAATATCATGAAGAGCAACTGTAGTTTGTATTTTGCTATAGAGCTATTTAAACAATTTTGTAGCATTATGCTACTCTTCTGCAAGCTGTGAAGGCTGGATTTTGTTCATTATAATCAACAGCCCAGTAGCTCCAGCGAATAAAAGAGTTGACGACAGCTTCAAGGCCAAAAGAGGAAAACTTACACCCCCAGTTGCCGCAACCTCAGCCACTGTTGTTGCAGTGAGAATCATCATGTTAATGGAGTGCAGAAGAAGTTTGTTCCAGTTATCTCTTTGCTCACCGATGTTTCTGTGCATCTTTACTCTTATCAACAATAGTTTATAATTATAAGATTACATAAAGTTTGGTTGTTGCCTTAGAACCAATAGCAGACTTAATGGCCCATTCATCTATTGTTGTGGTGGTGGTGACATTCTTTTCAACTGGAATGGTGTTTGTAAAAGCATCTTTCAGACTCACTTCCTTAACCAACTTTCTTGATGGTGCTTTTGAAATTGGGAAACGAATTTTTGGAAGCTTAGGGACAGAAATGGCAGCATTTTTTTTTAAGAGAAAAGGGATAAGTAATTGAAAGATTTGAGAGGTTTCCAATTTTTTTTATTTCGTGTTTTTGGCCGTTGTTGTTACGAGAGACAGAAATCAAGTGTAGTGTAGGTTGATTTTCAATTTTCCCGTTTTCTTTTATTTCACATCTTTTTAACTGCTATTTGACAAAAAATGTAACAGAATGACTATTTAATTTATTTCTCTAAGATTGAGGGACGAATAAATATAGTTTTTAAAAGTGAAAGACCTCTTAATATAATATAGTAAATCTCAGGGGGGCAAATAGTAATTTTTCCCGATAAAAAACACCAGGCCTCTTGACATATAGTAATTGCGGATGAGGGCAGGGAATGCAAGAACAGTTTTTCCTCTTAAAAGTAAACTTCCAATTTTCTTCTGTAATCCATTTTTCTTTTCTTCCCTCTTATCTTTTTTGCACTCTCACAATTTTTTTTCTTCTCTAAACCTCCTCCTCGTTCTTATTTCTCTTTTTTTTTTATATACTTCATAATCTTAATCACTACCCCTACTTTTTTTATCATTGCGATCACCTTTTTAGCCCACAACTTTTCCCTGAAAACCAACTATTCCTACTGTGATTGCAAAGCAAGAATAGGTAGGGGTCCACCAACTTGTTATCCTTGAAGAACGTTATTTAATATAGCAGCAAGTGATCTGGTGAAAAGGCGATTGCCTCTCCAAAAAGGCGACGGCTTTTCACCTAACTACCTAAGAGGCGATCGCCTTTTTGGCTTCATGGCCTAGGCCTTTTCGGCCAATGAGCTTGGGCTTGGAGTTGTAGGTTTAAGCTTATGTTTGCATGGATTTGGACTTGAAATGAGTTTAGGTCTTGGGCTTAGGCTCTTAGATCCATTTTCAAAAAGATTTCGAGCTTCTCTTGCATTCAAGATTTATATTTTCTCATCATCGGGCTCTATTGCCAGCTGATCAAACTAACCATCCATAGTTCACCCCCTATTACAAGCTAATCAAATGGGGTGTCTACAGTTTACCCCTGAATTTTTTGAAAAACAAATGCATAGAATGAAATTTTTTTTAAAAATCACATGCATAACAAAATTAAAGGATGTACCTGACCTTTGAGGTTCACTTAAGAGGTGAATTCTTCATCTTAAAACTTGATTGTATTCCTCGGGCTTTTCTGTCCCAATCAACTACTCATTAATATTTGATAAATCATCTAGAAATGTGACCATGATCCTCAGGTTTTCCTTGTCCGATAAACCACGCATCTAAAATGTGATTCATGAGTTTTCTTGACCCAATGCACTACTCATCTGAAACGTGATTCTCTAGTTTTTCTGGCCCAATATTTCGCTCATCTAAAATATGATTCTGAAGTTTTCTTGACCCGATCAACCACTTCTTGCACTGTGAACTTTAGGGATACAACCTAACTAGTCACTTAGAAAAACATGCACTTTGAGGACTCAAACCTGACCAAAGACTTCTTAAAATGTGAACTTCAGGGATTCAAACCCGACCAGTCACTTCTCAAAATGTGAACTTTGGGGATATAACCTAACTAGTCACTTCTTAAAATGTGAACTTCGAGGATACAACCCGACCAGTCACTTCATAAAATGTGAACTTCAGGGATTCAAACCCGACCACTCACTCAGAAAAATGTGCACTTTGGGGATTCAAACCCTACCAGTTACTTCTCAAAATGTGAACTTTGAGGATTTAAACTCGACCAGTCACTTCTTAAAATATAAACTTTAGGGATACAACCCGACCAGTAAATTCTTAATACTTTGATAAGCAAATATGGGACAAGAGAAGAGAACAACAAGAAAAGCCATATAGCCATGCAGGCATCAAGTAAAAAAACACAAGAAAAGACATATAGCCACACAGGTGTCAAGATGAAAAATATAAGAAAAGGCCATATAGTCACGTAGGCGTCAAACGGGAACCATAAAGAAAAGTCGTATAGCCATGCCGGCATCAGGCAGAGAAACACAAGAGAAGCCATATATCCACGCAAACGTCAGGCGGGAAAACATAAGAAAAAGTCATAGATCTAATAATTAAATAAAAAATAAAGAAAATTAATTAAAATGACAAACATACACACTTAAATATATTTTAAAATAAAAGGAACAAGCTCTTGTGATACAATTATAAATTAATGGAAATAAAATAAATAACTAATTATTTATTTAAAATAAAATAAAACAATACTGCGATGCCTCGCCTCTAGCCATAGATGTAATGGGGCGTTGCTTATATAAACTAATATGGGCTCAACAGTATAAGCTTAATCAAAATAGTAAAAGAAATATAATAAATCATGTAAAAACCATGCAAATGCAACCAAATTTCACGTAAAATTTTAACTAACATATTAAATTTTAACTAACAAAATACATAAAAATACTCTTGTCATCCTTCTGATAAAGTGACTGAAAAATAAATAAATTTGAAGAACAAAAATTTAATTATATAAATAGTGATTTTAAATAGTGAAAACTATGTAGAAATATGAAATGAAATGAAACTAAACTCACGTAAACTCAAGAAAAAGTCATATAGCTATGCAAGCGTCAGACGAGAACCATAAAGAAAAGTTATATAGCTATGCAGACATGAGGCGAAGAAACATAAGAGAAGCCATATAGTCATGCACGCGTTAGTCAAGAAAACACAAGAAAAAGTCATATAGTCATATAGGCATCAAGAAATAAAACACAAGAAAATCCATTTAGTCACATAAGCGTCAGACGAAAACAATAATAACGAATATCATATAGCCTCGAGGGCATCAGGTAAGACCAATAAACAAACAAAAACATGCATAAAATAAGATTAAATAAAAGGGCCATATAACCTTTGAGGCGTAAGGCGAAGACAATTAAACAAACAAGTTAGAACAAGATTAATTCAAGATAAGCCATATAGTCTCATAGACATCAAGCGAAGACAATAAAATAAGTCATGTAGCCTCACAAGAGTTTAAGCAAAATCAACCAACATAGCAGTATTGTAACCTATACATCAGAGCTAGCCCACTTTTAGAAAACATCCAGAAAAGAGTTCAAAATTAATGTTTGCATAATCGTGATCTTTAAAAACTCTCAAAAGTGATTTGAAAACACAAGTTGGTGTGGTGTGTGGATTGCTAATGGAAAACATGCATTTATTATAATGCACACATATATGAGATGTCAAAATAATTCTTGCAAAAATTTTATATATGCATGAGCTAAGAGAAAATAAGAAATCTTAAATGATTTAGTCAAATGCCTTATCTATTTAAAATTAATCTCTAGTAATTGGTCCTCCTTTCATCAAAGAATTCAAACCCAAAAGTTGAGTTTATCTAAATGAAATAGAAATTAGGACCCTTTCATAATCAAATTATGATTATGATAATAACACATGCCCCCAGCTTAGTTGCTTCTTTTGAATGCTTTGTTGTCATATAATGGTTGCGCTTGACCTTTAGTGTGGAAGAGACTTGGTTTGAAAACTCTATTCCTCATGAGGCTCAACTCATCTCAAAAATTGCCCCCCCCCCAATCAAGGATTTATAGACTCTCTTGCTTTTGCACCACCAAATGGAATCTTTTGATCTCTTGAACTGATCTTTTCAAAATGAAAATGCAACTTATTTCATTTTGTATTCCTTATTTTGTGTATGGCGCCCTCTTTCTGGGAGTTTTTGAACCTAACTGGGCCTTTCCTTTCTTTCCTTTTTTTTATTTTCCCTCTTTTGCCTAGGTCTCTCCTTTTCTAGGAGTTTTCAAACCTAGTTGGGTGGTTGAAAATTCAAAATTATGATTGACCATTGTTTTGTTATACTCGATGTTTATTTTGTCATTTTAGTTGTTGACTGCTCTTGCTGCTGATTATCAGACGTTGACATCAC
This sequence comes from Mallotus nudiflorus, assembly GCA_947683625.1. Lineage (NCBI taxonomy): Eukaryota > Viridiplantae > Streptophyta > Magnoliopsida > Malpighiales > Euphorbiaceae > Mallotus > Mallotus nudiflorus. The sequence goes on along the minus strand of CANTUR010000008.1, from coordinate 1,444,395 downwards.
TTATGTTGTTGATAGCTATGAAACTAATGAGTCCATGTCTAACACTTCACATGCTAACATTATGTCGGTCATGTCTATCTTCACAGGATTACTCATTCGTTATAATTAGGCGTGCTACCTTATGCTTGTTATTGATCAGCCATTTGCAGGTTTTCTAACTAACTATTTTTCAACTCACAATTAGTGGGAGTTTTATTTAAGAATTAGGACTTTCTAAGGATTGCTCGAAATCCACTTTTCAAATGTTGGTGGCACAAATAAAGATTTTCCTTCTTTCCTTTCTCCTCATTTTCTTTTCTTTTTCTTTTCTTTCTCTTTATTTTTCTTTTCTTTTTTTTCTTAATAAATATGAGGAATTCATTTTAGGGAAAATTGAGGTTAAATATACCTAAAGGAAAGTTTGAAAATCAATTTTAATAGTTTAGCCTTCTCATTTTATGGTTTTTTTTCTTTTTTTCCAATTATCTCTCTCATTCAAGCATAAGATTGCATACACAATTATAACAAATTCATACTCATGTAAATTAGGCAATCAAACATTCACTATCGCCAAAGACAAAATGGTGCAACAAAATATGGTTCTGAGTTATTTTAGTCTCAACTGATAAATAACTACTCATGAATGTCCAAATTGAAGTCAGCTTCAACTTGTACTCTAAAATGGTACAACTCTTTGAAGCCTCTTATGCCTATGTCCTTCAATTTTTTAGCTATAGGTGGAATGCAAGCTTCTATAACTATAATCAATTGGTATGATTCCGCAAGCCTATGCTTCATCTGAGCTAACTTCCCTCTCCACCTATCTAAAAACCTCACGAAGGACTCATTAGGTCTTTGCATTGTATTTTGTAGCTCATGAAGAGAAACTTCAAAATGAGAGTTTAGTCCATACTATTTAATGAAGATAGAGCACAACTCCTTCCAGTCTTGTTGGACTTATGCATCTAGAGTATAGTATCAACTGATAGCAGCTCCTTCCAAGGATAATGGAAATTGTTTGACAATCTGAGCTTTAGACAACCTAATGGCCTTTATATAGGTGACTATTGCTTCAGATGTAGATGAGGGTCATCAGCACCAGAGTATTTTTTCATATTTGGGAATTTTTATTTTGGGGCAATAGTTCTTCCTTCTCTAAATCTATATCCAACTTGGCAAAGTTAGGATAAAATCTATGCTTCTACAGTGCAATCTCCAATTGATCTATTTTCCTTTGCATGTCTTTCATCCATTCTGACTCAATTAGATTCACCATTGCTTCAATTTTTCTTTGAATGGCTCGCCAATAACAGTTCTGGTTTCAAAGACTTCTTCATTCGCAAGCATCTTTCCCATCATCTCAACAAACATGTCTCTAACCATTTGTCGCATGTCATCCTCGATCTCTTTCAATGATTTTTTCTTGAAAGCTTCAACAACAAACTTAGAGGGTCCTGCCATCTTGCTTTCTTTGTTAAGTGGTCTCAATTGTTTAATTGGATCCTCGATATTAGTGGGCCAAATTCTTTTAATCTGCTTCCAAATAAAAAGTGGTTTATAGTTAGGAAAAATGCATTTTTAAAAGTTGCAATGAATATTATGTATGCATAAAATGCAAGATTATTTTTTTTTTTAATTAAAATGAATGTCATGTATGCATGAAATGCAAATTTTTTTTTAAACATGAACAGAAATAGATAAACAAATAAACAAATAAGCCATGAATTTAGGCATGATTACTTTCACCCTTGTTCCTCCCACATAAGTATTCAATTGTGAGTTTTTTGTCCTAGGATTTTTTGTCTCAGTTTTAATTATGAATAAGAGATAACAAAATTGGCATATGCAAGATAACTCTCAAAGTGAACAAACAAGTAGCAAGCCTTCACATAAAAACAAGGTCCATCATAACGGGTCATAGAGGCATGAAAGGCCTACTTTGACATAGTCCATTTACAATGGGCCAAGATTTTATGCTAAGGTCTGCCATATAGCATCAAACACATGCATTTTGGAATATCCTAAAGGAAGCTGCTAGGTTACTACATGACCTAAGTCTTGGGTGAAAAAGACTTCAATTCCCATAGCGATATACCTCCATTATGTCTCCCCACTTAAGGGGTCCATGTAACATGGATAAATACGTGCTATGAGTAATAATAATCAAACACTCCACCACCAGGTTTGAGTGAAACACAAGTAGCAAAGCAAAGACTATTATCGGGTTATTCAGGACTGAGTGCTCATTGTGTGAAAATGTGTAGTGAATACAAAAGATACAGAAGAAATAAAAAAATAATAAAAAATGATAAAACACAAAATACTAAAATCAGTTTTTCTATCCCCACTGGAGTCACCACTATAGAGGGCGGGATTTAGCACACGCCCAGGTGTTTGGCAACCACGATATTGTGTGGGCTTGAGGCCCATTAGGAAATAAAAAGTAGGTTTTAAAGCTTAATTAGAGATGAAGTTACACCCAGATCAGAGCTGAGACACACTTATACAACAACTAGATTCCACAGAGTTCCCAGAAGCCATCATCAGAGAACGAGTTTGAAAATTGGGTATGGACTTTGAAATGCTCACCCAACCTTGCAGTTAGCCTCCCTTTGTGTTTTGTAATTTATTACCTTTAATTATTCAATTATTTTTTTTATTAACATGCAAATTACAATTGTATTGAAATAATTTATCAAAAATTAAAGCAAATAAGTATAGTGTGTGTGGGTTATGAGTGGTGTGTGTAGTATATGAGGGCAAAGTAATTGAGTGAGTGGTTAATGTATATGTATTTAAGTGATAAAAATAAATTTTATCGTAATAGTAAATTTATTTTTTTAGTAAAAATAGTTTCTTGTTCACTATTTTATTGTCCCATTATTTATGTGTTAATAATTATTTTATTATTAATTTAATACACCCAAACTGGTGATTTAGTACTTTTTCCTTAATGGAAGTTTTGGCCACAATCTCACATTCTTATTGCTATTAAGCTAAAAATTATTAATAAAATGAGTAATAAAACGTTAATATGCTTAATGAAGTTTTGGGGTGTGTCGATAAATATTTTTAGTTAAAAAAAACTCTTTGAATAATTCCTCTTTCTGTTATATTTCTTAGAAAATGATAACTTATTTTCGAAACTCTTGAGCTTAAGACCCTACAATCAATGAACAGAGGACAAGGTGAGAGGTAGGGAGGGTCCCCATAAACACTTTGATGCCTAAGTCAGAGAATAGAGAGAGTCTATAGAGAGAGCAAGAAATAATTAGAATATGAAAGAATGAGATGATCTAGAATGAGAGGTATGGGGTCTTATTTATAGTGATGCTTAAACCTAAAAGGAGTAGGATTCCTTGTGAGATATGAATCCTAATACTAGTAGGAGAGTCTTCCCTCTTTACTTAGGAATTTTCTTCAGGGCAAAGTCCTTTCCATGAATGGATTCTGCTACCTTCCCTGTCCGAGTAACCCTGTTCAAGAAACAAAAACCCTTTAATTAAATAGGAATATATATAGGCGGTATCAAGAGTCCTTACGCGGGTTTGTTCAGATATTTATTTCCAATGTATCTGAGTAGAATATAGCACTTATGCTTCTATTTAGAGAGAAAGTAGTTAGTCACTGTGTAGTGACATAGAAGGGTAAGCTGAGGTGGCTAGCCTCAGTCACAGGAAGAAAGTAAAGCTTGGTACCAAGTCTTGAAACCATCATGTTGTTGAGGTGTCATTTGGACCTTAGAGCATACTAAATCTACGAGATCGAATGTAATAGATTAACCCATTAGTGTGAAAATGATGTGGTGGAACCAGTCATTACGGGAGTTTTGATGCTCGGTGCAATAAAAGTGCCACCCGAGTGCCAAATCTCAATACTATAGAAGCGACCTGAGGGTGCCAGCTTCAATTGTTGGTATGTGTGTGAGGCTTAGATGCTCGGTACAAGGACACAAGGCTTACATGCTCATAACTTTAGTACTATAAAAGCAACCTAAGGGTGCCAGCTTCAGTCATTGGACTTAAATGCTTGAGGCTTAGATGCTCAGTGCAAGGATGCGAGGCTTACATGCTCAAAACCTCAGTACTATAGAAGTGACATGAGGGTGTCAACTTCAGTCACTAGACTTAATCTTGGTACATTAGAAGCGCGGCCTGAGTACCAGATAGTCAGAGTGTGCTGCAAGCATAGCTCAGATGTTAGTTTCGAGTAAGTAAAAAGAGAGCTGGTAAAGATGCGTGCAGGCTGAGGCATGGCTATGTCGATTCAATGCCTAGATATTTGAAATTTATATCGCGTGATCGATGCGTCCTTTCATGTGTCAGAAGATGAGACGTTTTTGCTACCGTTATAATGACCACTCGATTAGTGGGTTTTACATTTCCCAAACTACCCTTAATGATGTGGCAAGAAGCGAAGTAATGATGGGGGCAATTAATGGTTTGTTTCCAAAGCCTTCTGTCACTCTATAAATATCCCTTTGCTTGTCAACTAATGCATTTTGCCCTTTTGTTTTGCCATTGTCACATTTATGTTGCTATTGCCACTATGTTTTTTCTGCTGCGATCTTTGCATTTTGCAACCAAGTGATCTTTGTCCTTCTCTTTCTTCTTCCTGTTTTCTTTATCTTTCGTGCACTTTTCCTTTTCATAGAAAATATTATGGCATTGAGGGAACATGTTAGTTTTGACCTATTTGTGTTTAAAATATATGATGAACTGTTAGGGTGGTATCGGAGGTGGGTCTGTATTCCTGCTGATTATACCCTCCATATAGTAGATAAGAAGTTTAGGGCTTATACCCCTATGTCAGGGCTTAGTAGATTAGTAGTATATTTTAACCAATAGAGGAGGGTTTAAAGTTTCTATTAGATCCCTTCGTTAAAATATTCATGAATAAGTATAACAAAGCACCTGGTAAGCTCCATACAAATAACTATAGGCATCTGACTGGGTTTATCCAACTAATGCACGAAGAGGGTAAAGAACCCAATTTAGACATCTTGCGGTATCTATATAGTATGACTAGGAAGAAGGGAGAATTGATGTTCTCACTGTCAGTCATTCCCAATCATACCCTATTTGTAAAGCTTCCAAACCTTCATAAGTAATGGAGGCATAATTTTTTCGTTATCAAGCACCCAGCGGACTTCCTGGATGTCCAAAAAATATGGTTTGATGAGTTCCATAGGGTGAAATGGCCTCTAAGACTGCCCAATCATGATATGGAGATGGTTTTATGGCTGCATCTCGATGATCTAGCCGAAGCTCGATCAATTGAGGACGTGTTAAGAAGATACCTGTGGAGAGTCTGCCCAGACCGTGTTCACTCTACTGGTACATTTGGGTTATTTAAAGGTATCCTTTTGACTTACTTTATCTTTTTTATTATAGATGGCTGACTTTTTTACTTTTACGGACGGGATTTCCCTTTTAGCTGACAAGCCAGAGGCCCCAAAAGTAGTTCAGGCCTCCCCTTCTCCGGAACCTGAAGCCATTGCAACCCCTGAGTAAATGGACAATGATCCTAAAGAAAAATTAGTAAGTGAATCATCCCGTGCTGGCAAGGGAGGTCAGTGAAAAATACGGCTAGTCAATCAAGACTCTAATTCTGAGGAGCTCGATGAGTAGATATACATCCATCGTCTGAGGCTGTCCGGGTGTCCAAATATGAGGGGATGGATCTTGAATAAGATGAAGCCTCTAAGAGTCTTAAACAGCCAAGTTAGAGATCAATATGCAGAATTGCTGAGGCTGCCAACGGATATACAATGCTGGTCTAAGGAGGGTCCTGAGGGGCTATTTGATTCAATGATCGATTATTCGCTAGAAGTAAGTGAATGTTGTGTCTCTGTTACTTACATGTTTATCTTGTATTTAACATGAATTTTACCTTTTCACAGATGACCCAGGCCTTGCTATTGGCAAAGGATCAATATTTCCACTTGAAAAGTCAATACAGCCTGAAAAAGACGGAGGTCGGAACAATAGCTAATGTGAAGATTACTGCTGAGGAGGATGCTCGTCAAAAGGCAACTGCCTCACATATAAGGAATGCTTTTGAATCTGCTGGAGGGTCTACAGTAGAGCCTACTGAGGCTTTTAGTGCCCCTGATGTGGTTTCCTTCCTTATCTCTAAGCTCGATGTCTCAGACGTACAATTAGTATAATAGAAACCCTTTTTTTTAATCAATCTTTTTGTAAAAGAATTATTGGTTTCAATGAAAATATATTTTATTGAATACCATTTTGAGTACAATCTAATTTTTATTGATAGTATTTTCTAAGGCAATCTAAGTTCCAAAATCGCAGTAGCTCTTTGCCTTCTCTGTTTATTAGTTTGTATGCCCCTTTGGTTGTATGTTCAGAAATCTGATACGGGCCTTCCCAATTTGGACCCAGCTTATCGATGCCTAAGTTGCCTTTACTAATATCTACCCTTCTGAGTACCTAGTCACCTACTTTGAATTATCTTAGGCGACTATGTCGGATATGATACCGTGCCACCCTCTGCCGATGTGCTTCAGCCGTAGCTATTGTCTGCTCCTACCTTTCTTCTAGTAGGTCTAGACATATCCGAGTGTCAATGTTGTTAATATTGTGATTGAAACTGCGGTTAACCCTATAACTTGGTGAACCAATCTCTAATGGTATTACCGCGTCCATGCTATAAGTCAGTCTAAACGGTGTCTTCTCGATGGATGATCTAGGGGTGGTTCTATAGGCCCAAATTATGTTGTTAAGCTCTTCGACCCAATTTCCCTTTTTCTCATCAAGTCTCTTCTTTAATCCCTAAATGATAATTATATTGGTGACTTCTATTTTCCCGTTTATTTATGGATAGGCTACTGAGGTGAAACAAAACTTTATCCCTAGGTCTAAATAGAAACCTCTAAACTTTTTATTGTTAAACTGCTTGTCGTTGCTTGTAATCATGGCGTGAGGGATGTCGAATCTACAGATGATCTCTTTCTAGAAGAAATGTTATATCTAAGCTTATATAATGGTTGGAACTGCCTCCACTTCTACCCATTTAGTGAAATGGTCTATAGCCACAATTAAGAACTTTTTTTGTGAAGTGAAAGTTGGAAAAGGACCTAGGATGTCCATCCCCCACATGGCGAAAGGCCATGGGTTTCCAATTGGGTGTAGGGGGTGGGAAGGCCTGTGATTAAGATGAGCAAATTGCTGGCACTTGTGACATTCTTGAGTTAGCTTATGAGCATCATTAAACATGGTGGGCTAGTAGTATCATTATAGTAGTGCATTTTAGGTTAATGTGTAGTGAGATTCATATGCTCCACAAATTCCTTCATGGATTTCCCTGAGTATGCAATTCCTTTCCTTTAGAGAGACGCATTTAGACCATAGGTTTGAAAGGGATTTTCTATAAAGCTCCCCTTAGTGGATGGAGTAGTGGGCTGCCTTTGTTTTTAACTTTTGGGCCTTTAACTTATCTTTGAGAAGCATTCCATATTCTAGGTATTGGATTATCAGACGCATCCATTCTGAGACTTCCTATATCTTTAAGACTTCAGGATCTTCCATACTGGGTTTTGTTAGGGCTTCGGGGAATTCTATATCCTTAAATGTGTGATTGTCTTCAGCTGCTGATTTAGACAGGAGGTCGGCCTCAAAGTTTTCGTGCCCAGGTATCTAGACGATCTTCCACTGGCCCCTTTCTTGTTCAATTTATTTTAAGAGTTACCTAAGCTTGCCCACGTATTCAGCAATGCCTGGATCTTTGATATGGAATGTTTTGTTAACCTAATTTATGACTAGCTGGGAGTCCGAGAGTATTATTAGGTGTTTGGCTCTAACTTCGGCAACCAATTTCAACCCTGTGATGAGTGCCTCATATTCTGCAGCATTATTGGTTGCATTGTACTCTATTCAGGCTACATACCGGATGTGAATTTTATGCGGTCCTCTGAGGGTCACTCCAACGCTGAATCCTTGAGCGGAGGATGCTCCATCAAAATAGAGTTTCCACTCCACTATTTTAGTCATGGTGAGGTCTTACAAAGTCATTTTTTGAATGAAATCTGCCAACGCTTAGGCTTTCACTTGTTGGCAGGGTTCATAATCAATGTCGAACTCTCTAAGTAACACTGACCATTAGACCAATCTACCCGAGGTCTCTGATCTTTGTAAGATTTTCTGTAGAGGGAAATAGGATCAGACAATGATAAGATGGGCTTGGAAGTAATGTAAGAGCTGCTGGGACACATGAACCACAGTCATGGCCAGCTTATCCAATATTGGGTATCAGACTTTGGATCCTTAGAGCACTTTACTAATGTAATATACCAGTTTTTTTGGCTTCTTTCTTCTTTTACTAGTACTAAAGCGAAGCATTCTTGACCTACAGAGAGATATAAATATAATATTTCATCTAGGACTGGCCTGTTGAGTAGAGGTGGTAAGGATAGGAATTTCTTGATGTCTTCAAAGGCTACTTGGCAGTCTGTAGACCAAATAAATTTTTTTGGAGTTTTTTAAAGCTCGAAATAAAGGTAGACACCATCTGGCTAAGCATGAAATAAAACATCCCAATGTCGTGATTCTGCCGTTAAGCTTTTGTAACTCGTGGATTTAACCTAATCCTAGACTTACTCAACAATTGGGGAACTTGATCCAAATCCACTGGGTGTTGTTCTACATGCTTACTCTTGATAATGATGTCATCCATATATATTTCCATGTTTATCCCAATCTGGTCCCGGAGTACCTGGTTCATCATTCTCTGATACATTGCTCTAGCGTTCTTTAGTCCGAAAGACATTACCTTGTAGTAGTACAGGCCTTCGTGGGTGATGAAGGATGTTTTCTTTTAATCTTCTTCCTTCATTACTATCTGGTGATATCCTTGTGTCGTGTCAACAAAACTATATAATCTGTGGCCAGTGGCGGAGTCTATGAGCTATTCGATTGTGTGAAGTGGGTAGCTATCCTTGGGGCATGCCCGGTTAAGGTCAATATAATCTACATACATCCTATACTTCCCATTAGGTTTTTTTACAAGTACTACATTGGCTACCCATTCTGGGTGAGTAACTTCCTTGATAAATCCAACTTCTAACAATTTCATTATTTCCTCAACGATTATCCTTTGTCTTTCATAGGCAAAAGTTCTTATCTTTTGGACCACTAGCTTTGCCCCCGATTTGATGTTCAAGTTGTGACAAGCAACCTGTGGATCTACACCAATGATCTTGGATGCCCATGAAGTGAAGTCTTTCGAGTGTCTAAAGAGGTCTTCCTATCAATGATTTATAGTGTTTCCATGTCATCAACTAGTTATGGACCAGTGCCTTGTTTCTTTATTTCCCATATTTCTAGGGGGAAAGCTTATGCTTAAGGTTTCATGGCCATCTAATAATATTATCTAGCCATATCTTGATCTCCCCGGATAGTAAAAGTTCCACTCTCAACTAGAATTTTCATAGTTAAGTGTCGGATACTAGTGATTGCATTTGCTTTATAGAGCACCGGTCATCCTATGATTCCATTGTATGTCAGTGGGAGATCCACCACGTTGAATATTGTTTTAATAACTTTTGTTTCTTCGTCATCTCAATTCCAAAATTCTAGATTTAATTCCATGACTCCCATTAGTTGTATAATTCCTCTATAGGACCTTGTGATGAGGTTCTGAATGGTCTTCAAGTCAGTGACGGAGCCTCCTATTGCTTTGTAAGCATTCTAGGATAACGCATTGATAGTACTTCCGTTGTCAACCAATAACCTCTTTACTAAGTAATTGTTTACGTATGCATTTATTACTAGGGCGTCACAGTGGGGATGGCAAACATGCGAACCATCTCCCGAATTGAATACGATCTCTTTTTTTAAAGATTAGCCTTTATCCCCGACTCCGTTTCAGTTTCCTCTCAATATTTTCTCTACCAATAATCATGTTAATGATACCAATTGGCTCCTTTTGAGCTTTCTTTGCTTCTGGCTTGTCATGCACCTGGGCTTCTGGGTTTTGTCTCCTTCTAGATGTGTCCGTGAAATTATTAATTTTACCATTCTGCACCAATCTTTTTATGGTGTTCTTCAGCTCTCTCTAAGCCTCAGTGTAGACACCAAATTTTAGGATAATGTGTTATGGATGTAGTAAATGACTCCAATGATGAAAATATCATGAATAGGTCTTTGACACTTAATCTTTAAAATTCTACGGGTTTAAATGCATCTTTAAAGGAAGGATTTAATATTTTTAAGGACTAAATTGCAATATTTTTTTAAGACCTAATGGTAAAACTTAAATTCTTTAGGGGTCTTTTTATAATTAAATGTTTAAAAAAAATTATCAAAATTCCTTAATTTTGATTGGAATTATGTAATTTCGATCAGAATTGTGTAATTCTAATTGGAATTGTGTAATTTCAATCAGAATAACACAATCCCGGTCGGAATTGAATTCTTTCGTCTGTTTTTTTATCCAATCCTAATTCATTTAAAACTCCTAACTGGCTTTTAACTCAATCCTAATTGATCTAAAATTTCTAAATATAATTTTAAGTATTAATCCTATATTTTTAGGAATTAGAATCATGTTAGGATTGGGCTAGGTTTTCTAGTTCTTTTTCTACTATATAAAGAGGATAAAGAGCAGGAAAGAATAAGGCAGGAGAAGAAAGAAAAAAGAGAAACGTGTTTTTGAAGAGGGTTTTTTAACTCTTTTTTCTTTTTTTGAGTTATTTTCTATAAAAAATCCTTTTGATTCATCAATTAATTCAAGATTCTTAAAGAATTTTTGAAGAAGAAGATTCGAAGATTTATCAAGAACTGTGAATTACAAATCTGAGGAGTATTCCAAGTCACTCATAAGCATTATCATCTTCTTCTTAGTCTATTTTTTTATTTCTTTTTAATATTATTGATTATTTTTATTCTTTCAAATTATTATTATAATTTATTCATTAATAATATTTTTTTTTGTGGTGATTATGGAGGAAAACGCATGGTGATTGTGTTAAAGGGATGAATTCATGAGAAGTTCATGGAAAACCATGGATAAAGCCTCGTAGAGACTTAGTTTCTAAGGTTTTTTATTTTATTTTTTATTGCTTTTTATTTTTATTTTATTAATTATTTTATGAATTAATGTAATAGCCCCAATAGTGGGAGTAGTGAAATTATGTGGGTGGTTGCATGTTTATTTTGATTGAATTGGTTAGTAAAACTAGGTTTCAATTAGGTAATTATTTAAAATCAATGGAGGAAATAAATTAATTTAGGTTGCTTGATAATAAAATTAGGATTTTAGCAAAGATTAATTTAATTATTTGTTTGATCTTATTTAATTATTTTTTTAATATTTTTATTTATTTTTGGGCTTATTTATTATATGCTTTTTGGGCCTTAAGCCCATTTTAGGCTTTGATTTATTTATTTAAGTTTAATAATTATTTTAGTCCATCTCACTTAATAATTAAATAGGTTTAATTAATTAAAATATATTTTTAGGTCCATAATTAATCAGATTTTAGGTTAGAAATATCCTTAGGCCCATTTAGTTAATTAGACATACGCTCACCTAATTTAATTTAATTAATTTATACTTAGCCCACTTAATTTAAGCCTTTTTTCATAATTTGTAGATTTAAGATCACCATTTAATTAAAACATGTAGAATTAGGCCCACTATTTTAAATATTCCATAATTTATAGAATTAGGCTCATTTTTATTAAAACAAGTAGACTTAGATTCATTTAATTATAATTAAAAGGAATTAGGTCTTTAGGTTCACATATAAATTAAAACATGTAGATTTAGCTCATTTATTTAAAATCCATGTAGATTAGACTAACTTAAGGAATATATGATTCATTGAATGCATTATTTACTTGTATATTTCATGACTAGTTTGCCTTTGAGTTAATTGTTTTAGGGTTTATATGAAATTGCATGTAAATAGAGAATAAGATAATAATTCATAAAGTAATTCTAAATGAACACGAGACTAAAAGAAGTTGGTATTTCATATTCAGAATCTCCTGGTAATGGTGCTAGCTTTCTTTTAAGGAATCAAGTACCACTTTTTCGATTTGTCCTAGTTATTACCCTGGGTGGCGACTCCTCATCTCCATGCCATGTCTTTATGATAGTGGTTAGTATGTTCTCTAGAGCCCTGAGCTCAAACAATGTCACGATTGCTAAAATCTTGGACGCGCGCTAAACTCCGTCGTCTACAGTGGAGGCTCCATTGGGATAAGAGATACTGATTCTACTTGTGTTCTTTAGAATTATTTTATTAATTATTATTTTATTCTTGCATTCATTATATATGTCCCTATTAACCGATGGCATTGGTTTATGATTCCATGATTCCACTAGTTTCATGAGGTTATAGATTGGCTAACCATCACTCTTAGCCTTAACTTGGCCCAAGAGAGATTACCAGGTTCATCTGACCAGAGCCTGTAACCCAAGTCCTTAAGGGGGGTAGTCTTCTCTCGAGTTTGTAAAGGATGTCGGGCCCCTTTGACCTTGGCTTGTAACTCAAGTCCTAAAGGAGGGCATCTTGCTAAGGGAACCTTGACCTTTTTGTCGGACCCTAACCACATATAATGGCTTAGTTATTTTCCTTAGGACTTGCCCAAATTGCTTGTGAATCTTTTCATGAGGTATTCCTATCTATAAAGGCCCAAGCCCATACTTTAGAAGCCCATTTAGGTTAATAAAGATTGTGCTAATCTTCTACACCTAGAAATGTTATTTCTGTGCTTCTATTACTTTAAGAGATTTGGCATGCGCATCATTCCCTGATATCCCTTGTTGATATTAAAACCAAGACCAAAAATCCTAGGAAAAGAGACTCGCCATTGAATATGTGTGCGTGAGAAATGAGCTTGGAAGGATGTATGTATACCTAACTTATTACTTGTTACTTGTTGCATAGTATGTGCATCATGCATACATGCATCTCATGCATCATACTGATAATTTATCTTTCAGCCATCATAGATTCATCCGAGTCTTCTTGTGTTTGGAGTTGAAAAGGTAGCAGACTGGTGAGAACTGATTCAAGCCCCCAATCGATCGTGAAAGAGATCCTTAACATACTGGAAAGAGCCCCATTAATCCTCTATATTTAGAAGCTACATAATCTAAAAAAATGAAAGAATGGAACAATAAGAGGGAGGAAACTAAACCCTAGAAGATGTCAAAGGAGCACTGATGGATGATATAAGAGCAATGATGCAAGATGAGTTAAGACAAGCTCTAGTGGAACTGATGCTACCACCTGTTGTTGCTACAACACCTGTCACAGCCAATCCACCTGCCACTGCTGCACCACTTGTTGCGGCCAACCCACCTGCTATGGGTCCAATACCTATTAACAATGACAATGTTAGGGAAATGAAGTTGGATGATGTTGAGAGTTATATGAATGAAAAAGAAAAAAAGGAATCACTTGAGTAAGTTCAAAAGGTGGAATCCAGAAAAATGAAGGCATTAACTCAGAAGATGTCTAAGATAGAGGAGGTGATAAAGGGACAAGGCCTAGGATACTAATTTGACTTTAATGATTAGATGCAATTTGAGGAGGACAAGCTACCTGACAAATTCAAGATGCCACAGCTGTAAAAGTTTGATGGTATTAGGGACCCAAGGATTCACCTTAGTTAATACAAAACCACTATGAGTACCACTAAAGCTCCTTTGTTTGTTGTTACTAAGCTGTTTGCACTATCCTTAGAGGGTATGGCTGTTAATTGGTATCATGGGTTAGAGAAGTCTATCCGAGTAGATTGGAGGGAGTTGTGCACTACTTTTCTAAAGCAATATGACTGTAATACTAGGCTTGAGGTGTCCATAAGAGATCTAGAACTAACCAAGCAAAAGCCTAATGAATCATTCTCAGATTTTTTAACTAGGTTCATGAATAAGGTGGGAATAATGAAGAACAAATTGGCAAAGAAGGATCAGGTTAAGATGATAGTTTAAAATGTGTCACATAATCTAGTAGAGAGGTTGCAAATGATGAACCTCAAGACATTCATAGACCTTTATGATGATGGGTTACAGGCTGAAGAGATCAAAAATGAGAAAGAGAAGGCTACTGGGAACACCGGAGCAAGAAGCTACCCAACTGGGGGCATACATTAAAGAAGCACTAGCCGGGTTATAAGAGTCCATGCCGTTTAACAACCAAGGAGGTTCTCAAATTTTAAACAACCTTTGTCAAAAGTCCTAGAGTGCCTAATGGAAAAGGGCTTACTTTAACCTTTACATACTCCAAACCTACCAAATCCAAATATCCCAAGCTATAACCTGAATAAACACTGCAAATTCCACCAAAACCTCCAACACTCCATAGATAACTGCATCTGCCTCAAACATGAAATCCAAAACCTCATAGACTCTGGAAAAATCATAGATCCTAAAAACATAAGCACTAGAAGCAATCCTTTCCCAAACTACCAAAACATGCCATCTCCAACAGCTAGGATGATCAACTCAGGAGTAAGCGAGAAAGAAGTTCTAAACTCCTTTGAGGACCTAGACCTTAAAACTAATGAGAAATCTCTAGATGCCCCTAAAGATACGGAATGAGTTAAAGATTTGTTGGGTCAGCCCTCAGGTAAGTTTAACTACAAGGTGTTTTATACTAAACCACCTTCTTTTGACATACCCTTCGAGTCAATTATACCTATAGGATGGGGTGAGGACTTTGATGATGAGAATATGCAAGACAATAAAACACATAAAGTGAAAGTATGAAAGGATAGAAAGAAAGCAAAACCACTAAATGAGAGCTTCATCAAAGAAGGATATGGAAAGTATTACCTTAATGCAAAGGAACCTGTCAATATGCCCGGTGAGAATGGGAGTAGGATCTATAAGGAATGGATTGTTAAGAACCTAGTGTAAGACAACAAGGATGAGGAAATGCAAGAATAATTGTTATGTCAACCACCTTAAGGACAATCACTATGAGACTCAGCATTCCTAGCATCAAGAATAGGAAATAAAATTTCTTATTGTCTTCTTTAAATAAAATTTTAGTTTCTTTAGAACTTATTTTATTTTAGTGATTGATGATATAAATTCTGATTATGCTCACTTATGTAATATGCATCCTAATGGTACTACGCATTGTGATATTGATCGCATCTGTATGTTTAACAAAAATTTAATTCAATTAGATTCATTTAGTATGGGCACAAATGTAAACTTAAAGAATAGTCTTATATCACAAGACATAACTTCTAAAGAGAGCAAAATCTGAGGAAAATAAGAAGAATGATAAAAAAAAAGAGAAGAAAAATAAAGAGAGAGAAAAAGAAAAAGAACAGTAACGTGAAAAATTAGAGAGAAAAAATTAGGATTAATTGATTATAGGAGTTGTGTTATGTGATGTAATGAATGTTCTCAGTTTTTTGCTAATGAATGAGTAAAATTGAATGGGAGATTTTTGTCAAATATCACATATTTATTTTTATCATATTGCATAAGTATTTGAATGGAAAGACATTACATAATGAAAGCTAAAATCAGAGCTATGAGATCACTATTTTAGTTATGTTTCCTTTATAATTTTCCTTATAAGCCTAAGGTCCCCTTATACCTTGAGAATTCAAGTGGCTCAATAACTTGCATTGCAAGTCTTGTCTTATAATTGTCATCAATCATTGCATTAATATCAAGCTTCATATTATGCTCAAGAGTTCTTCAAAGTGCAAGTCCAGTTGATTTCATCATTAAGAACTCGCTTCAGTCAGTTTGCCCATTCCTCTACATCTCCAATGCATGAGATTGCAACTAATAGGGTTAATAAGTCAAAGGATCAACAACAACAATGAATGAACTGGGTCTCTTGCACATAAAAATGAAAAAAAAAAGATTGCTAAGAATAGCATGAATGAATCCATAATGGAATTGGGGTCAAATACAACTCTGGGGGCAAATTGTGTCTCCATTCAAAGAGTGAAGATGGATGTTGAAGTGTAAGAGCTAATACCTTAATCATTATATAGTAAAAACAGTAACAAAAAGAAAAGTTCAATAGTGCATCGATCAATCACAATCTCTATTGTAAAGCCATGGGCCTTACTTGTTAGCCTAGTAATCAGTCTGATGAATCATATCGGAAGCTTCAACATCAAAAGTACCAATAGCAAATCATTCAATGCTCAAACTGACAGGCTACTGATAAGACACCTTATTCTTACACTCCAAAATCAATAACATGGCTTTGTTCCAAATAGGAGACCCATTAGGATTGTGCACATCATACATAGCATACATACACTTGCATACATTTTTGGGAAATACTTGTTTTGTATAATAAAAGTCTTTGAGCCTAGACAAGATTGTGTAAATACTCTGCTACTAACATTTGAAATTAGTGTTAGAAGAACAGGAAAGTAGTCAGAGTATTCACATGTGAAACATCTGAAAGAATGAAAATAAGAGGAGTAACACTACCAAAAAGCATTATCCTGGAAACTTCAAGAGGCTAGATAGGATGCTCAACCTCCTCAGATTCAATATGCTAGGGAAGAATGCACTCAAAACTTGAGATGAATGCACTATAAAAACTTCTTTAATTATGAAATAAAAACCTCTAACTCCTAAATCTTTTCTTTTGTAAGAAATGTTAAGAAGAGAAATGAAGCCCTCTACCATAGCATCAATGGGATAAAGCCATAACTTCGATAGTGGAGCATCACGACCTTGTGATCGGAGACATTATCACCACAATGAAAGGGAAGGATGCAAAAGAATAACATTGCATTTTGATAAATTTTCTTACTAGCAAATAGGCCATACTAACTTATGGTATTTTATGCAGGGAAAATAAAAGAGAACGAAGAAGGGAAAAGAAACTGATACATCAATAAAAATGGGCAATATAGTAAATGCCAATCGCTTATCAAAACCTCACCCTGTGCAAATACCAAAAGGAATTAGTACAACTCTATCTCCTTTAATTCTGCAATAAAATAAATTCTCAATAAGAAAATTCACAAATTGAAAGGAAATTCATCCACTTAAGGAGATTGGTTAAGTACATGTTATCTCGTGAAAAGTGATAATTTTTTTTTCAAAATAATAATGTACTTTTGTACATTCATCTTGTTAAAACTAACTTCAACAATTCTGTAGGAATTTCAAATCCAGAAGGGGGTATACTCAACTTGCAAAGTCAATCAACACAGCAAAATTCAAAGTCAGTCAAAAAAAGTGCTAATTAGTCAATATAAAGAATCCAAAGTATTTAACTCAAAGAATTAAAGATAAAAATCAGTGAACAGTTGTGGACTGTAGCATCATCAAAGGTGAGCAATTAAAGGATTTCAATCAATTTACAAGCAACTATGGATTGCAGCATCATCAGTGAGTAAAAAAAAGGCTACAGCTAATCACGAGCAGTTTTGAACTGCAGCATCATCAGTGAGTAATGAAAGGGTTGCAACTAATCGTGAGAAATTTTAGACTACAGCATCATCAGTGAACAATGAAAGGGTTGTAACTAATCACGAGTAATTTTGGACAGCAGCATCATCAGTGAGCAATGAAAGGGTTGCAGCTAATCAAGTAGTTTTGGACTGTAGCATCATCAGTGAGCAATGAAAGGGTTGTAGCTAATCACACGAGCAGTTATGAACTGTAGCATCGAAAGTGAGCAATGGAAGGGTTACAGCTAATCGTGATCAATTATGGATTACAGCATAATCGCATAATCGATCAATTATACAACCGCGTATAATCAGCATCATACGACCAAGTGTGATGTTTCTTTTTAAATCAGACTATACGATCAAGTGTAGTCAGCATTGTATGATCAAGTGCAATGTATCTTCAATCGATTATACAACCAAGTATAATCAACATCATATGATCGAGTATGATGTTTCTTTTCAAATCAAACTATACGACTGAGTGTAGTCAACATTGTATGACCGAGTGCAATGTATCTTCAATCGATTATAGACAGAGTATAATTAACATTATACAACCGAGTGTGATGTTTCTTTTTAAATTAGATTATACTATTTAGTGTAGTCAGCATTGTATAACCAAGTGCAATTTATTTTCAATCGATTATACAACTGAGTATAATCAGCATCATACGACTGAGGGTGATGTTTCTTTTCAAATCGGACTATACGACCAAATGTAGTCAGTATTGTATGACCGAGTGCAATATATCTTCAAATGATTATATGACTGAGTATAATCAACATCATACGACCGAGGGTGATGTTTCTTTTCAAATCAAATTATACGACTGATTGTAGTAAGCATTGTACGACCGAGTGCAATATATCTTCAATCAATTATATGACTGAGTATAATCAACATCATATGATCGAGTATGATGTTCTTTTTCAAAACAGACTATATGACCGAGTGTAGTCATCATTGTACGACTGAGTGCAATAAATCTTCAATTGACTATATGACCGAGTATAATTGGCATCATACGACCGAGTGTGGTGTCTCTTTTTAAAAATTATACTATATGACTGAGTGTAGTTAGCATTGTACGATTGAGTGCAATGTATCTTCAATCGATTATACGACCAAGTATAATTAACATCATACGACCGAGTATGATGTTTCTTTTCAAATCAGACTATACGACTGAGTGTAGTCAGCATTGTACGACTGAGTGCAATGTATCTCCAATCGATTATACGACTGAGTATAATCAGTATCATATGATCAAGTATGATGTTTTCCTATTATACAACCGAGTATAATCGACATCATACAATCGAGTATGATGTAATTTTTCAATTCAATGCTATATGTCCGAGTATAGTCAAACATTGTACGATCGAGTATAATGTATTTCATTCACCCAAGGTTATATGACTGAGTATAATCAATATCATACAACCGAGTATGATATGTCATTTGAAATGTTGTACGTCCGAGTATAGCAAATTCATAAGCAGAAGCTTCAAGGAGTGCAAGTAAGTATCCCAACTTTCAAGTTAGAAATTGGGTGCTATTTTACTTTATCGTAATTTGTCAAGCAAATAACGATAAAAGGGGGCAACTGTAGACACCCAATTTCAGGATGATGTGTTATGGATGCAGCAAAGGACTCCAATGATGAAAATATCATGAATAGGTCTTCGATAATTAATCTTTAAAATTCTAAAGGTTTAAATGCATCTTTTAAATGAAGAATTTAATATTTTTAAGGACTAAATTGTAATATTTTTTTAGGACCTAATGGCAAAACTTAAATTCTTTCAGGGGTCTTTTTATAATTAAATGTTAAAAAACCTGTCGAAATTCCTTAATTCCGATCAGAATTATGTAATTCTAATCAGAATTACACTAATTCTGATCGAAATTATGAAATTCCAATCAAAATCACACAATCCTGGTCAGAATTGAATTTTTCTATTTATTTTTTTATTCAATCATAATTCGTTTAAAACTCCTAATTGGCTTTTAACTCAATCCTAATTGATCTAAAATTTCTAAATATAATTTTAAGTATTAATCTTATATTTTTAGGAATTAGAATCACATTAGGATTGGGCTAGGTTTTCTAGTTCTTTTTCTACTATATAAAGAGGATGAAGAGAAAGAAAAAAGGAGGCGGGAGAAGAAAAAAAAAGAGAAACGTGTTTTTAAAGAGGGTTTTTTAATTCTTTTTTCTTTTTTGAGTTATTTTCTACAAAAATTCCTTTTGATTCATCAATTAATTCAAGATCCTTGAAGAATTTTTGAAGAAGAAGATTCAAAAACTTATCAAGAATGGTGAATCACAAATCTGAGAAGTATTCCAAGTCACTCATAAGCATTATCATCTTCTTCTTATTTTATTTTTTTTATTTCTTTTTGATATTATTGATTATTTTTATTCTTTCAAGTTATTATTATAATTTATTCATTAATCATTTTTTTTGTGATGATTATGGAGGAAAACGCATGGTGATTATATTGAAGGGATGAATTCATCAGAAGTCCATGGAAAACCATGGATAAAGCCTCGTAGAGACTTAGTTTCTAGGATTTTTTTAATTTTATTTTTTTATTGCTTTTTATTTTTTATTTTATTAATTATTTTATGAATTAATGTAATAGCCCCAATAGTAGGAGTAGTAAAATTATATGGATGGTTGCATGTTTATTTTGATTGAATTGGTTAGTAAAACTAGGTTTCAATTAGGTAATTATTTAAAATCAATGGAGGAAGTAGATTAATTTAGGTTGCTTGATAATAAAATTAGGGTTTTAGTAAGGATTAATTTAATTATTTGTTTGATCTTATTTAATTATTTTTTTAATATTTTTATTTATTTTTGGGCTTATTTATTATATGCTTTTAGGGCCTTAAACCCATTTTAGGCTTTGATTTATTTATTTAAGTTTAGTAATTCTTTTAGCCCATTTCACTTAATAATTAAATAGGTTTAATTAATTAAAATATATTTTTAGGTCCATAATTAATCAGATTTTAGGTTAGAAATATCCTTAGGCCCATTTAGTTAATTAGACATAAGCTCACCTAATTTAATTTAATTAATTTAGACTTAGCCCACTTAATTTAAGCCTTTTTTCATAATTTATAGATTTAAGGTCACCATTTAATTAAAACATGTAGAATTAGGCCCACTAATTTAAATATTTCATAATTTATAGAATTAGGCCCATTTTTATTAAAATAAGTAGACTTAGATTCATTTAATTAGAATCAAAAGGAATTAGGTCTTTAGGTTCACGTATAAATTAAAATATGTAGATTTAGCTCATTTATTTAAAATCCATGTAGATTAGACTAACTTAAGGATTATGTGATTCATTAAATGCATTATTTACTTGTATATTTCATGACTAGTTTGCCTTGGAGTTGATTGTTTTTAGGGTTTATATGAAATTTCATATAAATAGAGAATAAGATAATAATTCATAAAGTAATTCTAAATGAACACGAGACTAAAAGAAGTTGGTATTCAGTATCTAGAATCTCCTAGTTGTGGTGCTAGTTTTCTTTTAGGGAATCAAGTACCATCTTTTCGATTTGTCCTAGTTATTACCCTGGGTGGCGACTCCTCATCTCCACGTCATGTCTTTGTGATAATGGTTAGTATGTTCGCTAAAGCCCTGAGCTCAAATAGTGTCACAGTTGCTAAAATATTGGACGCGCGCTAAACCCAGCCATCTACATTTAGTGTCGTACCCGTCTTCTCGATGATACTGGCAGTATTGTCCCCTATCTTGTATGGATCTTTGGCTGGGGCTTATTCTTTTAGCTAGGGTGATTATGACACTATTTTGCCTAACCCACATGAGAATTCTAAATCAAGAGGTGTTTATCTGTCTACTTCCCTGTCAAATCTCTCTGTCAGATTTTTAAAGTTTATTTTTGGGAAGCTTGCTCGTCTAGGCCTTAGTCTTTCATATTTGGCTGGTGGATTTTCCTCTTCCCTTCGTATCATTCTATCTTCATCCATCTTTATCATTCTAACTACCATCGCCATTGTCAATGCTTCCATAAAGGTGTCCGGTTCCTTGGTCATTATATTATCTTTAAGCTTTCCGAGTCTAATGTTGTTTTTTAAAGCTTATATAGCAACTTCGTCAACAAGGCTTTCGATCTGCATAACTGTTGTATTGAATTATCAAGATAACTTCGTAAAGACTCATAGACTTCTTATCGGCACATCCGAAGATCATTGATGTTTTTGGCTGGGGGAATGTTGGTGACGAACATGGTATAAAACTATTCTGCCAGATCCTCAAAAGAAGTGACGGAGTTCTCCGGGAGTCGATAAAACCACTTTTGGGCATTTTTTATGAGTGTGCTTAGGAGGACTCTACACATAATTCCATCATTCACATTATGTTGTAACATCCTTATTTTAAACGCGGATATGTGGTTGATAGAATCTCCTATCTCATTATACTGATCAAGCGGTGGGATTCTGAACTTAGTAGGGATCTCCACCTGGATTATCCTTCTTATGAATGGAGTTCTGCTGTCCATAACACATTCATCCTCTTTTCTTGATTTTGTACGGGCTTTGTGTATAACCTCTTTAACTTTTTGAGCTAACTTTGAGTCATCAAGGGCCGAAATTATTGAACTACATTCCCTTTCGGTGCTTTACCCTTTCCCCTGCTTGTCTTTGGTGCCTCTCAAGGTGTCGCATTATTATTAGTGTGAGCTGGTTCAGAGTTCCCACTTTATAGTGAAGCGTTTAGCTGTTGTTACATTAAAGCTATCTGCACTTGAATATTTTATATCATAACTTCCTTGTTGGTTTGGTTGAGGTTGAATGTTTAGTTTACAATGTTTAGGTTTGGTGTGGTAATTTTTTATATGTCTGTTAAGCTCAGAAAAGGTACGGAAGGTATTAAACGATGGTGGTGTTGTAATGAAGCGTAATGTGGAAAGTCTATGCCCGAAGCCAGGCATCCCTGGGTATTGTCAGGAAGTGAATGTGTATGTCCGGATGAAGTTTCGACATATTGAAAAGTGGTTGGAAGCACTATTGTTAAGAGAGGTGTTGAGAGATTAGTCGAAGGAATGGGTGCAGAAGGATTGATGTTAGTTTCAGGAGTCGAAGTTGGTAGTGGGCTAGAAGTTATGGTATGGATGTCTTTAGCTTAGCAGGTATATGAATGGCTTTTCCCAACCCACAGATGGCGCAACTTGATAACTTATTTCCGGAACTCTTGAGCTTAAGACCCTGCAATCAATGAACAGAGGGCAAGGTGAGAGGTGGGGAGGGTTCCCACAAACACTCTGATGCCTAAGTCAGAGAATAGAGAGAGAGTTTATAGAGAGAGCGAGAAACAATTAGAATATGAAAAAATGAGATGATCTAGAATGAGAGGTATGAGGTCTTATTTATAGTGATACTTAAACCTAAAGGGAGTAGGATTCCTTGTGAGATAGGAATTCTAATCCTAGTAGGATAGTGTTTCCTCTTTACTTAGGAATTTTCTTCGAGACAGAATCCTTTCCATAAATGGATTCTACTATCTCTTCTGTCCGAGTAACCCTGTTCAGAAAATAAAAACCCTTTAATTAAACAGAAATATATATAGGCGATATCAGAAAATAATCACTTTATTTTTTATAAAATAAATTTTATTTGAAAATAATTATTATTAATATTTGAGCAAAAGGAAATATAAATAAAGTAATAAAAAGACATTTTTAATAGAAAATATTTTTTTCATTATGATTTCATTAACTCTAAATGATAGTTTTAAATAAAAATTATTGTTTAATATTTTGTAACAATATAAGTATTGCGTGTTTAAATTTTTTCTATTATTATTTTAAGTTACGTATGTTTAAATTTTTTCTTTTATTTTTAAGTTATGTCTCTTTATTTTTTATTTTTTTAAAATAAATTATTTACTGATAAATTTTTTAAACTTTATTTTTTAAGTTCAAAATAATTTTACAGAAATTTATTATGTGCTTAATATTATACTATTGTTTAATTTATTTGATTTTATATCACTTTATTCTATAATAATATTTAAACAAAAATTAATTAATGATTTTAATTTTAAAAATAAATAAATATTTATTTACTTTTTTTTGGTGTCAATCTAGAAATTAAACTCCTGATTATATATTATTATACCAAAACTTAAGTTTTGTTAGTTTAAAAAAGAAAGCTTGTGTTCAGTTGTCCATTAATATTGTTTATATTTTAATGATAGTAGAAATTAAGCGTCAGCATTTCTTAATTTAATCCTTAATTAACTCCAACAACACCATTAATTAATTAGAGAACGCCCTAAGGTCTGAAGACCCATAAATCAATAATTTGGCGGTCAATTTCGTTCATCGACTGCTGGATATTGTAATTAGGCTTCAAATTAGTCGGCTGGTCAACTATATCACAAAATCCTTTTTTTTTTTTGTTCCCATCAATCAATAATTTGGCAGTCAATTTCGTTCATCTACTGCTGGAAATTGTAATTAGGTTTCAAATTAGTCGGCTGGTCAAATATATCACAAAATACTTTTTGCTGTTGGCTGCAAATCGGTATTGCTTCTTTTACAATCCAATTTCATGCCTTTCAGAATTTCGCTCTGCTAGCGCCCCTGTCCTGTTGAATTTCTGCCGGGATGGAGATAGGTTCAATCTGAATTAATTAAAATTCTAATGTAATTCAGTAAATTATTTAAACTGACATTTCATTAGTATTTCTTTTCTGAGATTCAAATAATTCATATTGAAAACAACATTTGATTGGACCAACCCAACGGTAGTCTTTTGTACTTTATTTTTACGTTCCATTAGAACTTTTCTGTATCAATTCTAAATAGAGATTTATTCTTCAACTGCAACAGTCCATAACAATCTTGTTAAATAAGCACATACTATTTCACTTCTCTGCTTTTATAGTTTTCTTGGCTTTACAATGACTTGTAAAGGCTGAAGCTTGCGAGTTGTGAGTCCAACAGTATCAACATTTTCTTCTTCTCCATCTTTCAGCCTCCACTCGAATTCTTGCGCTAGTCTCCCTATTGATGTGCTTCCTATCAGCATTGCCTGAAGAGCTCCTGCACACGCCCTCTTTCCAGCTCCAAAAGCCATAGTCTTATGCAAGTCGATGGGATCGTATTTTCCATCAAGAAATCTCTGAGGATTCCACTCTTCAGGGTTTATCCATCGCTTCTTGTCCATGTTGCACCCATAAATATTAATAGCAATCTGCAGGGTCCAATCACAAGTCAAATTAATTTGATAAACCAAATAATAAAAGGAGACAAAGAAAAGACTGAAAATAAACAGACAAACCTCGCTTCCTGCAGGAATGTAAAACCCTCCTAACTCTGTATCTTCATGCACGTGTCGCAATGGTACAACGGGAGCTGGACTATATTTCCTAATAGTTTCATGGAAAACAGCATTCAGGTATGGCAGTTGGGACAAGTGTTCCTCGGTGATCTTTTCAGACCCGCATACATTTTGGATCTCGCGGTAGAGCATGTCCTATCATATGATGAAAAAGAAATGTTCATAACCTTACGTGTTTGTCAATTTTTGTCAATTTAACCTCTGAATTTATAATTTTACTATTTTAACATTTAAAATTAGTTAAAATGCAATAGTTTACACTAATATGATGATATAATGTATCTACCAATCCTTGTACTTATCATTTTTTGTCAATTTGATATCTTTATTTGTAGTTTTTGATTAGTTAAACCCTTATAATGTAATATATGTTGATTTGTTATTTCATATCACGTGTGTTAATAATGGTTTTAAAATTTTATTTTAGCCATGTTCAGGTGTTAAAATGGCAAAGATGTGTCAAACTGACAAATACAAAGGGATATGTATTACGCCAAAAAAAAAAGAGTATATGTAGAGATAAGAGTGTAGATTAACATATGGAACAACCTGGCTGGTTGGATTCTTTGCAAGTTCATAGATAGCCCATTCTGTGGTGACCATAGTTGTATCTGAATTCTCAACAATTGTCTCCCAAACCAGCATGCTGATTTGCCGCTCCGAAAGTGTGCCCTCGGACATTAAGAAATCGAGATAACAATTTAGCTCCTGTTCCAAATCAGAACCAAGTTACATGACTATGACGGTCTCTGAAGACACTTGCAGCTGAAATTGAAGGGAAAGGACTCACCTTCCCTAGAGCAATTCGTTTCTTCTCCTCCTCAATGAGGGCATTCATCACTGCCTGCCTACGTAAATGCATGTTTTGGATTTTCATTTCCCAGGTCTTATTAGGAACCCATCTGAAATATGGGAAGAAATCTCTCCAGTCCACATCAATCGCCCCTTCCATTGGATCAAGCACCAGAACCTCAAAAATCTCCACTCTTGACAGAGTGGCCCCAAGTTCGTCAACATAAATGGATTGCACATCCTTCCCCAAAGCCTGCGAGTTTCATTTTATTTTATTTCCTCAATTCAAGACGATAAATTTTATATATTCAAGACAATTGAAGAACTCACTTCTTTTAGTGCTAGTCCAAAAAGTTCAGACTCAAATATCTCCCTGAAATTTACTGCTTGTTCAGGTTTGGTCTTTACATGAGCATGGAACTCCTTTGAAATATTTCCAACCAGGTTGTCTCTGTGGCACCGGTGTCGCCTCTAAAAGCCACATTGGAGAAAAAATGATCCACTTAACATGGGCAAAGATGTGATCTGAAGACAGAAATAAATAAGAGGAAATTACAAGTTGCAACAGCTAACCTGGGCATTCGCTCCCAATACATTTGTAAGTATATATCTCTTAACCATCTTGTGAAACTCACCATAATCACTTGTTGCAACCATACATTTATCCTGGGTAAGGACAGTCAAGGATTTCGATAGCTTTCTTGTTGAAATGGATGAATATCTAGTGACCATGGCCTGAAAAAATGAAACAAGCATTTACATAAAAATGTGGAATTCTTATTCAGCAAGAGAGTTAAAAAAAAAAAAAAGGGGTCCATATTCTCAAAACATTTTACAGAAGTTCCCGAACAACCATAATCCAAAGAATTGATGTGGAAACTCTGCAGAAAATTAAACTCCTCCATTTTGAAATTTAAACAAAGAACCATCACCATTTTGTATAAGATCCCATTTTTCAGGAAAGAATTTTTCTGCTTGCAAGAATTAATATCTCAGTACAAACTATAAGAGAGCTTCCGGCTTCCGATTCAGAGGCTTAACATAACAAGGCAACAACTGGTAAAATGTCAAGCTCAGGTTGGCATTGAAAGCAATTTAACTATTGTATTCATTCTTTAATACAAGAAATTGATTACAGGTAATGATTTGACAGAATTACGTTTAATCTCAGATCAAGAACCAAGAGCAGATCACGTTGATACTTAAAATAATCCTAGTATGTATTCTTTAATATAAAAGGTATTGACTTGAAAGAAAGATATAATATTTTAAGTACCATAGTCTAAAGGCAAAAAGGAAACAGAAAATGGAAGGTTACATTAAAAGCCGGCAGAGTTAGACTCAGAGCGACCAACAGTTTGGACTTTGTCCTGACCATATCCGCTGTGAAGTCAAGCCAAACTAATTTAATAATATGTCATTTTCGATCACCAAAAGAAGGTAAAGTTTGGAACTTGAAAGTTTACTTTTAGATAAGTACATAAAGCATACAAATAAAAAAGAGAAGGACAGACCTCTTTGGCAACATCAGTTGAATTGAGAACAATAATGTTAGATGCACCAGTTTTAATTGAATAGATTGGTCCATATGTCTCAGCCCATTTCATGAAAGTCTTGTGGGGCTTCTTCTCCTTGAGTTGCAGCAAATTCCCTATAAATGGCCACCCTGGGACCACTGCAATCAAATTCACCATCTCAACATTTTTTCTTGAACATGTTAATCATGACAGTTAAATACACAAATCCCAGTTCTTCATTTCATTCAAGAAACACCATAGAAATGCAAAACAACATATGCAGTACCTGGTACAGGAAGAAGTCTGGCATGTTGCTCCTTTTGCTTGGTGATCAGTTTTTTCATAATGAACATGGAGAAGAACAAACAACCCACAGCAGCAGGGGTGGCATAAGGCATTGCTTGAAAGCTTGGAAGGAGGGTGGCAGTGACAGCATCCATTTTGCTTTTGCTTAAACAAAAAGACACGATTGAGAAAGAGACACCTCAAACTTTTCGAGGAAGTTTAATTAAGGCCAAAATCATCTTTTTTGACATGTCAGTCCAAAACTTATATCATTCAAACCCAATTTTTCACAATACAAGGGGTGTGTAACACACCTCCTTGTTAAACATTAAAAACAAATTAAAAAATAGAATTTAACAGTGAAAATAATTCAGAAAAATTGCATAAAACAATCAACGTCAAATTAACTTCTCTTCTTTTTCTTCAACCCAATAAAGTCATCTGCTACCCTCTTCCAAATTTCCCAACCGCTGCTACTGCCCCAATCAAACACAAACACGACGAGCCACCTGTATCTGATCAACCATCACCGTTATCTCATCAGCCATCATCATCATCAACCACCGTGTGATTCTTATGGCTACAACTGTCAACAAAATGCAAAATTGACGTTGAAGACGATACATAATTTGGAGTTATGCTTCGATTTTCCTTCTTTTTTAAGGTAAAGTGAGAACTGGGGATCTAGGAGATAAAAAAGAAGCAGCGACCACAAGCTTTTCATCAACAAATCTATGAAATGCATCACCAACATGTTTTAAAGAATGGAAATACAGTACATGAGCAACAGCAAGAGCATAACGGTGATCAGATGTGACTTTAATTGGGGCGGTAGCCATGACGAGCCACCCGTATCTTCCTCATCAACAATAAAATCAACTCTCCGGTGCCAAACCACCACCACCACAGCTACAACTCCGACCTTGTCGTACCTAACAGCAGAATGCAGCCATGTGTTCACTTCCCTTGCATAGCCATTGGGTACCACAATCAACCGCCAAGTTTCAGAGTCGCCAAAATCAGCTAGAGTTCAAGTCCATCTAGACGACCAAACAGAGTATTTTACGCATGGTGGATCCAACCAGCCCTGAACCTGAAGCCAATGACCAGCTCCAACAGGCCCGGATGAAGCTCCGCCGCTCAAAACCAATCCAAACTTAAATGATTTACCACCCAAATTGTACAAAAAGAAAAAAGAAAAGAAAGAAAGAAAGAAAGAAAAACAAGAAAAAGAAAACTGTAATTCATTTTTCTGCAATCGATGATTCAATTTGATTCATTCTTTTTCTTGTACACAACACTCTCTGTTAGTAAAAGCCTGAATTATTATTGTAAAATGCTGCTATCTGTTCATCTGAACACGAATTGCAGGGAGGATCCGATAAAAAACTTGGGTAATACTTGGAATTACGTAGTGAGTGATGAAACGAAAACAATCGGTAATAGGATTGTCAAAGGAGAATCGTAGCCAGAGACGGTGGAGAAAATAATGACTGGTAGAACCCGATTTGCAGTCATCATTTTGGAACAACAACCAATTCAATAAAAAAAAATTCGAACCTTCCTTATATCCTCAAATTGTTACCTTATTATACACACGTGAATCACCAAATAAACATCAATAATCACTACAATTATCACTAATGAAATTGAAGAAAACACTCACCTAGATAATTGAATAGATATTTCTGAAACCTTGTTGCAGCGATTCTTGATTCTGCGGAGTGTAAAGCACCGTCGATTGCTGGTGCAAATTCAGGTATTGGGAAAGGACTGAAAATTAAGGATAGGAAAGTGAATAACGCTTCTCCGATGAGAAGCGAAAGTGCCAAATCTCCAAGACTAAGAGAACAAGAAGAGGAGAACACTGAGCAAGTGAGACCGAAGTTTGCAGTGGCGCCGTCTTTTACGAATATTACTTGAACGAGAGAATATCAAGTTACGTAAAAGTCTGCATACATATAGAAATATAAAATTAGCGATAATTATTATTTACACCCTGAGATTTGTTATATTATACTAAATGGTCCCTCACTTTTTAAAAAATATATTTATTCATCTCTCAATTTTGATTCCATTGTATTAAATAATTATTTTATCAATATTTTTACTATTTTATTGGTAGGAAACGAGAGAAAAAATGTAAAATAGAAAAGAAAAAATAAAAAATCATGATCCTTTAATGTGGTGAGTATTTATCCTCATGTCATTTTATTTCTTTTCTTCTTTTCATTCTTTCGTTTTTTAAAATTTAAAATTAAGGTTGAAGAACAAAGAGAATTCAAAATAAAATGAATATTTTGAATGGAGGAACACCTCCACCGGGCTTCGTTCACTTCAATGGAGGAACACCATTCTCTACCTCCTCAATTTCCACTAACAATCTCAATTACCATCTCGTTTCCTCCGTTCCACGTTTCTCCAACCTTCAATGCTCTGCTTTTGTTTCTCAATCATACTGTTCTTCTGTTTTCCCTTTTTTTAATTTCCATTTGGTTACTGACAAAAGTTTGAATCTTTTAGGTTTTATTTGATTTTCTTTAGATCAATTTAGAATATTTGTGTGTTGTTGCTAATGTGGGTATGTTTGGTGTTGCAGCTGATTAATTAGAAAAATTTCAATAAGCTTCTAAGAGAACAATTTAGTACCCTTGTACCGTTGCATATGGTGTGATCATCTTGCTCTAGTGCTTGCTTATCGCTGTCTTGTTAAAGAAGATGACAGGGATGCTCTTAGCTTTTTGTTCATGTCCGCCAAGCTTGGTTTGGATGCTTCCATTGTTGTACATTCTTCATTAAAAATAAGATAGACGAAGTGGAAAGCGATATTCTGAGGACAAGATGAATGTTAAAGAACAGAGAGAATTGCTGCCATGGAGCAACGGATATAAGCGGTCTAAAGTCATTGCCACGTGGACTGACTGATTAGAACAAAAGATGGGGGTTATCACCATCTGATTCTGTTTATTGGTCATTATCTTGATTAAGTGAAGGGCAATTTGGTCGCGGAGGCGACATTGGCTGTTAATGATAAGAAGAGGAGGAGAAAGGTAAGCTTTGTTAAGAGCCAAAACCTTGTCTATTGCATCCTTCTCATCGATCTCCGTAATGTTATGAAAAGC
This sequence comes from Mallotus nudiflorus, assembly GCA_947683625.1. Taxonomy (NCBI): domain Eukaryota; kingdom Viridiplantae; phylum Streptophyta; class Magnoliopsida; order Malpighiales; family Euphorbiaceae; genus Mallotus; species Mallotus nudiflorus. The sequence goes on along the minus strand of CANTUR010000008.1, from coordinate 1,413,879 downwards.
AAGTGCAGTTTGTATCTTGCCTTAGAGTTGTTTAAACAATGTTGTAACACTACGCTACTCTTCTGCGAGCTGTGAAGGCTGGATTTTGTTCATCATAAGCAACATCCCAATAACTCCAGCGAATAAAAGAGTTGACGACAGCTTCAAAGCCAAAAGAGAAAAACTTACACCCATAGCTACCGCAACCCCAGCCGCTGTTGTTGCAATGAGAGTCATCATGTTAACGGAGTTCAGAAGAAGTTTGTTCTAGTTATCTCTTTGCTCGCAGATGTTTCTGTGCATCTCTACTCTATCAACAATAGTTTCTAAGATTACGTAAAGTTTGGCTGTTGCCTTAGAACCAACAGCAAACTTGATGGCCCATTCATCTATTGTTGTTGTTGTGGTGGTGACATTCTTTTCAACTGAAATGGTACTTGTAGAAGCATCTTTCGGACTCACTTCCTTAACCAAGTTTCTTGATGGTGCTTTTGAAATTGGGAAACGAATTTTTGGAAGCTTAGGGACAGAAATGGCAGCATTTTTTTTTAAGAGTAAAGGGATAAATAATTGAAAGATTTGAGAGGTTTCCAATTTTTTTTTTTTTGATTTTGTGTTTTTCGTCATTGTTGTTACGAGAGAGAGAGAAAGCAAGTGTAGTGTAGGTTGATTTTCAATTTTCCCAAGCAAAAAGCAAACACATGATTTTTTTATCATTTCACATCTTTTTAACCGCTATTTTTGACGGAAAATGTAATAGAGAAGCTATTTAATTTATGAGAAAATTATATTAATCCCCTTGATATTATATTTAATTTACATTTTAAAATTTTTTATTTCAAAATTGAATATTAATTTTCCTACAGTTTCAAAATCGAACAATTAAAAAATTTTTGTTGACTTTTTTATAAAAAATGACCATTATACCATTGTCTTTCTATAAAAGCAAATGACATTAACCTTCCTAAAATTAGGTGTAATTGATATTTTAAAAACTTTTATTTCAAAATCGAATATTAACCTCCATATAGTTTCAAAATCAAACATTTAAATACTCTTATTGACTTTTTTTATAAAAAATAACTATTATACCCTTGTTTTAATATATGTTTTCTCTAATCCCATTACATATAATTCATAGCATTTACCCCAAAGTTTATATTTGAATAACAATGAGAATTGATGAAATTACTTTTAAAATATACATTTATAATTTTTTAAAAAAATTTTAGTTTATAAAAATTATTTATTAATATTTCTTAAAAAATTTTTAAAAAAGTTAAAAATAATTTTTATGGATCTAAAAATTTTACAATCAATCCATATGCATTTAATAAAAAAAAATAAAAAGTTTCTATACAAACAAATTTATTTTAAAAATTAAAAGTTAAAAAATTTTTAGATTTATAAAAATTAAAAGGAATTAATAATTAATAATTAATAATTTTTATATCTATAAATAAAATTTTAACTTTTTAAAAATTTTTTAAAAAATATAAAAATTGGGAAAAGGTAAATGCTAGGGATTTTATATAATAAGATTAGAGAAAACATGTTATAGATTATATGTAATGAGATTAGAAAAGATATATGTTAAAACAAGGGTATAATAGTTATTTTTTGTAAAAAAAGTCAATAAGAGTTTTTAAGTGTTTGATTTTGAAACATATGAAGGTTAATATTCGATTTTGAAATAAGATGTTTTGAAATGTCAATTAAGTCTAATTTTAGGAAAGTTAATGTCATTTGTTTTTACAGAAGACAAAAATATAATGATAATTTTTTGTAAAAAAATTAACAAAAATCTTTAAGTGTTCAATTTTAAAACTATAGGAAGATTAATATTCGATTTTGAAATAGTAAATTTTAAAATATAAATTAGAACTAACCTCAGAAGGTTAACGTCATTTTCTTTTAATTTATTTCTTTAAAATTGAGAGACTAATAAATATACTTTTTAAAAGTGAAAAACCTCTTAATATAATATAGTAATTGTCACTAATAAAAAACACCATGCCTCTTGTCGTATAGTAATTGCGGATGAGGGCAGGGACTATACTAGTGGAGTGGTTCAGTGAGTGATCTTCGTTTGGTGCGGTGTTTAATTCCTTCTACCTTCAGAATTCTAATTAGTTGAATTCTAAAAAATATATATATAAAAAAATTATACTACCATAAATATGTTTAATTTGAATCATAATTTTTCATTATATGAAGGTATAATTTGTATGGACTTGATTTAAATATTTTTTGTTCATTTTTCACATTATTTATTGCTCATTAAGGAAACGGTTTAATTGACAATTTTTTTTATCTACAGCCTTAATAAATCCGATTTGATTAGATATAATTATAAACGCAACAATTACTAACAACTAATTTAACATGTCTGCATATATCATTAATTAAATCCAAAGCGTTGCTCGAGTGAAAACAACTTCCTATTAACTAATTCCAACAATTATTGGTATGGCTTCTTCAAAAATATCACAGGACTTAAAATTTAAATTTTGTAAAATTAATTTTTATTGAATTAAAAAAAACGAAGACTGTTTGAAAATACTACTTAATCGAATCCAAAACGTAGCCTGTGAGCTTATTTACTGATATTAAACTATCAGTGAATCAAGTCCAACAACATTTTATCATTATTGGGCTTATAGTCTTGAATTTATTCCAAAAAGATTAAAAGGGCCCAAAATTATCATGAAATTAAATCATGACGACAATGTTAAAGACAAAAGAGATGGTCAAAACTGTTTTTTTTTTTTTTTTCAATAATATTAGCAAACAATAGATTATAAGCATAAAGAGAATAATTACTAAATAGAAAAGACATCACCCACGAACACTTTGCTTGCTTGCTTGCATGGGCAATGGCTTGGTTTGTGATATCGTGAATCAATAGAAGGTGATGATTTAAAGCTTTTGCAATAGGGCCCTCAAATCTGTCACGATTCAAAATAAGGCTATAACTAGCGTTAAAAAATGTGAATTCTTTAGAATTTAGAATCCGTAATAAGTTTTAAAAAAAAATAAAAACATTCAATAATAATAATAACATAAATAAAATATTTTTTTACGACGGAAATAAATTTCATAAATAATAAAATAATAATCCACCAATGGATTTAAATAAATAACTCATCTCATATATAAATAATCTTTTAAATACAAATCTTATACAATCATAGTACATAAATATCCCAACTGACTACAACTACTGCAGTGTCTAAATTATAAAATAAAATTAAGTAAGCAGTTTACATAGTAAAGCCGAGGCGAAAGAAATCCGGCGTAAAGGTCTGATACTGAGGTCTAAAGACGATGACTCTCCTGAAAAATAGTCAACGAAGGGGAGTCAGACCTCACTGAGTGAATTATTATAATATATATATATATGCATAACTAAATGATAATGCACACATTCAATGGTATATATAATAAATATATATACAGACAAAATCACATAGATGCAACAAAATCATTTTATATATCTTACTGAAAATAATATCCATTTATGAAGGATCAAATAGAACCCTAGAAAATCGCAACCTCAAATAGTGTTAGACAACACTCTAGTCATACAGGCTCACTTATTCCAAATAAGTTCACTTGTTCCATTTGGACAGTAGACTGACTTCGAGACACTAAGTCAATCGAGCTCCAACAGTCTGACTGTCAGTGTGATTGGCCCCTAGACACTGGGTCAACCGAGCTTCAGCAATCACACTCTCAATCACATCTCACATCAAATAAATCAATTTGATCATAATCCACAAATAGGTTAGTAATAAAGTCTAAATACTATCGGTGTACCGGTACGTACTCGGTCCTAGTGCTGCCTACTAGGTAGCACGTTCTATTGATATCCTTCATTAAAATATAAAATATGCATTCATAAAACAAATGATGCATGATATTAAATAAAATAGCAACATAAACCATATATATACTAGAAATATACCAAAAATAAATCAGGTATATTCCAAGTATATATACGTCAAATAAATTCAATTTAATTACAAAATGAACTAAAAATATACTTAAAAACATTTTAGGTATAATTCAATAATAAAACATGCATTTAATTCAAAATATACCAAAGATATACCAAATATACCTAAAATAAACCTATGTAATACCTAAATCATTTATGCATGCTTTACTAAAACAAACCATACATTTCTAAAAACATGCATCCTAAAACACGTATATATAAGATAACAACTTACTGTTACTGCGCTTCTTGAGACGGGTCCGACGAGTCTGGTCCACTAGGCCTCGGTCTCGGCACAACTAAACAAAAAAACGATAACATAATTCAAAATAATTCTAAAAAAAATTTTAAGAACTCGATCTAGAATCTTAGATACAGAATTAGAATCAGAATTCGATCGGACATCACGTTTTACAAGAATTTTATCGAAAATCCGGCAAAACCTCCCCTATAAAATGGATATCTCTTTACTCAAAGAGTAGAGCCGGTCCTGCAAAAAAAATACACTTCGAGAATAAACAAAATTCACAACCCCTCGGTCGGACTCCAAACTACAATTCACCTACCAAGGTTCACAATTCACAGAATAATTATAGAAATATCGAAAATGCCCTTTAATATTAAAAATATATTTTATAAATCCAAATTACATAGTTAACCCTAAAACATATTAAAAATCGATAAAAACTCATTTATTTAGAAAAATCATATATTATATATAATTTTAAAATAATTTACGAAAAATAGTTTTAATTAGTTAAAAATGCAAAATAAATTGTAGAAATAATTTTTATACCTTAAATAAATATTAAAACCAATTTAATGACATTTTTAGCCAATTTAGTGTCAAATTACCAAAATACCCCTAGTTACGTAAATTCACTATAAATGTTCAAAAATTCACCAAAAATAGTATAATTACTCAAAATTAAATTTCTCAACATATAATTCAATAATATCAATAAATATACTCAATTAACCAATTAATTTTAATAAAACACATAATTAACCTAATTTTCCAAAAATTACATAATCTAAATAAATTCAAAATAATTATATAAAATTCAAAAAAATTAAAAATAAATTTATAAAATTCATTTCAACACCTATAATCACCATAAAACACAATTTCATAATTTAATTAATTAATTTTCGAAAAATAGAAAATAGTAATAAAATAATAAAAAAATTCACAAAAATCAAAATAATTCCCAAAAATTCCACAAAAATTCACAGAGGTAGATTAAGCTACAAGGATCAATGTTTGTGAAGGGATTTTTCATGAATCATTCAAATTGAAGCTAAAAAAAATCAAAAACCCTAATAGGCCGAAATTGTAAAATCGAAACCTAGGGAAATCTAGACCGTTTCAAGTGAAACAAAGTTTGAAAATGGACTCACCGGAGCTCAAGGAGAAGATAGAGACCAGTGACGTCGAGTTTGGTGGCCAGAAACGGCTTAATCAACAGTGAGGAAGTTTTTGGCTTCTCTTGATATTCTGACCAAAACATGCAGGAGAAGAAGGCTTGAGGCGTCGAAAATGGCTGGCAAGGGAGGAGGAAGGCTGAGAGGCACAGTGACAGGAAGAAAATGGCGTAATCGGCGTCGGAATGGTGAAGAGAACGATCGGGAAGAAGAGGTAGGGGACGATGGTAGTTTCGTAAATAAGGTAAACTTTATTTTTAGTTATAATATTATATGTATATATGTATATATATATATCTATCTCACTTTATATTATAATAATATATAATATAACACATACAATAAATATATACCACACACATATTTTAATAATATATACACATATATACTTAATTAATTAATTAATTAATTAATATAAAACTATATTATATAATTTACTTATAAAATAAACCCTAATTCAATTTTAAATAAATATACGTATATATACTTTATTTCACACTTTAAAATTACGCATGAATTCATGTAAATTCATAAAACTATTTCAAATAATTAATATTAAATTATTTACATCTTAATTTTCTCAAAAATAAAATTTCTAAAAAAATTTTATATAAAGAACTTAAAATAATTAAAAATAATTAAAATAACTTAATAAATAATAAACTCATCAAATAATCATAAATATATATAAAAATTATTAACACCATATATCTTAATATAGTTTAAAATAATTTAAAAACTCAGGATATTATAAAATCACTAACCTAAGCTTAGATATTGATGAACTTTATACTAAAGCGAGGGGAATTTGAATGCAATTTGACATGGCAAAAAAGCTAATTCAACCATACGAAGAGAAACATGCACTGATAAAATATATATATTATACTTAGATATGTAGAGAAAATACAATCGATTAAGATTAGACCTTACTCCATTACTCACAATCACAGAGCTTAAACCCCACCACAACTTACCATTTTGCCGAATAAAAAAAAGGCAACAAAGTGGGCTCTTTTGTGTTTTGAAAAACCCTGTTCATATAGGAGGCCATAATGGACCACTATCGTGCTAAGTGAGGAACAGCATGCCACCACCCTTTTTTTTCGTTCTTTTTTTTTTTTGTTCCTTTTGCGTTGGCTATCGAGCCTTTGTCAATGATGCCTGTTAATGTACTGTAATGGCAAATTTTTATTTACACGGTAGGAGTTATATTCAATGGTAAAATTTGTAATAAAAATATATATGTCACTTAATTAATGTATTATAAATTATATTTTAAGGTGTAATACATTTAATATAGATAAAAAAATTTCGTATTGTAATAAAGGTCTACGGCTTAAGCGAGGTATATATGAGCTTTTTATAAATACCTATATGTCCAGTGAAAATTGTAATATTTGTTGAATGTTGAGTAGTTAAATTATAAAAATAAAATTATATGATTATAAATGAAATTTTCTTTTATCTTAATAAGTATGTTATCATAGTCATAATATATATAAATAGAGCAAATTACTAAAAAATTAATTCCAAATTTTTTTGTGCTTAAAGTTGTGCAAATGTGCAACAAGTTTTTCTCCATATACCCCAAAATAAAATGTCAGAATCAGACCTTTCACACAAAGCAATGTTAACAAGTAAGTGCCAATGACCCTAGCCTAGTTGGTTAGGGAGAGGCACTCATGACCATAAAGTCATGAGTCCAAATTTTAAAGTGACAAAAATTAAGGTTTGATTTTTAATACACCTTAAGTAAAAAGACATACATTTTATAATAATAATATAAATAGATAATATAATAGTTAATATGATATTAGATAGATAGTTGATAGATTATATATATATAAAAAGTATGGTATCAAGTAATATTTAATTATAATACTTCGTTGTTAAAAAAAAACAGGCAAATTGAAACCAATTAGTCATAAAATTTTTATTGATTTCAAATATATAATATTTTATAGTTAAATTTATAATATAAAAATATATGTCAATATTAATTAAATATAAAATACTTAAAATATGTCTCATAACTCTAATTTAATTACAATATATCCAATCTCATTATCCTCTCCAATGGTCAATTTTAATTACAACCCAACTAATCAATTTGAATCGTGATACGAATGGTGGTCTTCTTCGCCTAAGATTTTCCTGCTTAAACACCTTAAATTTATACAAATCCACCGAGGAAAATTCTTGCCTACTAAGCTCATTTCTTACCTCATGGTGTTTGTTTTTCTTAAAAAAATCCAAAAACAATTTCTAGAAAAAAGCAAAATGTTAAAGATTGTCTTTGTTCTAATGGAATAATAAAAGAAAAATATTCTTAAAAAATGTAAATGTTGAAAGAACCTATACCGCAATTAAAAATATGAAAAATCGCAATCTAAAAAAATAAAAAATTAGTAGAATATTGTTATCATTTAAATTACATTTTAAATTTGAATTTTAATATATATAATCGCGTTCAATTTTTTGTTAAAATTTTTTTACTACTTTTATAATTTTATTTAGATCAAACTGAACTAATTAAAATTCAGTAATTTATAAATAGAGAAGGTTTAAATTAAACAATCTAAGTGTATATATATGGAAACAAATATATTTAAAAATTTTAATTTTAATTTTAAATGTACACCAAACTCATGACAAAATGTAAATTTTGCCAGCCTAATGCAACAGAGAAGCATGGGGCAAATGCTACGTGACTGATTATCGAATAAAATAAAATAAAATATATAATAACAAATGTAGTTGACTCTATACAAGAGACAACGTGGATAATTTTAATTATTTTAAAAAAATGTTATAAAATTAAGATCACCTTTGTGTAGCCAACAACAAGGATGCGAAACACAAAACGATACTGTGTTTTTGTGTAATTGAGTAAAATACAAAGAAGATGGTTAACCAACACAAAACAATCTAACTTGTAAAATGACAATTGTACATATAATACATCTAAAAGCCAAACGAACTCCCAAAATTTCAATGCCCAAAACCTTTTTTTTTTTTTTTTTTCTTTTAGGGATACGGAATCACTTGTCTTTAACATTAAAAAACAAAAACACTTAAATTATATATAGAAATTGAAGACTCCAAAAGGGTTCAAGAAAAAACAATTTCTGACATCGACAAGTGTGTTTGTATAAAAAATATTTTTGGATGCTGGAGAAGTTTAATAAAAGATACTCAATTTCTTTAATTTAACTCAATCTTTAAGTTCAATTATTCACTTATTTATTTTTACGACAGTTCATTGAAAAATATGAAATGTATACATAAATTAATTATTAATGAATAAAATAAAAAATATATTTCTAAATTTTTTTTATTCAACGGGCTGTAAATTTTTTTGACTTTTTTTTACAGTTCTTCTATTTTATTTTCCTGAAAAAAAAAAAATCAGGAATCCAAGGCAATAAATCACCAATATATTTTTAAAAGAAAGTGTAATATATTGGTGAAATTCACAATAACTCTCACGCAGTAAAAACGACATGTTGTTTCATGATAGACAACCGACCACCATGGTCAACGTTGCTGCCCATCGCGCATTGACTTCCCGCTGCTCAATCTTTGGATGCTAAACTCAAACATTTTTTGACTTTTTTTGTTACTGTTCCTCTATTTTATTTTCCTGAAAAAAAAAAATCAGGAATCCAAGGCTATACATTTCTCAAAAACTGAAAAGTCGTTACTACCCTTATAAACTTATATAAATCCCCATTTAAGGGAAAAAAGATAATTGAGCTGGGATTTTATTTATTTATGTTTTTTTTTCCACTCTCGTAATGCAATGAAATTACTATTAGGGACGTTGTACTTTGAAATCGAAATTAAAATAAAAAGAAATAAAAAAGGGAATGAAAATTTTAAAAAAATGTTTGATTACACTAAAAAATAATAATAAAAATAAAAATTAAATATTATTTAATAATTAAAATTTTTTTTATGAAAAAATATTTTTATAATTATTTTTTAATATAAAAATTAACATTATAATTACTTTATATATTAAAAATTAATATTATAATTTTTTGGCCAAACAAAATTAATATTATAATGATGTACTATAAAATATTTATTTATAAAAATATTATTATAATTTTTTTAAAAAGGTATAGAAATTATTTACTTTTAATAAATATTTTTTTATTCAAGTATTGAATGCCTATTTTTATTAATTTATATGTTTTATTTATATATTTTAAAAATAATATTAATATTTAAATATTTAATAAACTTATAATTAATTTGATTTGATTTTTAAGGGAATCAAAATTTGTTCCCTAAGAACAATAGAATAATTATTCTGATTAATGTAAAAATTATATTCCTATTTTCACATCAATTTTAATCAACCAAACATTAAAAATTATAATCATTTATTCTGATTTTCACCTATTTTTTACCGAATAAATGCTCCCTTAATCTGGTCCACAGGTTTAGCAGAAAGGTAGCCAAACCAAAGGCCAATGCAGAACAATAAAGAAGAATAAGAGAACAATAAGTAAAGGGTGTGTATGTGTAATGTTACGGACGAGACAATTCGCCAGGAAGTAATAATGCTTAGACTCAAATAAAAAGTCTTGTTGATATGTCTATCCTTTTCCGAAGGTGACAACTCATTACAAACATACTTTTTTATTTATATATAATTGGGTTATTAAATCAATTATTTTTTTGGTTAAAATAATTCAATTATTACACGCTTATTTTATAATATCACATATTCAAATTTTTAATATTTTTAAACTATTTTAATTTTATGTTTATTCAATTAAAAAACTTCAGAGTGTTAAAAAAATGAAGAATTTTTGGTTTAATTATATTGGTTGAAAATTTAATTCATAATTATATTAATGCATTAGGTTAGGTATAAAATCAATAAGAACATAATAATTGTCAAATGCACCACTTGAGCTTAGAAAAGAGATGAAAAAACTTTGTAAATTGACTGAACAAATTAAAATTATCTCAGTTTATGTATATTAGAGAGAAACATACAATTTTTTCTCTAAATCATTCATTAAATTATAATTAATTCAATTGATGTAAATAAGATTATAAAATAATAAAAAAAATTTAAAAATTAATTTAAAATAATTGTATACTGCATAACTTAAATTCAAAAATTTATTTAAAGAAAAAACTTGATGTTAACTAATATGAACTGTTGTTAATAGGATAATGTAAGTTTTAGTAAACCAATGTCAATTAATAATGTAGTAATTACCAAACTAAACACATGGATAATCTTGTCAATTGTTTATAATTTAACCATAAAAAGAAAAGAAGAAATAGCACAACAACCTAAGTCAAAGATGCCAGCAACTGTTTCTTTTAGTTTTGAAACTAAATGGTTGTTTTGATCAAAGGAACCAGCAGCTACTTTTCTCAAAAACATTCTGCAACTTTAGCAAAAGAGCATTATTGCCCCAAAAGTAAAAGAGGAAGAAGAAGGGTAAAATTGGAAATCTATTGGGACTGAGAGAGAGAGAAAGAGAGAGAGAGAGGTGTAATAATGGCGGGCAGAACAAGGCGAGTATGAAACAACAGAAAGCATTTAATGCAGACATGTTTGTATTAGCAGCGCGTAGTAAATGTGAAACCGATGCCTTGGCTTTACTTAAAGTTTTTTTTCAGTAAATTCATCAATATAATCCCTCAACTTTTACTTATTTTATATTTGTCCTCCCACTTTTCAATATTTTGACTAAAATTTTCTTCATTCTTAATTCCATTAACAATTTATTATTATTAAAACAACATTAGAACTAACACTTCACGAACTATAATAATAACAACAAAATTCTTCACATAATCAACTATATTGTCAAAAGCCTGTCTACGTAAATCCTTCATCTAAATTAACTGTTTTATTATGCTCCGATGACTTTGAGTATTAATTAATAAAAAAATATTATTCAAGAAAATGGTCAAAATTCATAATTTTTTTCATATAATATTTTTGTTTCAATTATTTAAACTTTGCATTATTATTATTTTTGATATGTATTCCTCTACGTGACTTCATCCTTTCTTATTTTGTACTCATGTGGTATCAAATTAAATGGAGTTACAAATTATAATAGTTCAAATAAGTTGATTTAGAAAAATTCGCATATTTTAAATTTTAAATTTTAAATTTCAAATTTAAAACCTTAAAATTAAATAAAAAGAAGTAAGAAATGAATTGTTAAAGATAGTACATTTTACATAATTTTAATTAAAAAATTTTATTTTATTCTTAGGGATTATATAATTTTCTTCTTATAAGGGTTAAAAAAATTAATGTATTAAGATCATTATACATTAATTCAAGAAAAAAATAAAAAATATTTTAAGCACAAAATATTTTGAAGTATCTTACATCATTTATATATTTTGGTTGATTTTTTTTTTTTGTAGTTTGACTAGATTTTTTGTTTTGCTAAAATATTTCATGTAAGTAGAATTTTGTTCAGTGTGACAGAGGATTTAATTGAAAATTCAAATAATAGGAGGTAAGTATTAATTATGTTAAAGTTTAGGGATGTAATAGTAATTGATCCAAAATATTTTGCTTTTCCTTATGATTTTTTCTCGTTTCATTTCTCTTTCTCACGATCAAGAAAAACAAGAGTGAGAAATTGAAGTGTGGTTGGTGAGAGAGTAGTAATAGTGGAAGAAGAGCAGTTCTTTTGAGGCATCACATAACATGCTTCCGCTTTTCTTGTTTCTTGTGGCTATGTTCTTGGATTAATTCTGGTTCTTGATTTTGCCCAAGTTGACATCTTTCTGGTTCCTGTTTTTCTTATTTTAAATTCTTGATTCTACTGCTGGAGAGGATATATGGATAGCTTTGAATCTGGGTTTTGTATCTCTGGTGGGGTTGATAGATATATACTTGGCTTCTCTTTACTGATATGCTGTTGATGTTGAATTTTGAATTGGAAGGCGCAAATTATGGGCACTTTAAAGGGATGCTAAAGCTAAGGTTTCTCTGATCAGTGTTTTAAAGGTTTGATTCTATTCAGATAGTTCTTTCTTGCTTTTAAGAAACCTCTTCTTTACCTTTCTTGTTCTTTATGACCAATCTTCTTGATATCAATAAAGTTCTTGTGGAGTATTAATGACTAAAAGATTCTTTATTTCTGCTATCTTTGAATGTTTCCAGGTTTTTAAAGCACAAAAGTTTCGAATGTCGCTCTGCTTCTGCTCTTGACTAGCAAATTTTTGTTTCAAATTTGGTACCTTTGCTTTTTCATTTGAGCATTTCAGCTTGCCGCCTCTTCTTGTTTCTTTGGTTCTGCGTTTCTGTGTCTGTGAGAGAGAGACGGCATTCATGCATCTCTTAATATGGAAGCCAATAACTCACTGTGCTTCTTTGATAATGGACAAGAAGGCCAGAAAAAAAGATGGTTCTCGTTCCCGTTCTGGCGCAACCATGCTCCGTCAATTGCAGGAGAACAAGCTTAGGGAGGCTCTTGAGGAAGCATCTGAAGATGGGTCACTTGCAAAATCTCAAGACATTGATATTGAGTCGTCTCCAAATCAGGAAAAAAACGTCATTGGGAGGTCAAGATCTCTTGCTCGGCTCCATGCCCAGAAAGAATTCTTGCGTGCCACAGCTCTAGCTGCAGAGAGAATCTTTTGCACTGATGACTCAATACCTGACCTCCATGACGCATTCTCTAAGTTTCTCACAATGTACCCAAAGTTTCAATCCACAGAAAAGGTTGACCAGTTGAGACTTTCCGAGTATCGGCATCTATCTGAGCACTTTCCAAAGGTATGCCTTGATTACTGTGGCTTTGGGTTGTTTTCTTATGTACAAACTCAGCAGTATTGGGAATCATCTGCATTTACATTACATGAAATTACTGCAAATTTGAGCAATCATGCTCTCTATGGTGGCGCTGAAATGGGCACTGCAGAACATGATATAAAGAGTAGAATCATGGATTATCTGAACATTCCTGAAAATGAATATGGCCTGGTTTTTACTGTTAGTAGGGGGTCTGCATTTAAATTGCTTGCTGAGTCTTATCCTTTTCATACAAATAAGAAGCTGTTGACCATGTTTGATCACGAGAGTCAGTCTGTTAACTGGATGGCTCAATGTGCGAAGGAGAAAGGTGCTAAGATATGCAGTGCTTGGTTTAAGTGGCCTACCTTAAAACTATGCTCTAGGGAGCTGAGGAAGCAGATTTCTAATAAGAAGAAGAGGAAGAAGGATTCTGCAACTGGGCTTTTTGTGTTTCCTGTTCAGTCCAGAGTAACTGGGGCCAAGTATTCTTACCAATGGATGGCACTTGCTCAGCAAAATAATTGGCATGTGCTGTTGGATGCTGGTTCGTTAGGTCCCAAGGATATGGATTCCCTGGGACTTTCCTTGTTCAGGCCAGATTTTATTATCACATCATTCTATAGAGTGTTTGGCTCTGATCCAACTGGCTTTGGATGTCTATTGATCAAGAAATCTGTAATGGCAAGCCTGCAAAATGAGAGTGGCCGTACGGGGTCGGGAATGGTGAGGATTCTTCCTGTCTTTCCCCAGTATTTGGGAGACTCTATGGATGGCCTTGATGTGTTTCCTGGTCTGGAGGATGATGCCATGAATGGTGACGAAGAAGAAGCAGCTGAAAAACATGAGGGGTTGCAGTTGCCTGCCTTTTCAGGTGTATTCACTTCTATTCAGGTTAGGGATACCTTTGAAACTGAGATGGAAAATGACAATAACTCAGATAGGGATGGGGCAAGCACCATATTTGAGGAAGCTGAGAGCATTTCAGTTGGGGAGGTTATGAGAAGTCCAATTTTCAGCGAGGATGATTCATCTGATAATTCATACTGGATTGATTTGGGTCAGAGTCCATTAGGATCCGATCATTTGGGGCAATTGACTGAACATAAGACAAATTCTCCTTTACCATCTTCCTGGTTTTCAGGGAAGAGGAACCATAACAGAGTCTCAACAAAGCCCACATCAAGAATGTTGAAGAGTCCAATTTATGATGATGATCATCTCAGAATCCATGAAGATCCTGTTTTGTCATTTGATTCAGCTGTATTATCAATGTCACAGGAGCTTGACCATGCCAAGGGAATCCCTGAAGAAGAACAATTTGCCAAAGCAGAACATAACCTCAGCAATGGAGAGAAACATGCCAATTCTAAGCATGCTACTGAGATTAAAGGCAGGTCAATATTATCAGACTCAAAGTTATTGAGTTCCACAAATGATTTCAGAACTGAGAAATGTGATTCTGGCAGTCAGAATAATAACCTTGAGGGTGTATCAGCCTCAGAAATTAGCCAGGAATCCAAAGAAAGTGCTATAAGGAGGGAGACAGAAGGTGATTTTAGATTGTTGGGGAGGAGGGAAAGAGGCAGGTTCTTTGGTTTGGAAGAGAATGATCGAGTTGCTAGCACGAGCCACAGGGTATCTTTCAGCATGGAAGGCAATTACAGAGAGCGCTTTGGTCACTTGGAGCAAGGGGAAATATCTTTAACCACTTTTGGTGATGAGGAGTCCATGAGTGATGGAGAGTATGGTGATGAACAAGAGTGGGGAAGGAGGGAGCCAGAGATAATCTGTCGGCATCTAGATCACATCAATCTTTTGGGACTAAACAAAACTACCCTCAGACTTCGTTATCTCATTAACTGGCTTGTTACATCCTTGCTTCAACTTCGTTTTCCTTCTTCAGATGGAGTTGGTGTGCCTCTTGTGCAGATATATGGCCCTAAGATCAAATATGAAAGAGGTGCTGCCATAGCTTTCAATGTGAGACAGCACAATGGAGGAAAACTAATTCATCCAGAAGTTGTTCTGAAGTTGGCTGAGAAAAATGGTATTTTTCTAGGCGTTGGCATTCTGAACCATGTAAAAATAGTTGACAACCCAAAACAACATTGTGGGGGATTTGATCTTGAAGACACTGCATTATGCAAGCCAATGTCTGGTGCCCGCCAAGATGGTAAAAATGTGTTTTATAGAGTGGAGGTTGTCACTGCATCTCTTGGATTTCTAACAAACTTCGAAGATGTCTATAAGATGTGGGCATTTGTTGCAAGATTTCTTAATCCATCATTTGTGGAAGATGACAAGTTATCGACTGTCCCTGAGGATTCAGAAATGTAGTATTCAGAAAGTTATACGAAGGATTTTTGTTTCAATTTGAAGGAGCATGGACCCCTTGCCATCCGCATTCCCCCCATGAAGAACAATATACTCATGGATAATGCTTCAATTGAAGTATAGACTCTTGATTTTGTGAGATAAGATGTAGCCGAAAAATGAAGGTATGGCTTAGTGCGGTCTCCCCCTTCTGTTTTGTTTTTTTAGAGCCTTACAAAAGCAAGCAGCAGATGAATTTATTCATTTATTGTATCTTGGAATGTGATATTCATATCACTCATATTCAGTTTCATGTAGAGTTTGCTAGTTTGCTGTATGAACGTGTCAGTTCACTTTGTTCTTCAGAACTAAATATAGGCTACTATGTGTCTGATCATTTTCACTATTTGCAAATGCTTATCATCCTTTCCTCTTTTGGGTTGTGGTGTGATGTAGTTCAAATTTTGTGCTTCACTTCCAATTTTTTCAATACCTGCTCTCTTATTTATGTTGTCCTGTTCAACATTGCTGCAAGTGCCATTCACATTTAACTGAATAGTATGATTTCAGTAACTGAGTAGTATGATTTCAGCATCATTCATTATCTCAAGCTCAAAGGCAGAGAGGTAATTCCAAGGATGATAAGAGCCGCCATATCTTATTATCTCATGGCTTGCAAACTTGTAGACTGCAATTAAAATTCAACCTGATTTTTTTTCCAAGGAAAATTTGTCTGTATTTGATTTGAGTACATTTAGGTTTAGCTACCAAAGAAAAAAAAGTAATTATTGAATAAATTATGTGACCACTTTTTTGTCTGGATCATATATGGGGATTGCAACGAGGATGGCTGTTTGATTTGTCTACTCAAGAGTGGGCACGACAATTGATGCATTTAAAACCAAACCCAGAATCTCTAGCTACCTGTTTTTGTCCTTGGTTGTTTTTTTTTTTTTTTTATCAGATTTGTCCTTGGTTGTTCTGTATTCAAAGTTGGGGTTTTGTCTGATATGTGGAAATGCCATTTTAAAACTTGTCAGTAGCTTTCTTTGAGAGTCAGCTGTTTCTTTCCTGAGCAGTGGTCACTGGTTAACAACTATCTTTCAGCAAAAATTAAAAGTATGTATGCCTAACTAAACTATTGAACCCTTCAAAATCAATTGAAAGGAATGTCTTCAAACTTGTAGCAAATTGACAAAGGTTAACTTACCTGCACTGAAATCTGTAATCTTCCACGATCCTTCCTAGTGGTGCCCATGTCAACATGCATCTGGTTGTCAACCCAGGGGGCCCGTTGGTTGAGCCTAAAAATCCTGGAAGAACAGCCCTTTGATGGGTGGGATTTCTCTTTAAGTTTTTCCAAAGATTATTATCTATACTTGGTGGATAAGAAAGAATTTTTAAAACTCTTTTCAATAAGTTGCTAAAGATCCATTGAATAGGATTCACATGTATATACTGTATTCCATATTTTGGTAAGATATTTGAATATGTAGCAACATTTGATAGTTTAGGGGATAAAAAATTTGAATTCTTTTAAATAAAGTTTCGGGTTGAAGTTTTATCTATTAAATGTTGGAAAGGTTTTACGTTCTTTGTGAATTCACTGGGTTCAACTTCAGATTAGTCAGAGTTATTATAATTATTAAATTATGCAACATCAAATGCAATATATATATATATATATATATATATATTAAAAGTCTTTGGGGAACCAAAAAAGTTGAGTGGATCAGTGCCAGTCAGGCCTAGTAACACCATTACAGCCCAACATTGAGTCACAAAAAAAGCACTAGAAGCCCGTGGTTGAAATTGGGGCATAGCCTGCGTTCAGGATAAGCCCAATAATGTTTAGTGTATAGGCTCTAACCAGAGTATATGTTTGATGTCTAATCAGAGTACACGTTGTGCACAGCAGATTGATGCAGAGAAGCTCTTGGGTTTAGTCGACTGAAACAGAGTGAACGGCTTATTTTTCATGGCCGAGAGCAGGCGTTTCTTCAAAGTAATGATGCCCGGTTTCCGAACAAAACTTGTAGGTGGTTTTATTTCCTTCTCCTGTTTTTTTTTATTGATTACTGGTCCTAAGTATACTCTTTCTTTTTAACTCGACAATGTGTCTTGGAAGCAGAGTTTGCCAGTGGCTTTCTGTCGCCAGATGAAAGGGGAGACATTGGATGAAGCAGTTGTGAAGAGCTCTGAGCTTGAATGGCATATTAAAGTTGGCAAATGCTGCGATGGTTCTCTGTATTTTGAAGACGGCTGGGAGGATTTCGTGAAGCACCACCGCCTTAGTCTTGGAGATTTTGTTGTTTTTGAGCATAATGGGGGCTTTGCTTTTGATGCTATAGTGTTCGATTCAAGCGCATGCGAAAAAGAGTCTCCAGCATCCATCAATTTGTCCTGTAAGAAGAAGAAGAACAAGAAGATTTTATCTAATGGAGTTAAAAAACATCATAAGAGGATGCACTTCAATGGTGGGTGGTTCTTAGATTGACACTTATTCACGTAGTACACTATGATTCATTAATTAAACGTTGCAGTTTTTGTCTGTTCACACACAGGAAAAAACCCATTGGCAGATGCTAAATCCTATTCTACCAGTACAAGCAGTCCTCATTTCGTTACGACCATTACTGCATCAGCCGGACCCGATGGCATGTCATGTCTGGTGGGTTGTTTTCATGATTCTGAATGTGGGAGTTTAGCCCCCATGCAGCCTAATATTAATATTGGTTTATTTTGTGGCTGTTTTGCAGCATATTCCTGCAGAATTTGCAAGATCACAAAACCTTGGTCGAGCATCCATTGTGATTCTCAGGAATGCCTCGGGAAAATTATGGCCAGTGAAGCTATGCACCCGCGAGTGCAGATGGAGGGAGAGGGAGACAGTGTTTAAACGTACAACAATGCGAAAAGGATGGGTTGACTTTTTTGTGGCTAACAAGCTCAAGAAGGGAGATGTGTGCCTATTTGAGCTTGATCTTAGCAGAAAGAAATCTTGTACATTGGTCCTGGATGTGCATATTTTTTCCCTAGTGCTCTAAAAAAAAGAATCACTTGTCCTTGCATGGATTATTGTATCCTCTTGTTTTTGCTGTCATCATTTTGGTGGATCATCTGCTTATGATCTTTACCCTCTGATGGTTGGATTGTAACTGTATGTGCTGGCTAGTTGTATAAAATTATCAATAACCGATAATTCTGCATCTCCAATGCCCATCTCATCAGTTCTAAAAGTCATTTTCTTGTTGAAAAAAAAAAGTTCTAAAGAACATTTTCAATGATATTCTTTTGGGTGTATGTTGTGGGTGGCGGATAGGGCCTTGTCCAGAATGAAATGACAAGTGTGATTGAGGTGTCGTGAGACCACAACAGCCTTTCCAATTTTTTTCACCTTTTCCCTTCAATTTAGTTATTTATATAGTATAATAGAAACAAAACAAGTAGCATATAACTGATAATAATCAATCTAGTTAAGCTCATGGGTCGTTTGATTTAATCCGTATGTTATACACAAGTAGAGAATTTTCATTAGGAATAGATTCAGTTTGGGTCTGTTATGTCCCCACTGCAGGTACAGATGACTATAGGATTGAAGATGGATATCGAGTCACTGTTCTTATTTAATATTTTCTTGTCTTGGTGGGCTCCTCGTTTCACTGCCGAGCTCAGTTTTCTAAGCCAAAAAGGCTTTTGATTCAAGGAGCATGCCTTGCACTTTGTAGGCACTAATTTTTTTTTTTTTTTGTTGGTTTGCTGTGGAGTCCACCCCTGCCTGCTCCACCAAGATTTCCATTGAAGAAGGAAAGGTGTATTCCCTTTCGTGATCAGTCAAAATAATCCGGCATTTGCATCGCATGCTTCTCATTTGCCGCTAACTTTTCCATCTTTCAGGTATGTTGCTGTTAATCTTCTATAAGTTTGATTGCGATGCTAATTCAAGCACTTCTTGTATTTTTTCGTGTTCTTCTGCAAAATTTTGGAACTTGTGTAGCTTGTTTTTTTTACCATTATGGTTTGTTCATTTCTTAATGAAATGGTTATCGTTATTTTCGCTGCAGCTTGATTTTAGAGGTGCATGGAAGTAAAAAATGAGGGAAGGGACATGCGATGATTGTAGAAGTTGGGAAGAAGAATTATATTGGAAGCATTTCCAGTATATCCATTTCTGTCAGTTTCTCCATTCTGGCTTTGATCAGCGCTTGGTAAGTTCTTTTTTTCTTCACAGTGAAATGTTAATATTGTAAATTGGCCAATTATGATGCTGTAGCATCAAGTAGCTCATCAAATCTAAGCGATCTAATTGCAGGCCATCCCTGAAAAATTTACTAAAAATTTGATAAGGAAATTGCCTGATATTGTAACCCTTAAAAGCCCTGGTGGTGCGGCACGGGAAGTATGCCTCACGGCCCAAGATAATACCTTATTCTTCAATCATGGCTGGCGAGAATTTGTTGAAGAACATTCTCTTGAAGAGAATGATATATTGGTCTTCAAGTATAATGGGGAGTCTTGCTTTGATGTGTTAATGTTCAATGGGCAGAGCATGTGTGAGAAGGCAGGTTCTTATTTCCTCACAAAATGTGTGCATAAAGAACAGAACAGTACTGTATTCCAATCGAAAAGAAAAACTCGCGAAAGTTCTGTTGAAGCTCTCAGCGCCTCTCCTGAGGATGGTAATGGAGGTTCTCAGCAAGAGAAATCCACACCTAATATTGTTTGTGCTATGCCATTACGGCCTGTCTCAAGAATTTATGGTGGTAAGAAGGCTCTAAGAGGAATTAAGTTCAAGGCGGCCATTAGTACCCCAAAGACTGCAGGAACCAAAGAACCTTGTGATGAGGACGTAGAGGCCAAACCCGGTAGATTCTTTCTCTTTCTTTTCTTTGTAAAGAGCGATTTCCAGTCTGAATTCTATTGGAATATCCAGATGCGTCTCTACTTTACCTATTGTTATCTCTCTGTATTTGAGTTTATATGTTTCTTTAGCTTGGTAAGGAAATTTCTTGAGTCCCAAATTTGTTGTAGCTTGTTATAGAGTGTCGTCATAGAGGTCTCTTTTCCGCAAGCACATGTTGTCAGTGTCGTTAATGATGTGACTTTGTGTGGCTACATATGTGGAGTTGCTGGTTTATGGGATTTTTTGCTCCTCAAATAATGCAGACATTGTGCACCCATCTCTCAGCCTGCCAGGTAGAAGGTCGATATTACAGGAACATTATTTTAATGTGTTGCAATTGGCAAAAGCAGCAGTAACCTCTGACGGCTTCGTTGCAGTTATGAGACCCACTTATGTATCCAGGAAATTTTTTATGGTAAGCAAACATTGCATTTCTCCAAATCACAACATTTTTTTTTTCATTGTCACAGTTTTTATTGATAGTGCTTTAAGCATTGACGTTTGATCTTATAATTTGTTTTGTGTGGCTTGGTTCAGTCACTCCCGTGCACATGGGTATCCAAACACATATCCTTTCAGGGAAATCAAGACGTGATTCTACGTATTAAAGAGAAAACTTGGCAGGTAAGATTGTATTATCGCAAAAAGCCCAATAGAGGAGGCTTTGCCTGTGGATGGAGGAGTTTTGTTTTGGATAACAACCTCCAAGAATTTGATGTATGCGTATTTGAACCTGGCCACCCTTTGAACAGCTTGATTGTCCTAGACGTTAACATCTTTCCTGTAGTCCATGAATTGAGTCCACTTACCGAGTCGGATCTGCCTCAGACAGAGCCAGGGAGCAATGCCTATCCCGACAGGCTGGGAGAAAATCACACATTAGGGCAATCATGCCTATAAATCCACGTTATCTTACTAGCAAATGCTCTGTTGTTAACGAACATTTTGTAATGCGAATAGCTTCTAAACTGCAACTTGGGGTTCTGTATATATCGGTATCAACTGTGTATCAACTAAGTAATTATTGTTGCTTTGGCAATGCAATGGTAGATATTTGTGGGACTTTCATGTCATAGCAATAAGCTTGGGTTGATGCTTCTCTGGTGACCAAGTAAATTTTGTTTTCGTTTCAGCATTTGAGCCTTACAATTGGTCGATACTTGGCCAGTGATGGCTGGTAGCAGTAGCAAAGATAGAGTACGAGCAAATTAATTACAGCATATGGAATCAACAGCAGAAACAATTTCCAACTATATAAATGACATGAGTGGGGAATAGAATTGAATTCAACATCTTTAATTTTTCAAACACAAGAATTTCCCTTTCAACTATGTCATAAATGAGAATTCAATTCAATTCAACGCCTTCATTTTTCAAGTTTCAACTCTGACTATCAGACCTCCACATTATCTATTTGTTTAACATTGTGGTGTTTATTTTCTATTAAATTCTATTTTATATCGATTAGTATTACAATGCATTTAGTGTTACATAGAACAAAAAAAATTAGTATGTTTTTATAAAATTATTATGATTTTTATAAAATAAAAAGTGTGTTCTTTTTAACTAATTCAAATAGTTCATTTTCCACTACAAGGAGAGAGAGGAGAGAGTAAAAAGGGCACTAGAGTTTGAATTCTACTCTTTATATTTATATTTTCACTACTTTTGTCATTTGGTCTATTGATGAAGGCCTAAAGGAGTGTATTTTATTCATTAACCCTTGTGTGTTTTCTATTAGGTATCCCTACGTTTTAATTAGCAAAAAAATTTATTTCAGAATATTATTGAAGAAATTAATGCTTTGATTAATTGTAAAATTTAGATTATGCATAGTATTTTTTCTTATGATTTTTCATGACTAGTGATTCTTCATATATATATATATATTAAGGAGTGAGTTTGACAAATACAGTGTGTGGATGAAAAAGATGGTAAAAATGAAACAAAATAAAGTTTTAAGATTCTACTTGATATTTTTAAACTAAAAAAAGTTGTAATTTAATATATTTGTAGCTAACAGAAGCAGACGGATGCTCCAATGACTGTTAAGTGAGGCCCTTAAATACTTTATTTTTCAAAATTTTGTATCAAAATGAGCAAAAAAATGCTTTAAGGGCATATGTACTCCTCAGCATAATTATTAAGGGTAAAAATGTACCTTTGCCGTTTTTCTATTGGTGAAAGAGTCAAAATTCCTTTTGGCCAATCAGCTCAAAAGGAAAAGTGGCATGTACTCTAATAGCGGGAGAGGCAAGCACCGGATTGAACATAAGTAAAAAACTGGAGAAGAGAGTTAAAAAAAACAGCACATATCAAAGATTCTCGACGAGCAAGACGAATCCAGGCCAAACTCCCCACAAGGTATTCTGTAAATAAGTTGTACTGCCAGTTGTTTGTTGCTATATTTTACAATTTTACTGCGCCTGAATTCCGAGTTCAGCTAAAAAATTTCAATCTTTTCTGTTCTTGAATGCAATTATTGGATACCGGGGGGTTGGTGTAACCGTAAAAGTTCCAGTTGTTTCATATATTTGTGTAGCTGTGATCATGAATTTATTTACTTTCCTTCTGTTTTTAGTCTGTGTGGAGTGATTATCTTTGTTGGGTCTTTCCTTTTCTGTGGTTTCTTTCCTTAAATTTTTCAGTTTTTGAAAATTTCAGTTAGTTCATTTCTTGTTTGTGTCTATCAGTTTTGATCTCTGAGCTCTGTATCCGTGGAGATGGGAGAAATAACGTTTGGTGGCTGCAGAAGCTGGGAAGAAGACATGTATTGGACCAATTTCCGGTGCCTCCAGTTCTCTCAGATTCTCCGCCCTGGTTTTGATCGTTGTCTTGTAAGTTTTATTTTGCCCATAGGCTGTTTATATTTTGTCAAATTGGGTGTGAGGATTTTTTGTTTCTTGTTTTTGGGTAAATTGCAAAAGGGTTTTTCTGGAACAAGGCCCCTTCTTTAACAAATTCTCAAATTTTGCTTCCCTGAAGCTGAGCATTCTGTTTTTGGCAGAGTTTTTTGCTTTGATCACATACCGTGTACGAATGCTGAATTTGGCCTGCTTGATTTTTGACTTTCTAGTGAATGCCATATCTTTTTTATTTGGTCTAAACTTACTTTATGTTTGAACAAATTCTTTTAGTTGTTCTCATCTCTAATATGTCTATTATATGAAATACCATAGACAATAGCTAATATCTAGTTCAGTTTTTATAAAAAAATCAACTTGTAACTAAGTGGATTAGAAATGAATATGCTGATATGGTATAGCCGGCTTTGTTAAATTTATGAGCTCATCTTTAAGATAAATAATCACATTGACAAATGTATCATAACCATTGCAAGTATTTTGTTTTGCTCATTGCCTCTTGTTTTGTATGAATTTCAGCCAATCCCAGAGCACTTTACAAAAAATTTGGGAAAGAAATTGCCTAAAGTTGTGACACTCAAAGGTCCTAGTCGCAGAACTTGGGAAGTTGGACTCATGATAAATGATGATATTGTGTTCTTCACTCATGGCTGGGAAGCATTTGTAAATGATCATTCTCTGGTAGAGAAAGATCTTTTGATTTTTAAGTACACCAGGGATTCATGCTTTGATGTTCTGATGTTTGATGGTCAGAGTTTGTGTGAGAAGGCTGCTTCATATTTTGTCAGAAAATGTGAACGTAGAGAACAAGGGAGTGGTTGCCAAACAAAAAGGAAAATTGTGGATATTTCAGTTGAAGCTACTCTTCCTTCTCCTGAGATTCCTGTTGAGGGCTTTACACCTGAGAAATCTGTGGATTATGAACCACCTATCACATCTCGAACCTCTATCAAAAACCGCAGGAAAGAAGTTGAGTGGTTTAACGCCATTCATGAAGAACCTTCTACTTCTATTGAGGAAGTGGAGACCAAACCTGGTATACTTCTTTATCATTGTATTCTTTAGAATGGTGCTTTGCAGGAAAAAAGTGCTTTTAGTTTGGTTTTTGAAGTGTCTTAGTTTTTGTACCATGCTGTTTCTTTTGACAGTTATTCCCACTTTGCTGAACTGATCTCATTGTTGATTTTGATTTATCCATCATGTTAGTCTTTGTTCTTTCTTAATTTTCTTTAGTTAGGTTTCTAATTGCATGTTGCTTTGTTTGTTTTATTGGATGTGTTTGATGAATTTTGCTTGTGAAATTTTTCTTTCTGATGCATAAATGATTCAGATATTGAGCCTATCAGTCCGAGTGTGGTACATGACGTTCCATATATATCAAGTAGAAGGCTAATATCAGAAGAAGAGAAACAAGCTGCATTGCAGTTGGCACAAGCAGCATTGACAAGCGAGGGCTTCATGGTAGTTATGAAACCCACACATGTATACAGGAGATTTTACATGGTAATTCATTTTTATTAGCTTGTATCTATCTCCACATTATTGCAGTCTTTTCGGATTGTTATTTGATCCAAGTTGTTCAATCTAACTGTGAGGAAATTGTCTACTGCTGCTAGCATCAAGATCAATAGAAATCT
Source organism: Mallotus nudiflorus (assembly GCA_947683625.1). Lineage (NCBI taxonomy): Eukaryota > Viridiplantae > Streptophyta > Magnoliopsida > Malpighiales > Euphorbiaceae > Mallotus > Mallotus nudiflorus. Next base: position 1,388,957 of record CANTUR010000008.1, on the reverse strand, counting down.
GGAGTTAGTCTTATCATATTAACATGCTGCTTCTGTCAGTCAATACCTTCATTTTGGATGGCTAAACATCTGGGCTCTTTGGAAAAGCAAGATGTGATTCTACGCATGAAAGAAAACACATGGAACACTAGATTCTATTATCAGAAGTCTAAAAACAGCGGAGGTCTTTCTTCTGGGTGGAAGAATTTTGCCAGGGCAAATGATTTGCAGGAATTTGATGTGTGCGTCTTTGAACCTGGCGGCCGAGTAAGTGATGCTCTAGTCCTGGATGTTAACATCTTCCGTGTTTTTCAAGAAGAGCTGTGAACTTGGCATCTCAAGCTTGTGAAAGAACATTGGAAGGAAGTTGCGGCATGTAGGAAATGTAGTGGTGAGAAATAATCCATGGATGTAAAATTTGTTTTGGATGGGATTTGGAATGTTGCTATGCCACTGGTTCATCTCATGATTTGCCTTCTGTTTAATGTAGATATAACTTACGATGATCTATCAAATAATCTTATATATCTATGGACAGTTGACTCACTTTCCAGTTTTCACAGAGCTCATTACTCTTGTCCACTCGTGCTTCATCATGATTATAATAATTATATAGAACCGCCTATATCGATCCAATAATTTTAGAGATCATTATGCTGCTCATTTCTGCTGCATAAATTCATGTTACATCTATATAACTTGAAACTAAATATAAATAATAAAAATTTCAAATTTCAAAGAGTGACGTATTATTTATATATATATATATATATCTTGGTAAATAATAGAGCAAAGATTTTAGAAAATTTCTATTCTAATCAAATAGATGATATGTATAAATTTCTTTTTTTTTTTTTTTGAACAAGATATGAATAAATTTCTGATCTATACAAAAACCTCCCATTTTCTATCACCCACTGAAACTCAAAGGTTGGAAAGCGTAAAAAATAAAAATAACTAAATAGAAAAAATAAAAAAAACCATATAAATAGATTTAAAAAAAAAAACTGATTGAAAATAAAGACAGGTGCTTATAATAATAATAATAATATATAACGTGCCACTTTTTAATTTTTTTAATCTTATTTTATATTTAAATTTTTATATATGTATTGCTCTTTTTTGTAAAATTACTTGTATAAACAATATAAAATAATAATATTAATAATAATAATAATCATGATGATGATGATAAATTAACTGTTTATAAATAATTATTTTCTCTATTTTGGGTATATGGCTCGGATTTCACCTTTATCGTCCATCTATTTGGTTCAATTGCCAGCCAATCATTTAGAGGCTCATCTTATCTCCTTTAGTCCCGATACAAAAGTAGCCTTTGCTTCTTCACTTTCTTGTTTCCAACTTCTCCAGTCCAAGAGAAGAGACACAGAGGTAACCCCTCATCCAAATTCATCTTATCTCATCATCTCCCTTATTCACGTAATATTATAGTAAGTTTTAATTCAGCACAATTCCGTTGCTTGCTGTTCAATGATTTCTTTTTGTCCTTGTTGTGTGTACAGCACAGTACAAAAATGGCAACTACTACAGCTGCTTTTACGCCGGCAGCAATAACTGGTGCAGTTGTCAGCATTGGCAACAAGACCCGGAATAGAATGGACAAGGTGGTGTACATAAGAGGACTCAATAACTTTGGAGGTCTCAAAGCCCGCAACAGTGTGGTCTCTCTTGGAGTGCCAGCGTGCGCTGAACAGTGCTTTGCAAATGTTGTTAGCTCAATCAAAGCAGCAGCAAATGGGAAAGGAAAACGTGGAGGAGCGCTCTCCTCCAAATGCAACAAGGTAGCTGAGATTTTCCAAATTGCAGCTATCATCAATGTTATTGTTTTGATTGGAGTTGCTGTTGGATTTGTACTTCTCCGTGTTGAAGCTTTTGTCAACGAATCTGAAGGTGAAAGCTAAAGTTTAGAGATTAATACCATCGCTGTTATATCAATTTCTTTCATCAAAGTGTTATTGCTATTATATCAATTTCTTTAAATTTGATGTCGAACTTAAATTGTTTTCGTATGCCTTCCTCAGTCCATGTATAATTTGTACTAGAAAGTAAATTAATTTCTTCCTTCATTACAAAAGCGTAGGCATTGCTACTTCTTTGCTCTACTTTGTATTGCGTTAATGAGAAAAAGCAAAGATTACTTTCAAATGGTCATCTCCAACGAACCATCCTGACCAAGCACCATACAAGAATTTCGTGCATGAAACCAATGGTGAAAGTAACCAATACAAATGCTTCTGTCCACCCTCTATATTGAATTCAAAGGCCTAACCAAGTATAGAATGCATTTGATTGTTAGCAGCTTTATAACGGTGCTGATTGCGGAGGGAATCATATTTTCAGTCAAACGCAGACTGCTAACCATTGGAGAGACGGGGGCACCATTAATCATTCAAAATCTTTTATAAATTCTTTAACTGCAGAAAATCTCACCTTAATGGTAAAGGAAAACAATAAAACTCTTATGTTTAATTTTCTAGATGTTGAGGAAATTGAAAGTTACAGATCAATCATTTCTAAAAGTGAAATCCAAGATGCTGCAAAATTTAAAACAAAACAATACAACAGCCTCCGTAAGCATTCAATAGCCATGCAGCTAAACTTCTTCGATATGCTCCAGGAGCCTATGCTTTATCCAGTGTTAGAGAAGGTGCTGAACTTCCCTAGGATGAGGGTCTTTGGCAAGCAGAAAAGAGTTGCCAACTGATAAAAGCCATCACTAGAGACGTGAACAGCTCAAAGCCTACCACTTTTAGAAAGTGCCACCCCAACCCTCTTCTCAAATAGCTGCAAACAGCATAGATTAGTAAGATGGATCATAAAGCAGTCCAGTTTGTTATTAGCGTCCAAGGGAAGAACAGAACTACAACCGGTAAAAACCCAATGATTTTTCTTTTTTGCAGATAATACAATCTTGTAATTTGTAACAATCAAAATATGGTAAATGGTAGTTCCAGAAAAAACTGAAAATTAAACTTCATATTAGCAGAAGCAGTTGATGCAAAGTAACCATCCAGTGCTTCCAATTCAGATATTTTACAAGTTGTAGTACATGATGAAAATATTAAAATGTATACAAAACACACAATTTTGAATGATGACGGGACAAGAAGCATACCTTGTGATGGATGGCATGGTTGCCACAATGCCTGCACACGCATATATTATGGGAATCAAAGACTTGGGTTTGTTTTTGCGAAGCCACATCAGAGATCCCAATGCAGCAAGAGATATACTCAGCACCTGAATACAGAAAAAATGAATGTAAAAAAATCAACCAAGAGAAACAACTGATTCCTCCCAGCCAATTTATCAACAATGACAAACTTATACTTGCAAACTACTATTATTAGTCAAAATCTACTAATGTTCTCTCAGAAATCAGTAACAGAAATAAATTGAAAATGATTCCAGAACAGAATACCAAGTTTGCATTTGCTTCAAGGCCCTGCAGAATGTAATCCCAAGTGAATTCTAGTCCTCTAGCTCCCACCCAAAGAGGTGCCAGTCTATGCAAAACAGAATCAGCAAAAGCCCATCCTGCAATTTAAACAAGCACTATTAAGGATAACAAATGAAATCAAGTGAAAAGAAAGATGATCTTGTGGGATTTACGAGAAGCTCGTGCACATCGTATTTTCACAGATAACGATGCATAAAATAGAAATTTTAAACTGAAGCAAAGAAGATCTCCAGAGCAGTTAATGCATTTGTGGGGCTAACAGAAATTAAGCAATAAAACTGAAACAATAAAACAGTTTCATTTGGTTTCAGAATATGAAAAACTATTACATCAATGTAAGTTGCTGCTAAATAAAGGAAGATAGTGAATAGCACTGACCAAGGCCAACAGCTTGAAATTTATGATTTTGAGAGATATTCCGGTGAGTCAACTGGGTCAAGGCGAAATAAAGCCCAGCAACGTCTACAAAACCGATTAAAGCTTTCAACAATTCCTGAAAATGAAGAGTCATTTTAAACACATAAACATGATTAATAACAACAACAAACATATATTGAACTGCTTATGATTCCACAACTTCAAACACTTCAAACAAAATTACCTGATACGGATCAAACGCGTCGTTCTCAGAAACCTTAAGAAAAGTTGCCAAGCAAACAAGCTACAATCATCAAACACAAATTGAACAAACAATCAAATTCAATTCCATAAAGAAAATACACATAACAACCATTAAAATGAAATCAAGAATAATTAACCTTATAATTAAACAAATAAAAGACAATTACCGACCTTCACTAATGCCGTACCAAGATAAACAAGCGCAGCTTTAACAGAGGTGGCAAGTGTATCATACTCTGACCTAACTTAAACATATCAAACAGTAATAATCACTAAACGTATATATACATTAAACAAATTCCAACTAGCAATTACAGACATAGATTATTAGATCTGTGAACAAAAAAGAAATTGAACAAGTGAAATGATTATGGGAAGAAGAAGACGAAGACGACGTACAAGGGAGTAGCAGAGTAGTAAACGGCGTGAGGACCAAAGGTGAGAATTGCACAGTTGAAGAAGTGAAACACCGTCATCTCTCTGTTAACTCTTCCCCTTCTTCAGACTACGCTGCGAGATCCCAGAGGTGGAGGAATTCGAACAGAAAAAAGAGGACACTTTTTTTTATTTTTTTTTTAAAGAAATTGAAGCTATGTAGAAATTGGGCTTATAAAATGGGCTCTGATGTTGAAATTAGGCCTTCAAATCTTCTAGCCCATAGACTTGACCAGCAGAAACCTACCAATAATTTTGGCTTTTTGACGAGAATTTTCGCTAATCTTAGTTAAGATTAACGCATTGATACGTTTTTTTTTTATTCGAGAAATTTATACAAATATATAAATATACATCTTTTAAATTTCAGTTTTTAGTAAAGTATCTTATTTTTTCCATTAATTATATGAGTATCTATTTTATTTTAAAAAATACCTACTTTTTTAAAATTTTATTCCATTTATATTTTTCTTAGTCCTTCATTATTTTTTTTTATTTTTTTCTCCTTTTTTTTATTTTTTTCTGTTATCCTTATTTTTAATTTTTTTAATTTTTTTTTTAATTTTAATTTTAATTTTATTCTTATTATTTATTTATTTATTTTTGTTTCTCTTTATCTTTATTTTTTCAATTTATTTATTTATTTTACCTATTTTTCTGCTTTTCTTCATTATTATTTTTTATTTTTTTTGTTATCCTTATTTTTTTATTCTGATATTTTTAATGTTTTCTCTTTTTTATTTATTTTTATTTAATCCTTATTTTTATTCTTTTTTCTCTATTATCTTTATTTTAAATTTTTATTTTTATTTTTTTATTTTTTCCTTTATTATCCTTATTTTTTTCCTTTTTATTTTTTTGTTATTTTTTTATTTTTCTCTATTATCCTTATTTTTCAAATTTTCTTTATTTTTTAATTTTAATTTTATTTTTTATTTTTTTCTCTTTGTTTATTTTTTCCATTTTTTATTATCTTTATTATTTATTTTTTTATTTTTATTTTATCCTTATATTTATTTTTAATTTTCTCTCTTTTTTATTTATTTTTAATTTTTGCTTATTTTCTGTTATCCTTGTTTTTAAAATTTTTTTTATTTTTCTTTGTTTTTTATTCTTAGTTTTTGTTTTTATTCTTAGTTATATATATATATATATATATATATATATATATATAAGAAATTCTAGAATATTTATATTTATATTTCAAATAATCCTTATATATATATATTTATATTTCAAAAAAAAAATTCTAGAATATTTGAAACTTTAATTATTTATTAAAACTTACATGAGTTGTATAATTTAAATATCTTAATTATAATTTCTAAAATAGAGCACAAACGCCTATATATATATATATATATATATATATAGATATTAGGTTGATATATATTGTTTTTGTATTTCAAATACTTATTATATTCAGATCATATACTGTTTTTATACTATTTTGCATTTTCAATATATACGAATAAGATTCTGAAAATGTATATATAATATTGAAAAATGTATATAACTGAATAATGAATATGACACATATTTTGTATGTTCAACATATACAAATAAGATTCAGAAAATATACGGGTAAATAATGAATATGACCCCTGTATAGCATGTTCAACATATGCGAATAAGATTAAGAAAATATTCGAATAATATTCTAAAATGTTGAATAATGAATATGACAGTTGTTTTGCATATTCAACATATACAAATAAGATTTAAAAAATATTCGTGTTTTTCCAATTTTTGGGTTTTTAAGTGCGTGCCAAAAGATTGTTGGATTTGTGCGAGTATGCCAGAGAAGAAATTTCTCAAAATGAAACCTGACTTCTTTTCAAATGGATATGGATCCCCAAGCTCGTTTATCACAATTTGCTTGAATTTCACAAATGAAAATAAATTTGGAAATAAAGAAATTGTTTGAGCAAGTAAAGGGAAATTGTATTGATTTTAGAGCTTAATACAAAGTAAAAGATGAACAAGATAAAGAGAATAATAGTTCTAAAATGATTAACTAATGATAATAGTTGACAATATATATTTGTAGATGATGTAGATGTAGATGTGTGTAAATATTTTTTTTTTTCCATCTGTGTCTTCCTCTCGCTTTTATAGGCTTTTTTTTACTTACAGACTACTTCTTTCCCTAGTTCATTAATTGCTCAGCAACAATTCTAGAAGCTTCAAGTATCTTCATTCTCCAGCTTAAGAGTTTGTGTCGTTCCTGGATGAATTAATTCACGTAACTCCTCTTAGATGCCTTCATCGCTAAGCTAATCTTTTTTCCTAAGTCATTCCAAAATCTCCAATGTCTTTTAAATAATTTCAAAATCTTTTTTATCTTGTGGGCTGGACTTGTAATTAATTTTAGACTCCAATGCTAATTTACATGTAAAATAAGAGTCTTCTTCTCCTAATTATGCAAAATAAAAAATTTAGTGAGCTTAATGACCCAATAAACAAAAACACTAAGGAGAATCACAAAGATAGACCCAATATTGGCATTACCAATTTTTGTTTTAGAAAATTTGTCTGCAAGCTTTTATGAACTTTTGTTCACATCTCCAAGCTTTTAAGCTCAATCTAGTTCATCTCTTTCTTTTGCAAAAAATTTAAATTCGAATTTTCGCAAAAAAACTAATAAGAAAAATCTATCAATTTTTCATTAATTTCTCAAATTCCCCAAGGAAATTCCTGTGTTCTCTCAATAAATATTTTTAATTTCTACTCTTTTTTTACAAAATCACCTTCAAAATTCATATACCTAAGCATTGAATTACTCAAAAATCTATTACACCCAATTTTGTTATTTTTTTCATGGCTCAAAAATCCATAACTTTGATTTTCCAAAAAATATTTATTATTATTTTTTTCCTCCCTTCCAATTTCTCTTCTTCTTTTCCTTTCTTTCCGCATCTTTAGGCTACCTCTCCTCCAATGGATAACACCTCATCACCACCACAATTCCTAGCTCTGTCGAACAGTAGGGTCTGCCGACGTTAAGCCACCATTGTAAGCAACTGGGATATTGCCCTTCTCTGTGAGTAGCAGGCAGCACAACGCTATACAACCTAGCGTTGCTTGTTGTCTGCCTGAGCCACTCCGTGAGCTATCAACTAGCCAGTAGCACGAGTAGTAAAGGTTATTGCTTAGTCCTGCACAGCAACACCATACAGTAGCAATGCCACTGCCTTCCCAAGCTGCTATAAATAGCAAAGTAGAGCAGTTGCTTGCTCATCGAAATGGCCACAATTTCCAGCCCCTGCATCTTTTGAATCAAAGCACTTCCCCAAGTAAAATCTCAACAAGCTTTATCAAAGTTTTATTCAATGAAGAGATTTAAACAAAGTAATTTGATTTCCCCTTTAACTCTAATTTGAATGTATTTATTGAAGATTGCTTTGTAATTTTGTGACTTTGTGGTGTTCTATCAATGCTTTTAGAAGTGGATCCTATTTTTTTTATTTTTTGGGGAAGATAGAATTTTGTTTGGGATTTCCTTCAAAATTTCATTATCAATCTTTAATTTAGTGGAAACTTGCAACTTTAATGAATTTTAGCCATCTCAACTTTATCACTCCATATATCCGAAACTTTCCTTACAAATCAACTGAATTTATTTTAATAAGTGCCAAAACAATTTCTATTTATTCATAAAAAAATGCCAATATAACTCTTAGAATTTAGCCTTTATTGCATTTTTATTGAAAGCTTTTAGCTTGCTCTATAAGGCCAAATTCTTTGTTTAATGATAATTATTTTTTTAGTTTTTCTATTAGTCACTTTTATTTCAAGAAATTATAATTGGTATTTTTGGATATTTGTTCTTTTAGCTGAAAATTTTGTGCATTAAATTTCAGCTTTCTCAAAATCGCCAAATTGGGTTGCTTTATTCAAGTCAAGTTCATACTGTAGGGGGGCACACGAGATAAGTGTTAAGACTCTGAGCTCGGGCCTATTGGCCCTTGTCCTCCATCTCCATCATAAATCTTACAAAAAATCCATTTCGAGTTGGGCTCCTAAAATATTTTGGGTCGGGTCATAATTTGGGTTGCATAAAATTCTAACCATTTAACAATTTTGTTGATGAACTTGAAGTAAATGACCAACTTTAGCTTTAACCAAAAAAATTAAATTTTTGGTGTTAGACTATCACATTTAAAAGACTTCCTTCTTATCTTATTGTTTTTACATGATAATATTTCAGTTATAACAGGACTCTACTATTGTATATCTAATTAGTTTTGTTAGAGTAGTTTATCGATTTCTTCCTCTCTTCTACATGTACTATATATATTGTTTGTAACAGTGTTGATATAACATATACAAAAACATAAAGTTCATGTGGTATTAAAGCTTTGATCTCATTCTACCATTTTTTTTCTTTTATTTGCTTCTATAGCTACTCAAAACACATAACTTACTCTTCCTACCTTTACCAATACTCCTATTGTTGCAACAAAACATTATAGCTTTGCAATTAAGTTTACACTTAAAAATTTTTTAGCTTGGAAAATGCAATTTCTACCACTGTTGAATTTTTATGATATGACCGGACTGATAGATGGCTCTTCACTAGCTTTGCCGCTCACTATTTAATCCACTGTCGATCCTCCTCAATAAATTCCCAACCCAGCATATGCTACTTAGTTTCAACGAGATTAGCTTCTCTATTCATGGTTTCTCTCATCACTCAATGAAGAAGTCTTCCTTCATGTCATTAGCCTCATATCCTCATACTCTGTTTGGTAAGCATTATAAGTGCCTTCGGCTCCATTTCCTAAAATAAACAGTTACAATTACACATCCAACTTCAAGAACTCAAGATGCATGACATGTTTATAACCACTTATTTATATAAAGCAAAGAGCCTTGCTGATGAATTGGCAACAACAGGATGCATCGTGACAATTGCTGAATTTAGTGGGATCATATATCGCAACTTGGCAATGAATATCACTCTCTTATTTTAACTTTAACTTTTTGACCTAACCCAGTTTCTTTTCAGGAACTCCATAACCATTTATTGGGTCATGAAGTCTTACTTCAAAATTTTAATGACTCTCCTCAAGCACATCTTGTATACCGACCTACTTTTCATCATCCTAGTTGTCAATCATCACCTTCTAGTAAAAAAAACTGATACTTTTCATCTCCAAAATATTCTTACTCTTCACACTGATCAATAACAACTTATCAAATCTGTAATTATCATAACCATACTGTAGATACATGCAAATGTCGCTATCAAAGGCGACCCAATAATTTAGGACCACAAGCTAATGTCGCATGGCATCCACACTACTCTCTTACATTTATTTAGCCTTGTCACGACCCAAACCAAGGGCCATGACCAGTGCTAGGGGATGAGAATTCTTTCGAATCCGGAACCCGTAGCAAGCCTTAAAATAAAAGTATGCAATAAAATAAAATAAATAAATATTCACCATAATTAAAATCTCAAATCAATATAAAAATAATCTCTTCCATATCATAACATAAAATATTCAATACAATGTTCAGAGAAAAGCCTCTGAATTAAAATCACATACAGTAGATACAAAATACAATTCACTACTAATACAAAATATGAATACTGTAGTTTTCTAGAGTACAATATAAAATTAAGTAGATAATTTACATAAATGAGTCGGGGTGGAAGAAATCCGGTGGATAGGTCTACTGTTGAGGTCTGAAAAAGAAGGCTCTCCTATAAAAATGTCAACTGAGGGAAGTCAAACTTCACTGAGTAAATTGTTATAATATATATACATGCATTTCCTAATGTCAAATGCAATCAAACATTCATATATAATAAATATATATACAAGCATTTCACACAAATGTTGAAAATCACTTTATACATATGACTACTGAAAAACATAAGTGTAGACAATGGGGTTTAGTGCGCGTCTAAGATTTTAGCAACCGTGACACTGTTTAGGCTCAGGGCCTTAAAGAACACACTAACCACTGTCACAAAGACATGGCGTGGAGATGAGGAGTTGCCACCCAGGGTAATAACTGGGACAATTTGATTGGTGGTACTTGGTTCTCTAAAAGAAAATTAGTACCACAACCAGGAGATTCTGGATACAGAATACTAACTTCTCTTAGTCTCGTATTCATTTAGAATAATTTTATAAATAATTATTTCATCCTCTAATTACATGCAATTTTATTAAACCTTAATTAATATCCATCTACCCAAAAAGGCAACAAGTCAATAAAATTACAAGTAAAAAATTTACTTAAGATCACGTTGTCCCTAAGTCTAAACTATGTTAATTTTATTAAATAAGTTAGCTAAATCTACATTTTATTTACAAGTGAAATAGAATAAAAGTGGGCCTACATTAATTAATGGGCTTAAATCTATTTTTAGTCTTTCTAAGATATGGGCTTAAGTCTATTCAATTTTAAAGAAAAAAAATTAAATTAGTAGGCCTAAGTCTAACTTGGATTTATTTTAAGTGAAATGTGGGCCTAGGTCTATTTATTTTAAAAGAAATGAAATTAAGTGGGTTGAGCTAAGTCTAAACAATTTTAATTAACTAAGCGGGTCTAAAATCTAATTAACCTAATGAGCCTAAGTTGATTTTAATTATTTAAAAAACCTAAATCATTTTTTAAGCCTATTTATTAAGTGGGTTAGACCCAAATGTGGGTTTGGGGCCCAAAAATATAAAAACATAAAAAAAAGCCCAAAATAAATAAAACACAAAAAATAGATCAAACAAACATTACAGTAATTTTCTAAAAAAAACCCTAAATTAATTACAAGCAAACCTTAATTTAAGCTACTGCCACCATTGATTTTAATTGATTTTTTACCCAATTGAGCCTAATTACTAATCAATTTTAAAATACAAAAGTTTAAATCTTTCACTATTCCCACTACTGGGGCTATTACAAATTATGTACAAAATTAAAATTAAATAATTATACACACAGAAATTAAAATAAACTACACAGGATACCAAAATGCAGAAAAAAAATTAAAATCCTAAGAACTATTATAAAAATAGTACAGGTTCATCTATGACATTTCATGGATTTTCTGTTCAATTAAACACAGACGGTATCCTCCTCCTCAATCCACATACGGACATAAAAAAAAAAATTAGCAATGAAATCAAATAATCAAAACAATAACAAAAAGAAAAAAAAACATAAACAGAAAATAATAAAAAAAGAGTAATAAAAGAAATACAAAAAATAACACTAGAGATTTAGATGCTGTGCAAATGTCCCTTTTTGAGCCCCTCAGATTGGATTATCACCGTTAAAATTAAGATATTGTTGACTTTAGACTATGGCCTTTGGAAATTTCAGTATTGAAAATTAGGGTTTTATGCTTGCAGTCTCTTTTTTTCTCACTGTGTCTTCGTGTTCCTCTAAAAAAAAATCCTCTTGAAAAACCAGAAGAAAAAAAAGTCCCCTAGCCAAGCCTCCCTTTGCACGCATGCAGACTCTGCTTTTAAATGTAGAGTCTGCACATACTAAAGTTCCTCTAAAGGAGGAACATACCTATATGATCAGATCAAATAATGTTTGTTTTGATTTCAAAAATTTCTTCTGCATTTTTTTTTAAAAAACCTTATTAGATAAAATTTGAATTTTCAACCAATCAAAACACTGAAAAAATTGATAAAAATAAGGAAACATACGCGAAAAAATAAAAAAAATGGAATTATTGCGCATCGGCACTCGCGCAATGCCTATCGACATTGTACAATGCCGATCAACATTCTGTCTCTATCTTCTCCTTGAGCTCCGGTGAGTTTATTTCCAAGCTTAGTTTCGTGCGATTTGGTCTAGATTTCTCTTGGTTCTCAATTTTCATTTTCGGCCTTTTTGAGTTCTTGATTTTTTTGAACTTCAATTCTAATGATTCAAGCTTAATTCCTTCACAAAGATTGATCCTAGTAGCTCAATCTTCATCTTGGAATTTTTGTGGAGTTTTGGAAATTATTTTGATTTTTGTGAATTTTTTATTATTTTATTAATATTTTCTAATTTTTGTAAATTATTTACATAATTGTGAAATTGTGATTTATGGTGTTTTTAGGGGTTAAAATGAATTTTAGAATTTAATTTGTAATTTTTGTGATTTTTGTATAATTATTATGAATTTATTTAGTTTAGGTGATTTTTGGAAAATTAGGTTAAATAAGTATTTTGTTAAAATTAATGGGTTAATTGAGTATAATTATTGATATTATTGAATTGTATGTTGAGAAATTAATTTTTGAGTAATTATATTATTTTTAGTGAATTTTTTTTATAATTATAGTGTATTATGTGAAATTATATATAACTAGGGGTATTTTGATAATTTGGTACTAAATTCGTTAAAATTTAAGTTAAATTGGTTTTAATAGTTATTTGAGGTATAAAAATGATTTTTACAAATTATTTAGTATTTTTAACTAATTAAAACTATTTTTCAAAAATTATTTTCAAATTATATATAATATACTATTTTTGTAAATAAATGAGTTTTTAGTGAATTTTAATATGATTTTGGGCTAATTATGTTATTTTAATTTATAAAATGCATTTTGGTTAATAGTTATGAATTTATCGAGAATTGTTGATTTTTAATATTATTTTATTAAAATTAGGGTTTTATTGTAATTATCGATAAAATAATGATTTTCAGTGTTTTAAATATCTAATTTGCTATATTTTGATTATTAAAGGGTATTTTCAGTATTTTTGGAATTTAAATGTGTTCTATGTTTATTTCGTGAATTGTGAATCTCGGTCGATAGAATTGTAGTTTGGGAGTCCGACCGAGGGATTGTGTGACTGTGTTTATTCAAAGTGTGTTTTCTTGTAGGACCGACTCTACTTTCTGAGTAGAGAGATGCCCGTTTATAGGGGAGGTTCTGCCGAATTTTTGGTAAAATTGTCATAAAATGTGACATCCGGTCAAATCGTTATTCCTATTCTGTGTCTAATGTTTTAAATCGAGTTTCTAGAATTCTGTTAGACTTATTCTGATTATATATTATCGTTTGTTTATTTAGTTGCACTGAGACCGAGGCCTAGTGGACCAGGCCTATCGGACCCATCTCATGGAGCGCACAACTCTGAGTTGTTATTTTATATATACGTGTTTTAGGGTTGCATATTTTAGAAATGTATGTTTAAATTGTACGAAATATGCATAAATTATTTAATAAATGCTTAAGTATACTTTATGTATATTTTAGTATATTTTTGGTATATTTTGAATTAAATACATGTTTTATCCATGAATTATACTTAAAATGTTTTTAAGTATATATATAGATTATTTATGGTTTATTTTATAATTAAATTGAATTCATTTGACATATATATACTCGAAATATACTTGGTTTATTTTTGGTATATTTCTAGTATATATATGGTTTATGTTGCTATTTTATTTAATATCATGCATCATTTATTTTATGAATGTATGGATTTATTTTAAATGAAGGATATCAATATAATGTGCTACCTAGTGGGCAGCACTAGGACCAAGTATGTACCGGTGCGACAATAGAATTTAGGTTAAATTACTAACCTATTTGTGGATTATGATTGGATTGATTTGATTGATGTGTGATGTGATTTGAGAGTGTGATTGTTAAAGCTCGGTTGACCAAGTTTCTCGGGGCCAATCATACTGACAATCAGACTGCTGGAGCTCGGTCGACTTAGTGTCTCGGGGCCAGTCTACTGTCTAAATGGAACAAGTGAATTTATTTGGTATAAGTGAGCCTGTAAGCCTAGAGTGTTGTCTAACACTATTTGAGGTTGCGATCATCTAGGGTTCTATTTGATCCTTCATAAACGGTTATTATTTTCAAAGTTATATAAAATGATTTTTGCTGCATTCATGTGTATTTGCCTATATATATATTTATTATATATACTATTGAATGTGTGCAATTGTCATTTAGTTATGCATGTATATATATTATAGTAATTCACTCAATGAGGTCTGACTCCCCTCCGTTGATTACTTTTCAGGAGGGTCTTCGTCCTCAAACCTCAGTAGCAGACCTTTACGCCGGATTTCTTCCGCCTCGGCTTTACTATATAAACTGCTCACTTGATTTTATTTTGTATTCTAGATACTGCAGTAGTAGTCAAGTTATGAGATGTTTGTTTTATATATGTATGAAATTTATATTTTAAAGAATTGAAACAAGAATTTGTATGGAAGATTATATATATATGATATGGATTTGTATTATTAAATAAGCTGATGAGTTGCTTGCTATTTTGAGATTTTAATTTTCGCTGCAAGATATTTTATTTATATTATTATTATTGCATGCTTTTATTTTATTTTAAAGGCTTGCTACGGGTTTCGAATTCAAAAGAATTCCCGTTCCCTAGCGCTAGTCATGGCCCCCTGTTTTGGGTCATGACATTTAGGGAGAATTTGCTAAACAAAACTTGTGGAAATTAAGCATAAAAATATTGAATTTAGAGTATCAAAACAGTCTTTGAATTATTTTTATGCTTTTCTTCCTTATCCAAGTATTCCCCTGCCTTTCTCATATTACTCAGCGTGGATACCATTGGAAAGGTCCTTTGGATACTCATACTCTTATAGAGCATTGGAGTAAATAGAGCAATTTTTTTTATATGGGTCCTTTTTTAGTATTCCCCCGCCTTTCTTATATTACTCAGCGTGGATACCGCCAGAGGTTCACGTTGAGTCTCTTGCTCATTTTTGGGCATTGGAGTACATTATGTTTGCTCTTATTTTGATTCTTCTCTTAGTGTTCCCCTGCCTTTCTTATATTACTCAGCATGGATACCATTGAGGGATTTGTACTCGCACTCATTTATCAGAATTGGAGTAGATTATATGCACATTTATTATTTGAAAGACTAAAATGACACTTTAAAATTCAACCAATTTATACTGCAAGTCCATAGATTTTATCTTTGCATATTCTTCCCCTCGTTTGGGTATAAAGTAAGCATTAGATTGATTAGAGTTTAAAAACTCTCAGCATAGAACTATCAACATGACATCTAAATTCTACGAGGCTAGTAAAAGAAAGCCATTAAAATCAAAGGTCATGAGATAAGTTTTCGCATATGATATCATGAAGTGGATGAATTTACTCTCAATTTTATAAATTTTCTTTGTACTTTACTGTAGAATCAAATTAGATAGAGTTATACTACTTCCCTTTGGTATTTGTTAGGGTATTTGTCACACAAAGTGATATTTTAATAAGTGATTGGCATTTGCTATCCTGGTCACTCTTATTGATGTATCGATTCCTTTCCTCTTCTTCGTTCTCTTTTATTTTCCCTACACAAAATACCATAAGTTAGTATGGTTTATTTGTAAGTGAAGAAATTTTATCAAAATGCAATGTTATTCTTTTGCATTCTTCCCTTTTTGATTGGTGTTGATGTCTCGGATCACAGGGTCATGATATTCTGCCATTGAGGTTGTGGCTTTAGGGTAAATTTATCTTTCTGCTATTTTATTAATGCTTTGGTAAAGGGCCTTATTCCTCTTCCCAATGTTTCCTGCAAAGAAAAGATTTGGGAGTTAGAGGTTTTTTATTTCACCATCAAAGAAGTCTTCAGAGTGCATTCATCTCAAGTTTTGAGTGCATTCTTCCCTTTTTAGGGCCGAGCATATGTATCGCTGACATGTTGGACCTTCTCGTTACCATATTCCACACCCTACAATGGTCTAACTGTTGTGGAGAGATATTCCAAATGATGCTCCCGATGGGACTATGGAGATGGATATTGAGTTTGAGGAGCTTGAAAGCCTTATCCAGTGTCACGACCCAAAACAGGGGCCATGACCGGCGCTAGGGAACGGGAATTCTTTCGAATCCGGAACCCGTAGCAAGCCTAAAAATAAAATAAATATGCAATAATAACCATAAAAATATAATATGCAGCGGAAAATAAAATCATAAATATTACAATACCATCCATATCAACTGGATTTAATTCAAAACTCATCACATCACATATATAATCTCATAAATGTATAATCTTTATACAAATCCAGTTTTACTATAATACATCTCTTTAAAATAAAGTACATAAAATCCCATACTTTAATTTACAACTACTGCAGTGTCTAGATAAAATAAATAAGACTCAAGTAGACAATTTACATAAAGAAGTCGGGGCGGAAGAAATCCGGCGTATCGACCTGCTACTGAGGTCTGAGGAAGTTGACTCTCCTGAAAAATAGTCAACGGAGGGGAGTCAGACCTCACTGAGTGAATTACTATAGTATATATACATACACTCTAAGTGATAATGCATACAGTCAACAGTATATGAGTAATATGTATATATACAGGCAAATTCATACAGATGCAGAAAAATCATTTTATATATTTTGTCTGAAAATCAACTTTTATGAAGGATCACATAGAACCCTAGAATATCGCAACCTCAGAAAATAGTGTTAAACAACACTCTAGCCATACAGGCTCACTGATTCCAAATATATCCACTTAATCCATATGGACAGTAGACTGGCCCCGAGACACTAAGTCAACCGAGCTCCAGCAGTCTGACTGCCAGTGTGATTGGCCCCGAGACACTTGGTCAACCGAGCTCCAGCAATCACACCCACAAACCACATCTCACATATATCAATAATCATAATCAATTCAATATCCACAAATAGTCAGTAATAAAGCCTAAATACTATAGGCGTACCGGTACGTACTCGGTCCTAGTGCTGCCCACTAGGTAGCACGTTCTATTGATATCCTTCAGTAATAAATAATAAAACATTCATTCACAAATACATGATGCATGAATTTAAATAAATCAACAATATAAACCATATATATACCGAAAATATACCAAACATAAACCAGGTATATTTTGAGTATATATACGTCAAATAAATCCAATCAAATCATGAATTAAACTAAAAATATATTTAAAAACATTTTAAATATATTTTATTAATAAAACATGTATATAATTTATTATATACCAAAAATATACCAAAAATATACTTGAATATAAATCATGTTATTTATGCATATTTAGTCAAAATAAAACATGCATTTTCTAAATCATGCATCCTAAGCATATATATATAATATAGTAACTCACCTAATGCGCTCCACGAGACAGATCCGACGGGCCTGGTCCACTAGCCCTCGGTCTCGGCGCAACTAATCAAGCAATAAATAACCGACATTAGAATAAACCTAACAGAAATCCTAGAATTCAATCTAGAGTATTAAAATACGGAAACAGAATTAGGGTTCGACTGGACATCACGTTTTACGAGAATTCTACCGAAAATTCGGCAGAACCTCCCCTGTAAAACGGACATCTCTCTACTCAAAAGAGTAGAGCCGACCCTGCAAAGAAAATACACTTCAAAAATAAACACCACAATCAATCACAACCCCTCGGTCGGGCTCCAGACTACAATCTGTCGACCGGGGTCCACAAACACAGAATATATATTCAAATATACCAAAAATATCCTTAAATCATAAAAATACATTTCTTACGTAGAAATTACATAATAAATCTTGAAACACTGTAAAAATCGATTAAAACTCATTTTATTAGAAAAACCGTATATTATATATATAATTGAAAATAATTCCCGGAAAATAGTTTTAATTAGTTAAAAATACTAAATATTTTGTAGAAATCATTTTTATACCTTAAATAAATATTAAAACCAATTAAATTACATTTTTAGACAATTTACGATAAAATTACCAAAATACCCCTATATATATATATATACCTAAATTACTTCAAAAATTCACCAAAAATCATACAATTATCCAAAATTAATTTTCTCAACATATTTATCAATAATATCAATAATTAAACTCAATTAACCAATTAAATTCAATTTAAAACACAATTAACTTAATTTTACAAAATCACATAAACTTCAATAATTAAAAATAAATACTTAGAAATTCATAAAAATTCCAAATAAATTCCTATAATTCATTTCAACACCTAATTCAACCATAAACTCCAATTTCATAATTTAAATAATTAATTTCCGAAAATTAGAAATTAATATTAAAATATTCAAAAATACCCAAAAATCCAAACAATCTCCAAAAATTCTGTAAAAATTCATACATGAAGATTAAGCTACCAGGAACAACATTTGTGAAGGAAGTTTCCATGAATCATCCAAATTGAAGCTCAAAAAAATCGAAAACCAAAAGTGGCCGAAATATTCAAATCAAAACCTAAGCAATTCTAGACCATTTTAGCTCAAACCAAAGCTAGAATCACACTCACCGGAGCTCAAGGAGAAGATAGAGACCGGCGGTGTCGAAAACGGTGGCCGGAGGAGGGAGAAACGGCGGTGAGGAATGTGGCCGGCGCTCGCGGGAAGAAGAGAAGAAGAAGAAGAAGAAGAAAAGGAAAGAGAAAGGAAAAGAAAAAGAAAGAAAAAGGAAAAGAAAAAAAAAAGAAAAAAAATAAAATAAATTAAAATAATTAAATATTAATAAATAATTAATAATAAAATAATAAATTTTAATAATTTAATAATAAATAAAATAATCAAATAATAATAAATAAATAATAAAATATTAGGGTAATAATAAACCCTAATTAAATAAATATACACACACAAGCTTTATTTAATAATTTAAAAATATGTATGAGTTCATGCAAACCCGTAAATACATTTAAAATAATTAATAATACATTGTTTACGTGAAAATTTCTCCGAAAATGAAAGTCCCGGGAAAATTTTACGTAAAATACTGAAAATAATAGACAGTAATTAAAATAGGTTTAAAATACATATCAACTCATAAAAATATCGTATATATATTCAAAATTATTGACACTGCATATCCCGGTACAGTGTAAAAATATTTTTAAAAACACGGGATATTACATCCAGCCTCTTGAGGTTACTAAGGTGATGTTTTTTAGTAATGTCACTCCTTTAATTTTCATTCCTTCAGATGCTTTACCTGTGAATACTCTGACTACTTTCCTGCACTTTTACAACACTAATATTGAATGTTAGTAGCAAAGTGTTTGCACAATCTTGCCTAGGCTCAAAGACAAGTATTTCATAATAAATGTATGCAAGTGTATGCATGTTATGCATGATCTTAATAGGTCTTTTGTGTGGGGCAAAGCTATGTTCGTAGCTTGGAGTGTGAGAATGAGGTGCCTCATCAATAGCTTGTAGGTTCAAGAAATTAATGCTTCATTTGGTACTTTTGATACTTGAGTTTTTGATATAGCCTATCAGAAAAATAACCAGGCAGTTAGTGGGGTCCATGACTTTACATTGGAGCTCATGATTGACTAATGCACCATTGAACTTTCCTTTTTTTTCATTGCTTCTGTTGTATAATAATTATTATATCTGTATGCTTGTAGTATACTCCTTTTTTCCCTGAGATCATTTTCACTAACTTTGAAGTTCTATTGTTGTATTTACCATTTTGCCCCTAACTTGTCCCGGAGTTACATTTTGCCCTCAGCTTCATTTTGAATTCATCCTAGTAATCATTTTCTTCATGTGCACAAGAGACTCAGTTTGGTCATTTATTGTTGTTGGCCCTTTGTCTTACTAACCCTATTAGCTGCAATATCATACATTGAAGATGCATAAGAGTGGGTGAACTGATTGAAGCGAATTATGGATGATGAAATCAATTAGACTTACACTTTGAAGAATTCTTGAGTAGAATATGAGACTTGATGCTGACAGTTACAATGTATGGGTTGAAAAGCAAGTTACTGAGTCACCTAGATTCTCAAGGTATAAGGGGACACTAGGCTTACAAGGAAAATTACAAAAGAAGTGGCAAAAAGAAAATGTAACTAAAATAGTGATCTCATAGTTCTGATTTAGCTTTCATTATGTATTTTCCATTTAGATACTTATGTAGTATAATAAAGACCAATATGCAATGCTTGAATAAAAATTAAAATTCAATTTTAATCATTCATTAGGGCAAAAATGAGAACATCCATTACATCACATGATATAACTCCTGTTATCAGTCAGTTATGAATTTTTCTCTCTAATTTTTACCTTACTATTTTTTTCTTTCTCTTTTTTTTTTTTTTAATTTTTCTCACATTTCCTATCTTCAGAAGTTACATCATGTGATTTATGTATGTTCTTTGAATTTGCATTTGTGCCCATGCTAAATGAATTTAATTGAATTAAATTTATGTTAAATAAGTAGATGCAATCAATACCATAATGCACAGTACCATTAGGATGTACATTACATAAGTAAGCATGGTAAGAATTTATATCATCAATCACTAAAACAAAATAGAAACTAAAACTTTATTCAAAGAAGACAATGAGAAATTTTATTTTCTATTCTAGATGCTAGCGATGTTGAGTCTCATAGTGGTTGTCCTTGAGGTGGTTAACATAATAACTCTTTAACAGCAGCATTGCCCATCCTCTCAGCTGCCAACTTCATCACTTCCTTTTTATTGTCCTTCATCAGATTCTCCATAATCTACTCTTTGAAGATCTCAAACCCAGGAACATTTGCTCTAGTAACACTAACTGATTCCTTGGCTCCCATATAGTATTTATCTTCCCCTAGCTTGATAAAGTTCTGACTTAAAGGACCAACTTTTGCATAAAGCTTCCTCTTTTTTGCATTGAATCTCTTCCTTGCCCTTCTACCTTTTAGATTTGCTTCCCCTGTTATGTCATCTTGATTTTTGAATCCTGGGAATTCTGGACTTCCTTGTTCATTCTTCCCCAATCCTTGTCTAAGCTGGTAATTCATGCTCTCTATTATTTTTGCTACTCTCAGATCCATTTCAGTCCTATCAAATATCCCGGTAATCTAGAAACTAGGGGGTGTACACACTTGTTTCTGTTTATCCAATATGGATGCCATAACAACATTGGTCCGAGCTTCTATGGTCACAACTTCTCCTTCATAAGGGAATTTTATCTTTTGATGCACAGTTAAGGGTACCCCTCCCAAGGCATGGAACCACGACCTTCCTAATAGCAAGGCATAGGTAACAGGGATATCCAGTACGGTGAACTCAATGGTTTATTCCATAGGTCCTATTTTAACCAGAGCTTAGAATGTCCCTTCCACATTCCTAGTGCTATCATCATAAGCTCTGATTATGACGTTTGAATTTGTTAAGTCTTCAACTTTTAAACCTAAGTTAGGTAGGATCTTTAGCGGGCATACATTTATAGCTGAACCATCATCCACCATTATAAAGTTGGTTCTCTTCCCTTTTACTTCAGCTGGGATAAATAATGCATTGTTATGGTTTCTTCTCTCTAAAGGCAGGTCATCATCTGAGAATGTTATCAGCCCATGTTTCTTTTCTAATTACCTTTACTACCATAGCCTCAGGTGTAGCTGCCATTTCAATGCTCATATTCGACAAAGCTTTAACCAGAGCCCTTCTGTGACTACTCGAATGCATCAGTAATTCCTAGATGCTCACACTCACTTTAGCCTTTTTTTTAAGTTGTTCTAAAATCAGATCCTCCTTCTGTTCTTCCTCTAATTTTGCATTTTCTACATCTTCTCTTTCTATTACCCTTTCATTTTGCTTTTTTGTTGTCCGATAATTCCTCCTGCTTCTGGTAACATGATTTACATTTGGAGTATCACTCTATACATCGACTCCAGTGGGTTTTTCTTCATCAGAATCATACCAGATGTCCAAAGCCCCAATGATCCGTTCCTTTTTCCCATTTTTCCAAACTTTCACTGTACATGTTTCTTTTCCCTTCAACTCCCTCAGCTTGTCCATATGTTGACTTAGAAGCTCTTCAACCCCTTCTTGGGACAATTATGGGGTTAAGAATTCATCTTCTTCAAACTCATCACCCTATCCTGTCAGCATGATCTCTTCCATGGGTATGTCAGTAGAAGTAGGTTTAGAGTAGAATACTCTGTAATCGAACTTGCCTGAAGGTTATCCCAATAGATCTTTAATTCCTCTTAGTGACTGCTTGGGAATTTTAAGCTCTTCTTTTACTGGCTTATCATCAAATTCATCTCCCCATCCTGAGGGCTCAATTGATTCAATCGGGATATCAGTAAAGGGTGGTTTCGAGTAGAATACTCTATAATCAAATTTGCCTGAGGGCTGGCCTGGTAAATCTTTCACTCCTCTCTGTGGCTATCTAAAAGGTTCTCTATTGGGTATAGGGTTGAGGTCCTTGAAGGAGCTTAGCACTTCTTCTTCACTAACCCCTGAGTTGATCATCATGGTGGTTAGTGGTGGAACATTTTGGTAGTTTGGGAAAGGGTTGTTTCTGGTGTTTGGGTTAGAGTTGGATTTTTCAAGGTTGATGATTTTTCTAGAGTCTATCAGGTTTTGGATCTCATGTTTTAAACGGATACAGTTGTCTATGGGATGGCCAGCAGCTTGGTGGAATTTATAGTAACTGTTTGGGTCAAAACTAGGGATATTTGGGTTTGGCTTATAAAAGGTTAAAGGTTCAAGTAGGCCTTTTTGGATTAGCCTCTCTAGGACTTTGAAGAGTGGTTGGTTGAAGTTGGAAAACCTTCGGGGTTACTGAACTGCACGCACCTCTATAGCTCAGCTAGTACTTCCTTGTCGTATACCCCCAGTTGGGTAGTTTTGAGTTCCTGTGCCTCTAACAGTTTTCTTTTTCTCACTCTCAATTTCCTCAGCTTGTAACCCATCATCATACAAATCCACAAAGGTTTTGGGATTGATCAACTGTAACCTCTCTATTAAATTAGGTAACACATTACGAACTATCCTTCTCAGCAAGCTTATTTTTCATCATCCTTGCTTTATTCATGAAACGAGTTAAGAAATCAGAAAAGGACTCATTTGGTTTTTTCTTAGTCAACTCCAAATCCCTAATTGACACTTTCGATTGAGTGTTATAATCATATTGATTCAAGAATGCAGTACATAGTTCTTTTCAGTCAGCCCTAATATATTTTTCTAACCCATGGTACCAGTTCACAGCCATTCCTTCCAGGGATAACACAAATAGCCTAGTAACTACTGACAGTGGTGCTTTAGTAGTGCTCATGGTTGTGGTGTATTGACTCAAATGAATCCTTGGATCTACTCTCCCATCAAACTTCTGTAGTTGAGGCATTTTGAATTTTTCAGACAGCTTATCTCCCTCCATTTGTAACATGTCATCAAAGTCAAAAGAATATCCCATTCCTTGTCCTCTAATCAGCTCTTCCATCTTGGAAATTTTTTGAGTCAATGATTGCATCTGCTTAAACTCAACATCTTGAACCAATTCAAGTGACTCTCTCTTTGCCTTTTCTACCATGTAGTTTTCAATATCTTCCATTCAGATATCAGTAGCAGGCACATTTCTAGGAGCAGGTTGCCTCCCATCATTGTTAGCAGCAGGTGGAGGAGCTACATCAATAGGTGGAGCTCCTACAGCAGGTGGCTGTTCAACAGTAACAACTAATGGTTGTTCAATAACAGCAGCAGGTGGTTGTCCAACAATAGGTTGCATTAGTCTGGCCAAAGCCTATATAGTGTATCTTGCATCATAGCTCTCATGTCATCCATCAAAGCTCCCTTAATGTCCTCTAAGGTCCATATCTCTGGTTGTTGTTCTATTTCAGTTTGTTCAGTCCGAGCTGATTCAGTTTTTAGGAATAATGGATTGATTGGACTCCCCTCTAGTCTCTCCAGTCTGTGAAGAATGCTTTAAGCTATGGACTTTGGACTTAAATCAACTCTGGTCAATCTGCCACCTCTTCATCCCCAGACACAAGAAGACCCAGATGAATCTATGATGGCTGCAAAACAAGGTGTTAGTATGATGCATGGACTGCATGTATGTATGTATGCATGATGCACATGCTATGCAACAAGTAGTAGGCAAGCACTTAGCAAGTAGCAAGTATCAAGAAGCAATCAATAAGCAACATGCAAGCATAAGCCTTCCAACCTTATTCCTCCCACACATGTGTTTAATGGCGAGTTTCTTTTCTTAGGATTTTTGGTCTTGGCCTTCATATCAACAAGGGATATTAAGAGTCGACGTGCATGCCAAATCTCTCTTTAAAACAAAAGCATAGAAACAACATTTCTAAGTATAAAGGTCTAGCCTGATCCTTATTGGCCTGAATGAGCTTCAAAGGTATAGGCCTGGGCTTTTATAAATAGAAATAGCTCATGGCAATTTAAACAAACAAGCATTTTGGGTAAAACATCCTAGGGTAAGTAACTAGGCCATTATATGTGGTTAGGGTCCGGTGAAGAGTTAAGGTTCCCTTAGCAAGATGCTCTCCATTATGGACTTTGAGTTACAGGCCAAGGTCAAAGGGGCCTAACATCCTTTACCAACTCGAGAGAAGATTACCCCCCTTAGGGATTTAGGTTACAAACTTTGGTCAGATGAGCCCGGTAATCTCTTTTGAACCGAGTTAAGGCTAAGAGTGATGGTTAGCCAATCTACAACTCCATGAAGCTAGTGGAATCATGGAATCATAAACCAATGCCATCGGTTTAGTAGGGACATGCAAAATGAATGCAAGAATGAAATAATAATCAATAAAACAATTCTAAAGAACACAAGTAGAATCAGTATCTCTTATCCCCAGTGGAGTCACCACTGTAAATGGCGGGGTTTAGAGCGCATCCAAGATTTTAGCACCCGTGACACTGCTTAGGCTCAGGGCCTTAGAGAACACACTAACCACTGTCACAAAGACATGGCGTAGAGATGAGGAGTCACCACTCAGGGTAATAACTAGGACAATTTGATTGGTGGTACTCGATTCTCTAAAAGAAAATTAGCACCACAACCAGGAGATTCTAGATACGGAATACTAACTTCTCTTAGTCTCGTGTTCATTTAGAATAATTTTATAAATAATTATTTCATCCTCTAATTATATGCAATTTTATTAAACCTTAATTAATATCCATCTACCCAAAAAGGCAATAAGTCAATAAAATTACAAGTAAAAATGCACTCAAGATCACGTTGTCCCTAAGTCTAAACTATGTTAATTTTATTAAATAAGTTAGCTAAATCTATATTTTATTTACAAGTGAAATAGAATAAAAGTGGACCTACATTAATTAATGAGCCTAAATCTATTTTCAGTCTCTAAGATATGGGCTTAAGTCTATTCAATTTTAAAGAAAAAAAATTAAATTAGTGGGCCTAAGTCTAACTTGAATTTATTTTAAGTGAAATGTGGGCCTAGGTCTATTTATTTTAAAAGAAATGAAATTAAGTGGGCTGAGCTAAGTCTAAACAATTTTAATTAACTAACCTGGCCTAAAATCTAATTAACCTAATGGGCTTAAGTTGATTTTAATTATTTAAAAAACCTAAATCATTTTTTAAGCCTATTCATTAAGTGGGTTAGACCTAAACATGGACTTGGAGCCCAAAAACATAAAAACATAAAAAAAAACAAGCCCAAAATAAATAAAACATAAAAAATAGATCAAACAAACATTACAACAATTTTCTAAAAAAACCCTAAATTAATTACATGCAAACCTTAATTTAAGCTAATGCTACCATTGATTTTAATTGATTTTTTACCCAATTGAACCTAATTACTAATCAATTTTAAAATATAAAAATTTAAATCTTTTACTATTCCCACTACTGGGGCTATTACAAACTAAGTACAGAATTAAAATTAAATAATTATACATCCAGAAATTAAAATAAACTACACAGGATACCAAAATGCAGAATAAAAATTAAAATCCTAAGAACTATTATAAAAACAGTACAGGTTCATCCATGACATTCCATGGATCTTCTGTTTAATTAAACACAGACGGTATACTCCTCAATCCACATACGGACATAAAAAAAAACAAATTAGCAATGAAATCAAATAATCAAAACAATAACAAAAATAAAAGAAAAAAAACATAAATAGAAAATAATAAAAAAAAAGTGTAATAAAAGAAATAGAAAAAATAACACTGAAGATTTAGATATTGTGCAAATGCCCCTTTTTGAGCCCCTTAAATTGGATTATCACTGTTAAAATTAAGATATTGTTGATTTTGGACTATGGCCTTTGGAAATTTTAGTATTGAAAATTAGGGTTTTATGCTCGCAGTCTCTTTTTTTCTCACTATGTCTTTATGTGCCTCTAAAAAAAATCCTCTTGAAAAACCAGAAGAAAAAAAAGTCCCCCAGCCAAGCCTCCCTTTGCACGCATGCAAACTCTACTTTTAAATACAGAGTCTGTGCGTACTGAACTTCCTCCAAAGGAGGAACAGACCTATCTGATTAGATCAGATAGTGTTTGTTTTGATTTCAAAAATATCTTCTGCATTTTTTTTAAAAAAAAAACCTTATCAAATAAAATTTGAATTTTCAACCAATCAAAACATTGAAAAAATCGATAAAAATAAGAAAAAATACGTGAAAAAATAAAAAAAAATAGAATTATTGCACATCGGCACTATGCAATGCCGACCGACATTGTACAATGCCAATCGACATTACACTAATGCCGATTGGCATTTTAAATGTTGATCTTAAAACTTTTTTTTTTTTAACTTTTAATTATCAAAAGACCCCTAAAAAATTGACTTATTTGCAATCAAACCCTAAAAAAATATTGCAATTTAGTCCTTAAAGTCCAGAAAATCAACAACCAAGTTCAATTTTTGAATAAATTTCATCATAGGGGCTTATGTCGCAATTGTGCACAATTGCATCCCGAAATTGGATGTTTACAATAAGTTTATGAAGGATCAAATAGAACCCTATTTAAATGCAACCTCGATCAACAATAACATCACTCTAGCCATACAGACCCACTTAATTCCAAATAAATTCACTTCTTCCATATGGACAGTAGACTGGCCCCGAGACACTAAGTCAACCGAGCTCCAGCAGTCTGACTGTCAGTGTGATTGGCTCCGAGACACTTGGTCGACTAAGCTCCAGCAATCACACTATCAATCATATCACATCTCAATCAAATCAATCAATTAATCAATCAGTCTTAATCAAATCATAATTACCATAAGGATTCTTACTCAACCCTAAATCTATCACACCGGTACGTACACGGTCCTAGTGTTGCCCACTAGGTAGCACGTTCTATCGATATCCTTCATTTAAAATAAATCATACATACGAAAAAATAAATAATGTATAATGACATTTATAATAGCAAAATAAACCATATATATCCAGAAATATAACTAAAATAAACTAAATATATTTCAAGTATATATATGTAAAATAAATTCAAATCAATCATGAAATATGCAAAAAATAAACCAATAAAATACTAAAAAAATGCTAGGTATATATCGAAGATAAAACATGCATTTATTTAGAAATATATAAAAAATATACCTAAAGTATACTAAACATTTTATGAATAATTACAAATCAAAACGTGTATTTTCTAAAACATGCAACCTAAGTGCGATGTACATATAATATAATAACAACTCATACGTTTACGCTCATCGAGACTGATTTGACGGGCCCAGTCCACTAGGCCTCGGTCTCGGTGCAACTAAACAATAAAATAATAATGAAAATCAGAATAAATCTAACTGGACATTCTAAGAATTTCTAAAAGAAGATTCTAACGAATGATTGAAAACTCAGACAGACACAAAATTTAGATTTGACCCGATGTCATGTTTTACAAGAATTCTATCAAAAATTCAATAGAACCTCCTCTGTAAAACGAGCATCTCTCTACTAAAAAGTAGAGTTGGTCCTACAAGAAAAATGCACTTCAAATCACATAATTCACACAACTCTCGGTTAGAATCCCGAATTGCACAATTTCCCAACCGAGGTCCACAATTCACAAAAAATTCAAATAATATAAATATATTAAAAATCAATAAATGTCATAAATATCCTCAAAATATCAAAATATAGCATATTTAACACTAAAATACCACAAATAATTATTTTCTCAATAATTACGTAAAAATCCCAAAATAATAATATAATATTATTAAAAATATAATTTCTCGATAATTCAATATAAATTAATAAAAATTCACTTTATATATTCAAATAACTAAAATAGCCTAAATACATATTAAAAATTACTAAAAACCCATTTTATTACCAAAATAATACATAATATATTATTTGAAAATAATTTTTGAAAATTAGTATTAATTAGTTAAAAATAGTAAATAATTTGTAAAAATCATTTTAATATCTTAAATAATTATAAAACCAACTAAAACATAATATTTAACTATAATCTTAGCAAAATTACATATTTAACCCTATAATACAAAAATACACATAATATACTAATATTACTAAAATTTTTTGTAAAAATTATATAAATAAATAAAAATTATTTTGTCAACATATATATTACTAATATCAATTAAAACACATTATGAATCAATAATTTCAACAAAAACCAAACTATAACCTAATTTTCTAATATTGACATAATATAAAAACATTTATAAAAATTACATAAAAATCATAAAAATTATTTTCTCAACACTAAAATTAAGAATAACCTATAAAAACACTAAATCAACAAATTTTATAATTAAATAAATTAATTTATGAAAATTAATTAAATAATAATAAAATATTTAAAAATTCACAAAAATTAAAATAAATTCCAAAAATTCAAAAAAAAAAAAATATAGACATGTAGATTAAGCTATTAGAAACAACTTTTCTTAAGGAAGTTTGTGTGAATCACTCAAAATCAAACTAAAAAAATAGAAAACCTAATGCTCAAAATAAAAAATTCAATAAAACTCAAAAATGGATGGATTAAAGCTTAAACCAAAGTTAGATTCAGGCTCACCGAAGCTAGAGGAGTCATTAGACACCAAAATTGCAGGGAATGGCAGCTGGAAAAGATGTAGTTTCGGCCTTTCACTGTTAAGCTTACTGCCAGCGTCAAGGAAGGAGAAGTAGGACGGCGGAGCAGTTGGTTGATGGAGGGCGGTTCGACCGGATGTCGAGGAGGCACACCGACGATGATGAAATCGGACAATGGCGTGAAGGAGGGAAGGTGCACAGTAGGTTCACATTTTCTGTGTTTGTTTTGCTGTGTTCTTCATTTTTTTACGTATATATATATATATATATATATATATATATATATATATATATATATATATATATATATATATATATATATATATATATATATATTGACACATATAAACACACACACATGCACAAATAAACAAACATATATTAATATATGTATATACATAAAATATTAACACTTAAATAATAATAATACAAATGATGACATAATTTAATAATAACATAAATAGTGAAATTTGATAAAACAATAATAGAAATAATAATATTAAAATAACCATGCACCAAATTAATGTTATTAAAATAAAATAATATTATCCAAAAATAGTAAATATAAACCATGCAAATTAAACGACCAAAATAATATTTTTACGTAGAAAATCCAATTAAACATAAAATAATAGTAATTAATCACAAAATAGTAAAATAATTAAATTTAACTTTTTAAAATTTATTAACACTGCATATCTTATTATAAAATAAAATAATTTAAAAATTAGGGTTATAACAGGCCTCCTTCAATATGTGCTACATCCTGGCCAATATCCCCACCTTCTTTACCATATATTGGTTGGACACCAAACACTGAAGCAAGTCATCATATGACTTTGCATCCAAATGCTATCTATGATGTTACACCTTATAAAGGAATGGATTATATTCGGGTAGGAAATGGGCAAGGATTGCTAATTATGACTAAGGGTAATGCATTATATCCATCACTTACCTCTTCTCTTTTTAAACTTAAAAATGTTTAACATGTTCCTACTCTTACTCGATCATTATTATCTGTGTAATAATTTACGACTAATAATTAATGCTTTTTGAATTCTGGCCTACTCACTTTCTTGGTAAGCATCAGAAGACCAAGGAAACCCTGTTACAAGGACCGAGTGAAAATGGATTATACAGCCTTCCTCCACCATTCAAAATAACATTTCTCAGTACCTCCTCATCTTTTACAGACTGGCATGTAAGATTGGGACATCTGCATAAATCTATTGTCTTTTCCATCATTAAAAAAAATCAATTAGGTTGTTCTAGTTCTTTTAATATGTCTTTGTGTCATGCGTGTAAACTAAGAAAATTGGCTTGTTTGCCATTAGCCTCTGTTGAACACATTACTATCTTTCCTTTCGAATTATTCATTTTGATGTCTGGGGCCTTGCTCTAATTTTATCAAATTTAGAATTTTTTTTTTGTTTATTGATGATTTTACTAGGTTCACATAGATTTACTTTCTCAAAAATAAAAGTCAAGTTTTCAACATGTTTTAAGAGTTTGAATCCTTAGTTTCTCGCAAATTAATTAAAAAATAAAAGGCGTTTCATTTGGATTGGGGAGGTGAGTATAAAAAACTACATAAATATTTTAAATAACAAGGCATTGTTAATTGGATTGCATGTCTATACACACATTAGCAAAATGGAAATTCTAAATGTAAAATCACACATGTAGTTGATAATGGTCTTACACTTTTAGCACATTCTCATGTTCCTTTCAATTTTTGGTCATATGCTTTTCAAACTAGTATGCAATGAATTAATTTTATACCAAGTCAAGTCCTTCAAAAATCTACTCCTTTTCAATTACTATATCACAAGTCACTAAAGTACAATGAATTAAAAAATTTTGGATGTATGGTTTATCCATGGTTAAGAGCGTATAATAAAAATAAGTTTTCATTTAGAACACAAAAATGTGTTTATTTTAGTAAGTCTCTCACTCGTCATCGACACTTATGTTATGATATTAAAAAGGACAGAATTTACGTCGTAAGACATGTATCTTTTAATGAAACACATTTTATTTTCAAAGACTTCTCTTCCACATCTAATTCTTCACCTGCACCTATATCATATTTATGGTTAACTATCTCGAGTCCAACTTCATAAGGTCCAATGATATCAGGTAATTTCACTTCTCCTCCTATCCATTTATTACAACAAAAACTCTCACCCATATCGAATTTGAGTTTAACTCATACTTCTTCAACTTTATCTTTTATCTTATCTTCCCTAACATCTCATCAATCAGATATGATCACAACCTCCTCAAACTAATCTAATCTACCATTTAAAATCAACTTAGTTGTTGATTTAAGCCAATACGATAGCCCTTCCCAAACAGATACCTGTATATACCGTATGACATTATGCCTAACAACCATTCAAAAATGCAAAACTCATCTTAATGTTTCTGGCATTTCTAAAAACTTTCTCCTAATTGAACCTACCACCTTTTTGCAAGTATTTAAATACCTTGTATGGAATAATGCTAATTCTTAGGAAATCAATGCATTTCTTACTAATTCTACTTGGACTTTGGTGCCAAGACCTCTTAATGTTAATTTTATAGGTTACAAATGGATTTATCAGATCAAAAGAAAATCAGATGGCCATATTGACTATTATAAAGCTCGCCTATTTGCTCAAGGATTTACCCAATAATTCATTCTTGATTATAAAGATACATTTAGCCTGGTAATCAAGGTCACTACCATCCAAGCTATCCTAGAAATTTCCACCATGAAACAATGGCCAATTCACCAACTAGATGTCTTAAATGCTTTTTTTTTTCATGGCAATTTATGAGAGACTATCTACATGTCACAACCATCAAGTTTTATTGACTCTACTCATCCTAACTATGTGTGCAAGTTTCAAAAGTCTCTCTATGGGTTAAAACAAGCCTCGAGGGCATGGTTTCAACGTCTTAGCTCTCATATGCAATCTCTTCATTTTGTGGCTTTAAAAAGTTATCACTCATTGTTTATTTTTTGCCAAGGGACTGATGTTGCTTTTATTCTTATTTATGTAGATGAATTTAATTATTATAGGTTCTAATTTTTTACTTGTATAAAAAACTCATTAATCAGTTAAATCAAGAGTTTCTTATCCATGATATAAGTAATCTTCAATACTTTTTTGGTCTTAAGGTTATTCGCAGCAATGATGGAATTTTGGTTACACAAAATAAATATATTGGTGATCTTCTTCAATGCACCTTCATGATTGAATCCAAGCCTTGTCTTACTCAAATTGCCATGAAGCCACCATTAACTAGAAATTATGGTGATCTTATTCAACAAGTCAAAGATTATAGGAGGATCGTTGGTGCGTTATAGTAAATTACAATTACCCAACCTGATATAGCTTATAGTGTTAATAAGTTATGTCAGTTTATGAATTCACCAAGTGAGGCACATTGGATAGCATTGAAATGCCTCCTGCATTATTTAAAAGGTACACAAACAAAAGGCTTATTCTTTTTTAATCATAACACTTTTTCTCTCTCTTGCTATATAGACAATGATTAGGGTGATGATGTTGATGATCGTCGCTTCACTAATGGTTATATAGTCTACCTTGGGAAGTCTTTAATCTTTTGGATGGCTAAAAAGCAACCCACTATTGCTTGATCTTCTACTGAGAGTAAGTACAAGGTTGTGGCTCATGCAACTGCAAAATTATATGGATTCGATCTGTGCTTGGTGAACTTGGATTTTCGTGTCCTAAGGTGGAATTATTTTGTGACAACATTGGAGCTATATATTTGACCTTAAATCTTGTATTCCATGCATATACCAAACATATTGAATTGGACTACCACTTTTTCAAGGAACAAGCAGTATCCAAATTTTTGCAAGTGCGATTTGTCGCCTCTCATGCTCAGTTTGCCGACTTATTCACCAAGCCTTTGTCCATCACATGATTTCAATAACTATGCACCACATTACCTCTACGTGATGGTCATAGGCTTACGTGGGAAGGGGGGGTGTTAAACTATCACACTCGAAATACATCCTTCTTATCTTATTATTTCTACCTGATAGTTTTTCAGTTATACTTGGACTTTACTGTTGTATATCTTATTAGTTTTGTTAGAGTATTTTATTGGTTTCTTCCTCTCTTTTACATGTACTATAAATATTGTTTGTAGCAATGTTGATATAACATATACAAAAACATAAAGTTCACACTTGGTTCACCATTAGCTATCTTTTAGATTTTGGCTCTTTAAATATATTTTAGCAATTTATGTTAAAATAAAATCACAAATGTACCCAAAAAAAATATAAGCCATGGTTATTCTTAATCTTGCAAATTCACTTGTGCTTGCTCATTTGGCCAATACTTTCATGCTTAAATGTTATTTTGCTTAAACATTTAAGCTAGTCAAATTTATCTTAACCAAAATATTGAAACTTTGATTTGCCACTTGCTTTCTTCCAAGAAAATTTAGAATTTGGTTTTAAAACATTCCTTTTAATCAAAACTTCATGCATTAGATTTTTGGATTTTAGTCCTCTTTAAGCATTACCAAAAATTGGTATCTCTAATATAGCCATATTTATGCTTAGCTTAAAGACCATAAGCTTTAATGCTTATTTATTTAGGCCAAAAGAACAAATATAATTTTCTTTTAGCTTCAAGTTGTCTTAGCATTTGTACATTTATTCTTGCTTTAGCCAAAATTCCTTTGTTTAGCTCATTTGGTTTTGAACATTAAGAATTTTTAGCTCACATTTTGGCAATGAATAGAGGGCATATCTATGATTAATTTGATATTTTGCTTTGATCATTCATGGGTATTCTTGAAGCAAATGGTCATGTTTTTCTCTTTTTAGCCAAAACTCTAATTAGCAAAATTTTGACCAATTATTATTCTATATGCTTTTGCCAATGGCCATTATTTGTTTAATGCTCCCATATCTTAACCAAGCTAGAAAAATGTCAATTAAACTTGGTTCTTTTAAACGTTATTTCAATTTCAAATTCAAACTGACTTCCGACTTCCACCAAGTTTCTTGTGCACATGTTAATTTAAATGAACTTTATTTAACATAAAATGCCAAAATAAAGTTATGAGAAACAAAAATCACTCTCGACTTCACAAATCAAGAATTTCCATATAAGAATAATTTTGACTTTTATAGCAAAAATGCAAATTTTATCCTGATTAATTCTTGCCCTTATTTTTGGTAATTTTAGCTAAAAATTATTTCCCTTTAATGTTGATGTATTTTATAGTGCCACATTTCTCTGTATCATGTTTAGCCATTTTAAACATTCTTTCTATAGCTCATAATGTTGCTTTATTGCCAAAAATATTTTTAGCCATATTCTAATGAGCTTAAGTTGAACATTATTTTCTAGGCCAATTTTGTGATTCAAGGCCACATTATTGCAATTTTTAGCATAACTTCATATTTTAGCTCATAGCTTCTCATTAATTTCTCCAAGGCCCTAAGTCCTTAGAAATGCATTTCATCAAGCTAAATATTTTGCACAATATTCTCTCAAAATTTATCATTTTAAATTTTCATTCTCAATAAGGATTGACAAAGATAAAATAAGTTTCTCTTCGCCTAAAATTTAATTAAAGCTCTTAGATAAATTACAGAACTTTATCATGAATTTTCTTACAATTTTAAGTTTTAGGCAAGAATTATTTTAGCCTATTAGGCCAAAATAATTCTTGTCATGCTCATTCTTAACCTGCACTGACCTTTCTTGTCCTGGGAAAATGGACCAAAACTCATTACTTTTCCTATCTGAAATAGCTTTTCATATTTATTTCACTAAAATTTGTCAAAACCTTTATTATGGAATTTATTTATTTAATTTGGCTTTTGTCAACCTGAATAAAATGTTTCTTAGATGGTCATCATTTATCCATTTTTAATTTTACAGTAACAAATTAATTTTTCTTGGGGAAAAATATGTTTTGCTTATTTTCTGTGCATATTCCAACATATGTAACTTAGTGTATCACTCCATTAAAGCACAAATAAAATAAATCAGCATGCGGCTTATTAAAACTACAATCACTTGATAGTTATATTTCTACATGTACTTTTTTTCACATAGTAAATTTGTTTATTTTAGCAATCAATTGCTAAAATAGTGTTTATTCCTATAGCAAATCACATTCTTAGGCAAATTTGATTTAATGGCCAAACTAATTATTTATTTAGCCTTTTTGTCTGTTATTTTCTTGCTCGAGAATTTGTAGTTTGCTATATATGCTTTTATTACTGTGCACCTTGGGGATTTCAATTTATATTGACTTCTTGTAACATGTCTGCATCTTTTCTTAATAATGAAAATGAATCCATTGCCATGTCTTTTGGTGATTGCTTTGTATTTGCATGTCCGTTTTTAATTCAACCATTTGCATAATTGATCATATCTTACACCTATACTATAGCCACGCATCAAAACTAAAATGTCCAATTTTCAACTATTATGCTGTAGAAAGATGCTAAAATTTCATCAACACATCAATGCACTTTATTCACACACTAAAAACACACTGGAAAAACAATAGTTGTCACGACTCAAACCGGGAGTCATGACCGGCGCTAGGGAACGATAATTTTTTCAAATTCGAAACCCGTAGCAAGCCTTAAAAATAAAAACACATGCACTAATAATATAAAAATATGTCAGAATAAAAAATTTAAATCGATATAAAAATAAATACTTAAATGTAATATCATAATAAAAATATTCATACAATATTCTAATACAAAATTCTTAAAGTCGAAAATAACACACTATTGATACAATACACTACTATTGTAGTTTTCTAGAATACGATAGGAGTTTAGATAAAAAATTTACATAGTTTAGCCGGGGCTGAAGAAGACCGGTGTAAAACATTATTGGTGAGGTCTAAATAAGAATCTCCTGAAAAAAATATTGAGAGGAGTCAGACCTCACTGAGTGAATTATTATAATATATATACATGCAGTCTAAATCATATATAGTCAAGCATTAGTATAATAATATACATATACACACATTTCATTCAGAAGCTAAAATCCACTTTTATATATACAATAAATGCAGAAAATATTTATTTAAATAAATGATTAAATAGAACCTTAGATATCCGTAACCTCAATCAAAATATCTCACTAGCCATCAGGCTCACTTAATTCCAAAGTAATTCTCTTATTCCATTTTGGACAGTACACTGATCTCGAGACACTAAGTCAACTGAGCTCTCACAGTCTCACTGTCAGTGTAATTGGCCTCGAGACATTAGGTCAACCAAGCTCCCGTAACCACACTACTCAATCACTGAAATTCTCAATAATCAATCAATTAAATTTCACCTCAAATGATTTTATAGACTCAACCCTAAAATCTATCGCACTGGTACATACACAGTTCTAGTGCAACCCATTAAGAATCACATTCTATTAATATCCTTCAATAAAACCGTATATTTATGAAAAATAATAAAATGCATAATTAAAATAAAATGGCATCCAATGAAGAAAAATATACCAGAAATATACTGAACATATACTAAAAATATTCTAAATAGATATGCCACATATATAGCAAATTAAACCATAAATATATAAAAAATATATTGATTATATATGTTGAATATATGTCAAAATATATCGAAACATACTAACTTATATATGTCACATATATACAAAACATATACTAAAAGTATACTAAAAATATACTAAATCATTTAATAAAATAATTCAGGTTTAAACTTATAATGAAAATATGCAAACTCCCTTTCATGCATCCTATATGCATTGCATATATAAAATAATAACTCATAAATTTGCCCTCCTTGAGACAAACTCTATGGGTCTGGTCCAATAGGTCTCGGTATCGACACAGCTAGAAAAATAAATAATAATAAAATCAAAATAAATTTTTAACTATACTTCTAAGAATTCTAAAGGAATACTCGATCTAAGAATAAAAACTCAGCTAAAAACTAGAAACTCAGGATCGACCCGACGTCACGTTTTACGAGAATTTTTCTAAAAAATCAATAGAGTCTCCTCTGTAAAATGGACATATTTTTACTAAAAAGTAAAGTCAATTCTGCAAGAAAACACATTTCTATATTCAAAATGCTCAACACCTCGAGTTGGGACCTCGAATTACACAAATTCCCAACCGAGGTTTACAATTCATCAAAAAATCAATATTAAATAATAAATATAATAAAAATCACTAAAATCCATAAATATCAATAAAATACCAAAATACAATTTATTCAATTAATAAAAACATCAAATATAATTATTTTCACATTAATTAAATAAAATGTCAAATAAATTATATAATATTAATAAAATCCGACTTTTCAATTATTTAACATAAAATAGTAAAATTCACAATTAATTACTCAAATAGGTTATATATATATAATAAAAATGATTAAAAACTTATTTAATCACAAAAATAGTATATAAAATTATTATTTGAATATATTTTTAAAAATTAGTATTAATTAGTTAAAAATAGAAAATATTTCATAAAAATTATTTTAATACTATTTATTATTCTAAAATTATTTAAAACATATTATTTAACTATAATTTCATTAAAAATACATAATTTACCTATAATTCCAAAATTCACATAATACTAAATATTATTAAAAAATTAATCAAAATTACCAAAAATCATTTTAATACTGATTATTCTTCTAAAATTACTTAAAACACACTAATTAACAATAATATCAATTAAAACACAAAATTCACCAATTTATATTAATTTTTCCAAATTTTTTTTATATAAACCTTCAAAAATTCATAGTAAATAATTAGGACATAATTTTCATAAACTTCCTTCACAAACTATATTTCAAATAATTCAAAAAATTTATTAAAAATACAAAAGTTTTCCAGTGAGGGTCACCGGAATAGTGACTCGCCAGAAAACTCAAAACCCATAAATTCAATTAATTAAAAAAAATCAACAAAATTATATTTATGAAGCTTAAGCTACCCTAAACAACATTTCTAAAGACAATTAACTTGAAACTCAAGAAATCAAGCTTAAAAAATAGAAAACCAAAATTGACATAAACTAAAATCTAGATAAAACTCACAAATTAAGGTGTCTAAGCTTGAACCAAGTTTAGAAATGAGTTCCTCATAGCTCAAGGAGTCCGGAAAGCCTAGAAATGTGAGCTATGGTGACCAAAAATGGTATCACTGATGACTTAGCTCCCTTACTGCTGTTGTTGTCTTCGCATGATTCCGACGGTGCTTAGGCATTCAGAAGGTGATGGAGAGGAAGAGGGAGAAGAGGGAAGAGGATGGTGATGATAGGTGGCTGTGGTGGCTGCTCCGGTGATGTGGGTGGTGGTCTTCTGGTCTCAGGAAGAAAAAGGAAAAGAAGAAGAAAACGAAAGAAAGGAGGAAGAAGAAAAAGTAACCCATTTTTTTTTATATCATGACCTTTTACTCTCCCTCTCTCTCTCTCTCTCTCTATATATATATATATATATATATATATACACACACACACATACACTACACATGCACAATACACACACAATAATAACCCTAATAATAATAATAATAACAAATAATATTAAAAAAAAGATAATAATAATAATAATAATAATAATAATAATAATAATAATAATAATAAATTTAATATTTTTAAATAATAAAACTTTCAAATAAATTATTTACGTAATAAAATAGATAAATACTATTCACAAATAATGATAATATATAAATAATATTTAAAATATTATTAACACTGAAAATCTCAAAATATATTATAATAATTTAAAATAAAGGTCATTACAATAGTAAATAGAAACACATCAAAATTCAAACTTGCAATAGTAAATAAAAACATAGTAAAAACTTGCAAGATTCAAACTTTATTTATTTAATATAATGGCTATCAAGCCAATTTTCAAAACCTAAAAAAGCAAAATATTGCCAGTTAGTGGCAAATTTCTAGCTAGAGACCAGTTATTTAATTTTATTTTTTAGTTTTTATTTTCCCACATAATGGGAAATATTTCTAGTATCACCTCCTTTCATAGTCTTTTTTGGTTTAACAGGGAAGTAATATTCAACCATTTGATTTAGCATTTGCATATAGTCCCATATAAAATAATTCATTTTAAAGCTTATTATTTTAATTGAATCTATCTTAGAAAACATATTAAGGGAATTTTTGTTGTTAACAACAATTGAAAAAACTATTATTATATTAATTACCTCTCCTGATGACTTTTGAATGACCTCTTTTATTTCTCTTAGGAAAGTTGCCCCCCGAGTGTGGAATCTGTTGACATTTTCCTCTCCCTTTTGTATCATGGATCCCTTTTTATCAAAAAGTGGATCATTTGTAGTTTTAGGCCTGAGTTTAACCTTATCATTAGGTTTAACCTTCTATTCTTCAAATGCCCTTTGCCTCTGTAGTCTTCTTTTATGTGTATGGACCAATGGCTAAAAAAATTATTGTATTCCATCTTACGCCATTGCTTGTTTGGTGGAATAGATTATGGCACCACAAATCTAGATTGTACAGGCCTTTCATATTTTATTAGCCTATATTTTAGATCAGGTGGCCTTTTGTCTGATGGAAAAAATTTCTTATGAGAAACTGGCCTCCAATGACTTTTGAACTTGTTTGGATTCATATTGAAAGGTTGAACCACCACCTTTTCTTTGATTTTCTTTTTTAGATCCACAAGCATTCTTAGATCTATATTAATAGATTTAGTTGATGCTATTGAGAAAAATGATTTTTTTTTCAGCTCTATGTCCTTTTCTATATGCAGGTTCA
Source organism: Mallotus nudiflorus (assembly GCA_947683625.1). Lineage (NCBI taxonomy): Eukaryota > Viridiplantae > Streptophyta > Magnoliopsida > Malpighiales > Euphorbiaceae > Mallotus > Mallotus nudiflorus. Next base: position 1,348,806 of record CANTUR010000008.1, on the reverse strand, counting down.
TTTTCACCCTTGGGGATTGATGTCACGACCCAAAACAGGGGCCATGACCGGCGCTAGGGAATGGGAATTCTTTCGAATCCGAAACCCGTAGCAAGCCTAAAAATAAAATAAAACATGCAATAATAATAATAACAATATCAAATGCAGTGGAAATAAAAATCATAAATATCATAATATTATTTTCACCAACTGGATTTAAGTCAAATCTCATCTCATATATATAAATCTTTTAATACAAATCTAGTTTCAATATAATATAATATCTCACATGAATAAAATACATAAAATCCCACGATTTAATTTACAACTTCTGCAGTGTCTAGATTATAATAATAAGACTCAAGTAAGCAGTTTACACAAAGAAGTCGGGGCGGAAGAAATCCGACGTATAGGCCTGCTACTAAGGTCTGAAGATGTTGACTCTCCTGAAAAATTATCAACGGAGGGGAGTCAGACCTCACTGAGTGAATTACTATAATATATATACATACACACTAAATGACAATGCATACAATCAACAGTATATATATATCTAATATATATACAGGCAAATATACACAGATGTAATAAAATCATTTTATATATATTTTATTGAAAACCATCTTTTATGAAGGATCATATAGAACCCTAGAATATCGCAACCTCAGAAATAGTGTTAGACAATACTCTAGCCACACGGGCTCACTTAATCCAAAGATATCCACTTAATCCATTTAGACAATAGACTGGCCCCGAGACACTAAGTCAACCGAGCTCTAGCAGTCTGACTGCCAGTGTGATTGGCCCCGAGACACTTGGTCAACCGAGCTCCAGCAATCACACCTCCAAACCATATCTCACACATATCAATAATCACATTCAATCAATATCCACGAATAAGTTAGTAATATAGCCTAAATACTATAGGCGTACCGGTACGTACTCGGTCCTAGTGCTGCCCACTAGGTAGCACGTTCTATTGATCTCCTTCATTAATAAATATAAAACATTCATTCACAAATAATTGATGCATGAATTTAAATAAAATAACAATATAAACCATATATATATTAAAAATATACCAAAAGTAAACCAGGTATATTTTGAGTATATATACGTCAAATAAATCCAATCAACTTATAAATTAAGCTAGAAATATATTTAAAAACATTTTAAATATAATTTATTTACAAAACATGCATATAATTTAATATATACTAAAAATAAACCAAAAATATACTTAAATACAAATCACATTATTTATGCATATTTAATCAAAATAAAACATGCATTTCTAAATCATGCATCCTAAGGCATATATATATAGTATAGTAACTCACCCTAGTGCGCTCCACGAGATAGGTCCGACGGGCCTGGTCTACTAGCCCTCGGTCTCGGCGCAACTAAACAAACAATAATGACAAAAAATCAGAATAACCCTAACAGAAATCCTAGAATTCGATCTAGAATATTAAACACAGAATTGACATTAGGGTTCAACCGGATATCACGTTTTACGAGAATTCTATCAAAAATTCGGTAGAACCTTCCCTGTAAAATGGACATCTCTCTACTCAAAAGAGTAGAGCCAACCCTGCAAGGAAACACACTTCAAAAAACTACACAGAGCATAATCAAAATCCCACGGTCGAACTCCAAACTACAGTCCACCGACCGGGGTCCACAATCACAGAATAATTTCAGAAATATCAAAAATATCCTTATAACATAGAAATACATTTTATAAGCAGAAATTACATAATTAACCTTTAAACACAGTAAAAATCGATAAAAACTCATTTTATTAGTAAAACCGTATATTATATATATAATTGAAAATAATTCACGAAAAATAGTTTTAATCAGTTAAAAATACTAAAAAATTTGTAGAAATCATTTTTATACCTTAAAAAACTATTAAAACCAATTAAATTATATTTTTAGTCAATTTCGTGTAAAATTACCAAAATACCCATATATATATAAATATACTATAATTACTTCAAAAATTCACCAAAAATAGTATAATTATCCAAAATTAATTTTATCAACATATTTATCAATAATATCAATAATTAAACTCAATTAACCAATTAAATTCAATTAAAAACACAATTAACCCTATTTTCCAAAAATTCCATAAACCTAATTAAATTCAAATAAATACATAGAAATTCATAAAAATTACAAATAAATTCATATAATTCATTTCAACACCTATAATTATCATAAAACACAATTTCATAATTTATTTAATTAATTTCCGAAAATTAGAAAATAATATTAAAATATTCAAAAATACCCAAAAATCCAAAAAATCTCCAAAAATTCCACAAAAATTCGTACATGTATATTAATCTAATGGGAACAACATTTGTGAAGGGAGTTTTCATGAATCAATCAATTAGAAGCTCAAAAAAATTGAAAACCCTAATATGGCCGAATTGGAAAATTTGAAACCTAAGCAAATCTAGACCATTTCAGCTAAAACCAAAGCTAGAATCACACTCACCGGTGCTCAAGGAGAAGAAAGAGACCAACGGTGTCGAAAATGGTGGCCGGAATCGCGAGATGAGAAGAAACAAAGCTTTCGGCCGGAAATGGAAGAAAAGCAACTCGCCGGCGCCGGGGAAGGGAGCTGGGGGCAGCGGAGTGGCTGGAAGTGGAGGGTGGAGCTGCTGGTGGCACACCGACGGTAGGTGGTCGGGTTTGCAGCGGTGAGGGGAAGGGTGGTCGTGCGGGAGGAAGAAGAAGAAGAAGAAGAAGAAGAAGAAGAAGAAGAAGAAGAAGAAGAAGAAGAAGAAGAAAAAGAAAAGAAAAAGAAAAAGAAAAGAAAAAGAAAAGAAAAAGAAAAAAAAGAAAAAAGAAAAAAAATAATAAAATAATATGTATATATTAAAATATAGTGTATAAATAAAATATGTGGGAAAAATACACACCACATATTATTATATTAATTTAAATAAACAATTAATAATAAAATGATAAAATATTAGGGTAATATATTAAACCCTAATTAAATAAATATATACACACATAGGCTTTATTTAGTATTTTAAAAATACGTATGAGTTCATGCAAGTTCGAAAATATATTTAAAATAATTAATAGTAAATTATTTACGTGGAAATTTCCTCGAAAATGCAAGTCCCGGGAAAATTTTACGTAAAGCACTTAAAATAATACACAATAATTAAAATAAGTTTTAAATACTTATCAACCCGTAAAAATATCATAGTATATATACAAAAATGATTAACACTGCATATCCCGGTACAGTGTAAAAATATTTTAAAAACACGGGATATTACAATTGAGGAGAAGATGAATGGTCTTAATGCATCAACATTTGAACCTGAGGAACTAGTGTTTGGCCATGAAAAATTAATTGTTCCTCAGATAAAATGTCACCTTCTGTGTTTGTCTTAATCCCTGGGGATTTAGTTTTTGGTCTTAGGGAAGTAGTGTCTGAGCTTGAGGAATTGATTGTTCCTCATGTGTACTCCCTATGCTTTGCTTTTGTCCTTGGGGAAATGACACATTTACCTGGGGAAAAGGCATATGAGTCTGGGTATTGAGTATGTAAACTTGGTAAAAATTGCCCCCAGTGTCTTTTCCATTTTATTTATATATTTCTGACTGTAAGGCTAGGTTAGTCCTTTCATCAGTGACCTTGTAGAATTGCCAAACTCCTCCTCCATTATGTTTGGCTTGGATACAATGTGTTGTTTAAATGGCTACTAATTCTTTTTGGCAAATACTTGCACAACATCCTGTAGCATTTTCTCAAAACTTCTAAATTGAAACCTCCAAGAGTGATATTGATAGTTCCAACAGTACCATTGATAACGATAGTAACATGCTTAAAAAATCTACCATTTGAGGTAGTGCATCCTGAAGGACTTTTTCAAAAGCTTGAGAATCAAAATTCTCAACAGCAACGTCAACAACTTCCAGATTTTGACTTGTTTGGTCAACCAGGTTGCCTTTTATGATATTCAAAGTTTGGCTTGAATAGCCAAAATGTGTCTCAGTCCAAAAGTGATCTTGAGGCATCAAGTCTTCATCCCGAAAATCACGTGGGTTTACAAGTGAATTGTTGGTCTAGTAACTAACTTTAAAAAATTCTTCTTCAAATCTACTCTTCTTTTTGAAACATGTCCCATTGAGCATGTCAAATATTATTTCTCCAATTTTTGCATTTTTAAGTGTCTGCCAAAAGATTGTTGGATTTATACGAGCGTGCCAAAGAAGAAATTCCTCAAAATAAAACTTGACTTCTTTTTAAATGGATGTGGATCCCTAATCTCCTTTACCACAATTTGCTTGTATTTCACAAATGAAAATAAATTTGGGAATAAAGAAAGTATTTGAGTAAGTAAAGGGAAACTGTATTGATTTTAGAGCTTAATATAAAGTAAAAGATGAACAATCTAACGAGAATAACAGTGCTAAAATGATTAACTAATGATAATAGTTGATAGTAGATATTTATAGATGATGTAGATGTAGATGTAGATATTTGTAGATATTGTTTTTTTTTTCATCTGTGTCTTCCCCTTGCTTTTATAGGCCTCTTTTACTTGCAGGTTACTTCTTTCTCTGGTTCATTAATTCCTCAACAACAATTCTAGAAGTTCCAAGTGTCTTCATTCTCTAGCTCAAGAGTCTATGTTGTTCCTGGATGAATTAATTCACGTAACTCCTCTTAGACACCTTTATCTCTAAACTGATCTTTTTCCCCAAGTCATTTCAGAATTGCCAGAGTCTTCTAAATAATTCTAGAATTCTCTTATCTTATGGGTTGGACTTGTAATTAATTTTGGGCTTCAAAATTCGAATAAAATCAAATTGATTAATATTTTAGCCAAAAATATTAAATTGGGCCTTAATATTTTAGCAAAAAATTTCAAAAATGGCACAAACAATTTGGATAATATTCAACAATGTTGAATAATGATATAACACATATTTTGCACTTTCAACATATACAAATAATATTTATAAAATATTTGGATAATATTTAAAATTTTTACAACACTAAAAAACCATTGTGTCCTTAAATTTAATATAAAAATCTACAATATTGGTAATTAATTAGATTTATTCAATTTTATTGATAAATTAAATTTATAAATAAATCATGTTAAATAAAAAAATTAATTCATAAAAATTAATTTTATTAAAAAAATTATTCAAACAATCGTAATTTTACATAGATAAAATACAATAATAATTCACACTCATAAATAAGGACCATAGGCACCACCCAGTGTTCTAGTGCCCCATCGAAACCCTTATGTTATGGTACTTTGCACCTTCTATCTGTGCTTGTTTTGCCTCATCTTTGGGCCATTCCCTGTCCGATTGCGTCAAGCGGAACGGGATTTGTCAACTCCCAAACTGGATGCTCAGATTTATCACCTGACAGAAGCTTTTCTGCACATTACCAACGGTGAGTCAAAGTCCTGACCAAAGTGTGTTTATATAGGGTATCAGTACTGAGTGACACCATAAGCAATAAGCAATGCATCACTTACCAAGATGGAGTCTAGAGTTCCTGCATTCAAACAATGTATGAGGAACCAATCTTAAAAGATTGATTTATCCATCTATAGAAAGAGAATTAATTAAAAACAAAAGTACTTCTGTCAATAACAGCATCAAAGGAACCAAGCATCTGGTTATGAGGAAAAAAAAAAAGAAAGAAAGGGAATGATGCCTTTCTTTGGTTATTTCTAATCATTTTACTTCAGCTATTGTTAGACCCAAGCATCTGGTCAGCTAAAACCGAAGATAGCATATAGGGAAATGTATGTGATAGCATGAATCATGCTCTTGTGCATTTCTATATGTCAAGCATTGTGTAGGGAACTTGACACAAGTAAATAAGACTTTTAAGCTCATTGTTTGCGGGTTGAAAGCTAGCTTACATGACTTATTGTCAGCTTACAACAGTGATGATTTGATGCAGGCAAGTTTCATTTCGCACGATTATGAACACCATTTTCAGAAAAATGTTGGGCCAATCGGCCTAAACATATATAGACATAGAGCCAATAACCCAATAACAAAGATGGTGTAACCATGTAAACAGTGAGGGCATGGCATGATACACACTTATTACAGACATATGCTTGAATTTTGGTCGCATCAACGTTGAGGCTATTAATTAAAAAAGCACCTTTGTCAATAAAAGCATCAAAGGAACCTATTTGAAAAGCACCCGTATTTCAGACATCCATTTGAATATCTGCAAAATCATTTATTAAATTAAAACAACAGATGCAAGAAACAAGAAAAATTAAGTGTAAAAATTATCAAATGGAGCAAATACATTTCAGTTGAGGACGATTGTGATACTTCCTGTCCATAACTCTAACAATCCCCCAAGTAATGAAAACTAAAAAAGATTGGAACTTTTACTTGAATCCCATAAATTCTAAAAAATGGGTAGCAGAAAAGAACCCTAAAAGACATATCTGTGATACTGAGAGCGACGATTCCAATTAAGAAGATGAGAAGTTTCTGTTGTTCATGAATTTCTCGGCTCTACACCAACTCCTTACCTTGCACTGCTACCTGCATAAAAAACATATGAAGAACAATATAAAAAATATATATATAGAAACCATGCCAGTCATACCCAAACAAGATTTGATTAGAAAGAAACCAAGCCAATCAAAATGTCATGCCATTGGCTGTCTTCGCTATTAGATTGTGAGAGAAGTTGAAAGAAAAAAAAAAGAACGGAACAAATTGGGCAGGGAAGGAATTCATCACACGAAAAAAAAAAAAAAAAAAAAAGAGCAAGTACATGATTGACGGAAAAAATGAGCAGGCATGTATTTTTTTTTTAAAAGAAATGGGCAAATGTGTAATATCTTATAAAAAATGGGTATTTTGTTAAAAATTATATCTAAAAAATAGATACTTTTGTAAAAATTCCTTTTTATTTTTAAATGGAAACCTAATGGCATATGGAATATATAAAAAGTAAAAAAAAATTACAAATTTGATATCTGAACTTTTCAATTTTTTCTATTTGAGTGTCTAAATTTTTTTTTTTGATAATTAAGTATTTAAACTTTATAAAAGCATACTAATATAGTGTTTCTGGTCAATTTGATATTGATTGAATGCTCTCAGTCAGATCAAACGAGATTCACTTTTATTCAAGTCATTAACTATGTCTTGTATTACATGTGTTACATTATTTAAACGATAAAATTATTCTTATTCAGTTACCCTTTATATTTATGACAGAAGTTAATGTTGAAATTATTCTTATCAATTCATAATATTTAATAAGATAATAAAAATAGTTTTATCCTTTAAATAATATAATATACATAGCACATGACATGATTAATAACTGGAATAAAAGTGGATTCAGTTGATCTGACTCAGAACCCAAATGACATCACATCAGTTAAAAACACTACATATTTATATTTTTTTTAAAGCCAAAACATTTAGTTGCAAACAAAAAAAAAATCGAATAAAAAAAATTGAGAAGTTTAGACACTAAATTTGTAATTATCCCTTTGAAACTCATTATAAATGGTAACTTCTAATGATGATGGATGATGTCTGCAATAAATTTAAATTTGAAACTTTAATAATTCTTATAAGTAAAAATACGAATTAAACTATCTTTAATTAGCTAGACATTAATATGTTAGTGGCTCATAGGGAGAACTATGAACTATAATTATACTACATTTTAAATGGTGAAATATTAAAATGCATCTCAAATCGTTAGATTAAATAAATTAATCAAAACGAACGGTAAAACTGACTCAGGCACTATTTGATATTTAGTTTTTGAGTTAGTCTTTGGAAAGGAGGATGTCAACAACAAGCACAGGCAGAATGCGACCTCTTTAGAACTTGTCACTAAAATTTTTTAAAATTTGCAATAACAAATCATTTCACATTATCTCCTTTTTGACCTTGCGAGGATATATTTAAAAAAGAGTGGTAAAGCACTTTGGGGTATTAATTGGGCCTGTGACGTTACTGTGAATCCATGGAACGTCGGTGTTCATTCAGAATTATTAAAACATTAGAGGTATTAATTGGACCTTGGACCGGCAGACTCTTCCTTGTTTTGTTTTTTTATTATTTTTGTTAATACTTCTATATATTAAATATTTGTAAGATTTAATTTTCTTTTTCAGTCTTAGATATTTGAAGAGGAAAACACCAAAGGGCAGACAACAGGACAGAACGTTTTTGGACAATTCCTCGCAGGATTCTAATAATACCAAAAAGAAAATTGTAACAAAAACATGGGCAAGAAATAATTCTTATTTTCATGTGTAGACAATAAGGTTCATTATTATTCCCTTTTTCTATTTTTATTGTTGTTAGTTTGGAGGTGATTCATGCAGCCAGATCCAGTTCCCTTTCGTTTGTACAAAAATTTTATAATTTCAACAGTAATTAGTTTAATTCTGCTATAATAAAAGTTGATATGAACTAACCCATGATAATAGGAATGATTCGGGAGTTTTGGTTGGTCTTTAATCATACACATTTTTACAGGCAGATCAACTTCTGTATTATGCACACCTTGAAAATGAAGGGGGTATACTCAGATTTAAATTTTCTTTAACTATATGTTCTATCTTAAAAATAAATTTTTTGAAAAGGTCGAGTTTTTTAATTCTATCTATATATATTTTTTATCAATTACAACTGTGGTTGGAAGAGGATAATGGAACTCATAGAATTCTTTGATGCATATCCGTAAAAGTTTCGCCACTAAGTACACAATAAAAAGTATTTTATTTTTTACCAAATGAACTAGAATAGTACTTGATTAATGAGCTAGTTTGGTTTCTAATTTGTATAGATCGTGAAACAAGAAGCTAAAAGGGTATAAGATAAATTGATCCCATAAGTACTCCAGGTGCAGAATAGGCAATGGAGCACCATACCATTACTATTTTACCACTAATTCAGTGACGTTTCATACCTTTAAATCAACACATAGGCCGGTGATAAAGTGCAAACTAATTAGTCTAATATTGATAAAACTAGCCCAACAGCAGTACAACATGCCTTTTTTGTTCAAGATCAGAAGCAATCAGATTCCAGGAATGTCTTATCTTCCTAGCTATATACTTCTATATGTATGTATAATCTTTGTTTGAATCAATTTCATATTTGACCACGCACACCTCTGTTTTTCCATGATGGCCACCAATAATTATCTCACTACATGCTAAATGTTATGATGTATCATGCCATTCACCCCTCTCTTTGCAGGCTATACAGCCCCTTTTAAAATTCAATCTGCCAATATATATGCGCGATAAGTACTGTGACATGTGTTTCCAATTTCCCAATTGAACTTGTCTGGTTGTTTTTTTCTCAAAGCCCCCACCAAGTTGAAACCATCGGAGTACGTTCCAAGCAATATGACCTTATCTTACTATGCGTATTATAGCCGGTAGATATTTCAACAACTAGCAGTACTATATACCAGAACAAACCATCATTTACCATGTTTTCTGATATTTTTTTTCAATTATTTTTTTTGTATTTAATGGTTAGTTCATATAAAAGAGCACAACCCTGATACCATCTGCTTTATTTCTAAAAAATTCAAATTCAAAAATTTGGTTAGATTATATGTAAGTTAGATATGATTTCATTTGATTTATTAATGAATCTTTTTCCATAAATAATATTTACCTGTCAGTAGAACACAAATCTGTTGCCAACAAGAAAAAGATAATCATTACAAACAAATGTTTATATCATTTGATTGTTAAAAAAAATATGTTTGTATCATTTTCATAATCATATTCGCTAATGACAAGAGCAATAAATAATTAATACAATAGGTATAATTAATGTCAATCAAATAATTTATTTCAATTCAGAAAATGAAAAAAGAAAATAGACACAGTGTTGGCGTCATGAAGGTGAGTTTATTCCTCAGAGAAAGTGAAATGAAGAGCAGAATTTATTTAGTTGATGCTGACATTTGAGGTTTAGTTTCTTCTTTAATCCATTAATGGAGAGCTTGACAATTGACAACCAAAAATGGGTACATCTATATATTTTTTCTTTTTCGTAGCAAATGTTGGAAAGAGTCAGAAGAACCGAAAAGTGGAGAAGAACATAATAAGCTTTGGACAAAAGTATGTGTTTATATATAAAATTACATATAGCATTTGTGGTCCATCAGACAGCTATTGGAATTTGAGAGTGCGCCAGAGTCACGAGACCATATACATATTTTATAAGAAGGGTTCCCAGCCTCATGTACACAGATCAAATTCAAGCCGATATGTAATTAGTTACAAAGATGTATAAGCAGAGGAATTTGTTTGTATATCGAGTTTAAAATCCATTTTTTTTCTTTAATAATCATCTTATTAATTGACAAGTGTAGATATTAAATACAAGCATGGCATCAATTTGGACTGAAAATGACATAAAAACTTGTAAAATGAGCAAAGCAACGTAGGTGTTGTACTATTGCAACAAATTTTTTTATCTCAGCTAAGTTTACTTTCCAAGCTTATTGATAAAGTGCATTACAAGATAAAATATTACTCCCTACCATTTTTTTTCCCTGAAATCTCGGCTAATAATTTTAGAGGGATTTATTAAATATAATTTCAAATTGATGTTTATATTTACCTAGCATGGTATCTACCTGGGGACTTGCATTTTTTTACTATTACTTAGATATATATGCATTTTCTGATGATTTTAGTTAGTAGGGTAAAGCTTTAATATAGGACCAGAGGGTATTAAATTTTCATGAAGTTGAAGTGGCCATTCTGAAATATCCAACAATAACTGAAAGCAGGCATATGATCTGCCTGCAGAAGTGGGGTCTTATGTACGGTTATCTGCTCCAATCTTGATGAGAAAAAAAAGTAGAGCGGATAATTACAGATCAAGATCAATCAAAAAAGAAGAAAAATCAAGTGAAAGTTGCTGAATTTTGAAGCCAAAACCCGTAAATGATCGATATAAACTGTTTGGCAAAACACATAGAAAGTAAAAACAACTGCTAATCTATACCCCAGAGGAGAGACGTATTTCATTTGTTTTTTTTTGGAGATTGGTTCTTGGACTTTTAGAAGTGTGCGGACCTGTTATGGCTCCACTTACAGTTCTTGGAAAAAATGAAACCGTACACTTCATTTTCCTTATTAAAATTCGAAGAAAACTAATATTGTTAAACAGGGAGCTAGAGGCTTGGTCATTAATGTTAGTAGGAGGTAGGCACCTATCCATCACCTTCAGTTCACTGAGCCCGGTGAAGATAGGGTTCTATCGCACATTGATTAGTCAATGGAGCGCATGGAATGTAAATTGTCCCTGTTGTATTGACCTTATCAATGATATTTCGTTTTCAATGGTAGGTATACTGCGGGCAGGAACCTTTCATATCTCATCTTTTACCCCAAAAAGATAACCCATAAAAAATATTCATTCATTGAATGTAAGCTATTGATGTTTGAAGCCCAGAGGTTGGAATAATTGAACCATATTTGGGTTTTTCACTGTTGCATTTGTTTAAACTTTTTTTTTTTAATATTGATATTCGTTGAAATTAAACTAACTAGTTGGATATTTTTATTTTTTTTCCAGTGTTCTAGCAATTTAAAGTTAGATAATTATGAGATGACATTGATGGTTAATATTACAAGCGAATTATGAATGTTAATGGTAAACAGACATCTAACGTTGATTAGAAAAAGGAAATAAAGGAGTTTAAAGTCGAAAGAAGAAGGTGGGGTTTGCCTGCATTCTTTTAATTTCTGTAAAATGACATCTTTTTATAGTTAATTAATGACATATAATTGACCATTTTTGTTCAAGGATGGATGCTTTAGCCTCCGGAAGCTGACAAGTGTCCTCTACCCGGTGGCGCGTGGGAAACAGTGCACCTGCTACCTCTTTTATGGTGCTTTCAATTATATAAATGGTCCAATATGTATGTCAAAAAATAAGGTTCACCATTAATAAATAACAATAACCCTTTTCCTGAGTAGTCTTGTTTTACCCTGAACTGGGTATTAATTGACCGTTGTTATTACTTTATTACCTATCACTCATTAGCTCATAATTATGGTTGTGATTAATTATCAAAAGAATAAATTTTGATTTTTAACTTTTTTTAATGAGGGCATCTTTCTTTTCATTGAATTTTGATCCGCTAAAGGCGTAAAGTAGGTGTTGCTGGCGATGGAATTTTTATCAGCAAAACTCATATTAAAATTTTTAAACTTATCAAATTTTTAATTTTTAATTTTTAAAATTCATTTTACATATCTAGATTTTTGAACTTTATATGTATAAAATTTTAAATTTTTTTTATCAATTTTTTAGTATAAATTATTTTCTTTTGATATCTAAAATTTATATTTTTAACATTTATATCATTTTTTATTTTTTAACACTTGTATCACTTTTATAATTTTTTTTATAGAGGTGAAAAAATAAATTTACTTATTTTAATTGCTAATATTTTAAGTTATTATATACATATTTAAATAATTTTAAATTTTAAAATAAACAAACAATTTAGTTCTATTATGCTAAATTTTTTAAAATAATAATAATAATAATAATAATAATATTGTATTTCACAATATTTTAAATTATTGTGAAAATTTTTTTATAATATAATTTTTTTTTTCATGTACCCAAAAAGTATGATAAAAAAATAAAAATTAAGATAAACGGTTATAAAAGTTTGAGTTGATTATAAAATTTATTACTCTTTTTTGGTGATGCACAAATATGCATTGCTATTCACTATTTATTATATTAATTAAACTTTTGTGCAACAAACTACAAAATGTATTAAAAATACAAAAATATAAATTTTTAAGAATTATAAATTTTTTAATTATAATGGTTTTTTATCATAATATTTTATTTTAAAAATATAATATTTTATTTTGAAAAAAAATAGTTTTATTATAATTTTTTTATTTTAACATTAACTTATTTATTATTAAATTTTAAAATTATTTAAAAATTATATAAATTTATGTTTTTAATTTTAAATATTAAAAATTAAAATAAGTAAATTCATTTTTTATCTGTGAAAAAATTTTAAAAGTAATATAAGTATCAAAAGGTAAATAATAATATGAATGTTAAAAATATAAAACTTTAGAGATTAAAAAAATAATTTATATTAAAAAACTGATAAAAAAATTTAAAATTTTAAACCATAAAATTTGAGAAATTAAATATATAAAATAAAACTTTAGAACTCTAAAATTAAAAATTCATAACTTTAAGAGGCTCATGAATTTTGCCTTTTTATTCCCAAACAAAAGCCATGCAAGTTTATGCTTATATGTTTATATTGTAATGTGATGTAATATCGCAGTGCACGTCAGCCTAAACGGCGTTGATTTCGGTGATTCCTTTCTTTCTTTTTTGTCTTACTCTTCTTCAATATGCTCAAACAAGATTTGGAGTGGGAGAAGGTGGAGATCGAAAGAAAACCCAAATTTCAAAGCAACACATGCCTCCCTATTCTGATCTCACGAATCACCATGAAGAAGCTAATATTCTTCCAAATGGGTTACTATTTTTTTTTAAAAAATTCTTTTTTAGATTTATGTCACATAGATTAACAATTTTATCACTGTATTATTTTGCACTTCATGCACCAATTTTTGCTCTAATGATGAGTGCTTATTACTCAATACTTTCTCTCTAAATGTTGTTTAATTAGGACATGTAGCTATTAATAAATAATGGGATTTTTTTTGGAACATCTTTCACTTTAAGTGTCAAACCAGCAACATAGTCTAGAGACCTCAAAGAGTCATGCATGATGAAGTTACAAGATTCTAAAGTAATCAAAGATATCTACTATACTATTGTTTAGTCCATCCATTTAGCGATCTGGGTGGTTAGTGAAAGAGCTATAATAAAGCATGCACTTGGGGAAAAAAGTTTAAATTAGGGTGAGAAATAAAATATGTAATCACCCTATGTAATTTACAATCCGTAAGTTTAGACATGAACATTAGAGTTAATTAATCAACATGCGTAAATAAATAGTTACAAGTAGATGATTAGGTAATAAGCAAAACTGCCATATTGTCTGTCCTTCCTTAATATATACTGTTCAACAACTGTACTATAATTAAGAGTGCTAAATTATCTCTAAAAAAAGACATATATATGTATACACATAGTTATACCTTTTGATAAATTGCTGGGTACCCACTAGCCTAAAATTCTGCTACATGTTGTTCCTAACGTGAAAAAGAATGGAGACCCTTTTCTAGGAATGGTATATATAAAACAAATGTTTCAAGATTTAAAATAGAAAAAAAAAATTATATATGTGTGTGTGTGTGTAGAGAGGTAGAGTACAAGTGGTTCTTACAAGACAAACACATGGAATATGGAATATTGCCCAAAGCATTTGACAACATTAGAAGTGAGCCATAGAGAGACATGTTGACCGGATATTAGCCATACTATAAACTGATTGTACAATAATCCAACAAAAACAAAACGAAGTAAGAGAAAATTTATATAATCAGCAAATACTTAATAATTTAACATAATAAATACAAAAAGAATTAAAAAAAGTTTCATTTCCCGGAGAATCTAGAGCGCATCAGGCGCTGACCATAGCATTGAAAACTATTAACAAATGATTAACGTTTTCCTAGTCATGATTTAAGTAATGTAATCACCTAACATAAACAAAAGGAATAAAACGTAATTAAAATAAAGCATTTGAAACGGGGATGTGACCTGGAAGTAAAGAACAAAAGAAGAGAACAAGAGAAGAGACTATATGACCCAGACAAGATCACGTCCATAAGTCACGTGATCAACTTCTCTAACTCAAAGCTCAAGCTCGAGCTCAGGGGTGTAGCTTCCCCATTGTTGACGCCGAGGAATATGGTATTGTTTTGAGAGTTTCGACGCTCGGGTGGGGTGGGGCTCGACAGTTGGGTTTTAAACTGTGGAATATTTGGACACGGAGAGGGAATATTGGGGATAGGATGGAAGATTACATTGTAGACAAATACTACACGTTGATTTTCACGTTTACATCCAACTACCCCGTTTTCTAATAAATTCCCTCTCCTGCACGCGCCTCCTTATTTCGTACAATATTTTTTCTTCTGCCTACTCAAACACACCCATTATTAAAATTTAAATTGATGTGAACTAATTAGAAAATAATTAAGTGATAATTTTTTTTTCAAATGTATCTAAGTAAAATTTAAATTATATCATCGTAAATTTAAAAAGAGAGAGTGACATATTATTAAACATTTTACTGATATTTATAGTATATGACCATTTTATTAATAAAATAAAATTCAAACCTATCTTCAATTCCCACTTAACATATGTTAGTACATTTGATTTGAATATTAGGTCATTGATCATTAATATTAATATTATTAATATTAATATTTTGCATTTGAGATACAAAAAATTTGGTTATCAATTATTAATATGTTAATTTTCTATCTTATTTTATGACAAGTTAAACTACATGATAATGCAGTTCTTTTTCTCTTAATGTAGTTCTTTCCCTCTTAATGTAGTTCTTTCCCTCTTATTACAGATATATGTGTAGAGTTTTAAGACTAATTAACTAAATGGAAATTAACTAATTAATTGATGTGATCAAGAAATATGACATTAAAATAGCCAGCTAGAGTCAATTTTAGCGCCCTTTTAAGGTAAAACTTGGGGCAAGTTTCACATTGCATACATTGAAACTAGGGAAAACTAGAAAAACCCATGGAGCAAAGTTGGTTCTTTTGAAGATTAGATATAGAAGTAGAACACAGAAGTGTAGGGTTGGGATGTGGGTGAATGATAGAATTTTGACCAAATAATTAAATATAAGGGAGCAGGCAGAAAGGGAAATTTAAAGCGCGTGGGGCAGCAACCTTTTGAAGAAGTTAAATGGAATAGAAAGTGCGTATAATGGAATAGTAGCATGTGGGTCTGTGACCCTAGTGTCGCCGGACACCCCAGCCATTCTGACACTCCCTTCTCTCTTAATATAACACTCAACACTTAATATTCTTCCTTCTTATTCCTATTCCTCTTCTTCCTCACCGGGACCAATTTTAAACCCTTTCTTCTAAGCCCAGTTTCGCACGTGTACGGCTCAATAATTATTGGCAATTTACTACGTGCGTGCCAATGTCTACTTTGAAAATTAAGGTATCTACAGTATTGTATATCTATATATACTGTAGTCTGTATATGCTCTATAGCTTTTGATTTAGACCAGAAATGATACAGAAATACAAATGGGTTTGCACGTCCTCACAGAAATGGACTCCGACGCTTGTTTGACTGGATTAGAGCTGGCAATATGGTAGTGGCCGGTTTAGGGCAAAGAATTTAAGGTTGTGCTGGAACTGCAACTGTACTACTTCTCCATTTGTCATTTCTTATTAATTGTAATTTCATATGATCACATTAATTACAAGCTTAATTAATTAATTAATTAATTAATTGTTTTCATGTCACACATGCATGCAGATTAAATGAGATTGCAATTTAGTCAAACTACATTGATCTGCACATATAATCCTAGTTATATATTAAGAGTTCCACCGAGTATCACACCATTTGAGATCTTCATTTTTGGTAAATTCATATAATAATTGCTCTTAAAAGATATCATAACAATTTATTAGAATAATTTTATTACCTTTATAGTTTTATTTGAATTAAATTGAATAAATTAATACACACATTAAAAATTAGTGTTAGTAAAAAAAATATTAATTGAGAAATTAATTGTACAATAATATTTTTTGGGTTAATAGGAATTTCATAAAATTTAGACAAAAGATAGTTCTTTAAATCTTATATTACAAAATATTTTAGGAGAAATTATCACTAACAAAAAAAACCCAGAAAATTAAACAAGCTAATTTTTTTGAGAATAACTGAGAAATTATTAAATTGAGACATTATTAAATTGTAAAATTAAATGACAAGTTAAAATTATTTTGAGCTCAATTTTTTTTCTCAAAGAAAAAAAAAATAACAAGAAACGTTACAGCTAGCTAGAAAAATAGCTGTGGCAGAAATGTATATTATGTTGGCCTGCTAGTGCTAGTCAATCCTAGTTCATGGTATAAAAGGGCTATATTTTAATCCAAGCAGAAAACCTAATAAAAAAAGAAAAAATACGACAAAAAAGAAAAAGAAAAAGAAAAAGAAAAAGAAAGATATTAAGGAATTTAAATGGGTCGCAATCCATCAAGGTTGATAGATAGTGAGAGGTTGTGAAAGGAAATTAAAGAAAAAGAACAAAGAAAGTAGAGAAAGGACTAGCTCATGCTCATCAATTCCCTTCCAAATATCCCCCATTAAACAGTACCACTCTCTTCCACCATTATATCACTCTGCAACTTCCCTTTTTCTTTTTTACATTTATATATTAATTATATATCATTTTCCATTAGAAATTAAAAAACAATTACTAGAGGAAATTAACTAATTAATTTAACAGAGACCCTGGCCTCTTCCCCTCTTTATATCTCTAAAGAAAGAAATGTTTCTGATGCATCTGCATCCTTGAATAAATAAACTTCCCCTTTTTCACTAACTTTCTACTCAAACTATCATCCCCAGAAAACCTCTGTTACTTTCTCCTTTCTTGCATTCTTTATTTTATTTATACAATCCGCTGACTATAGTAGTACTCATCTCTGCAATTCTTTCATCTCTGTTATTGATATATAATTTATATTTATATTTCTTTTTTTTTTTTTCTTTTGCCTTTCTGATCCATTGGCTATGTCTATTAACCCTAAGACTAGAGTGATCATCCTACTGAAAAAAGCCTATTCTTTGTTTCTTCTTTTTTTAACTCTTTAATATCTATTTCTTTGCTTTACTCTCTTCTATCTCTTTCTCTTTCTTAAGTCTCAACATCCATGCAAATCATAAGGCACTCATGATATAATCATATACATATATATATAAATAATCTCAAATCCATTGCTTTTGATCAGCTATAGCTCTACCATTTATGTTTTAGCCCTTTTTTCCCCTTCTATTCTACTTTCCTTCTTTGTCTCCCTTTCATTTACTTCTATCTTTCTCCCTTAATTGACACTTAAAAGTCTCAGGACTGGCTAATTATACATATTAATTAGATCTTCATCATATTGGCTGATCCTCATATCTTCTCCTTCCAACCTGATAATGAGAACAACTACATCATCTTTTCCTGATCTCTCTTTACAGATCAGCCCACCATTAGCCTCTGATTGTGAAGCTAAAGAAATGGGTGCTCATTATGATGGAGGATTATCAAGAAAGGCGCTTTACTGTGATAGGAGCTCAACTACTGATTCTGGTAGCAGTGGAAGTGATCTAAGCCATGAAAATGGTTTCTTTAATCAAGAGAGAAGTTATAATAATAACAACACTAATGATCTTGATCGTAATGAGACCACTTTGAGCTTAGGGTTTGAAATAGCAGACTTGAGCACTCCTCCAGCACTGCAGCTACCAAAAAATCTTAATCAACACCACCACCACCACCACCATCATCATCGCCACCACCACCAACATCAACCTCAAATCTATGGCTGCGAGTTCAAAAGAAATGGAAGAATCATTAGCGGAGTCAAAAGAAGCATCAGGGCTCCTAGAATGAGATGGACCACAACTCTCCATGCCCATTTTGTTCATGCTGTCCAGCTTCTTGGCGGCCATGAAAGTAAGAAAATATTCTTGCATTTACTTAATTCTACCTGGCTAGTAATTGTCCTCTTTGTGGCTAACCCAAGTAGCTAGATAACATCTGTTTGAAATATTAAGATCAAAAGCTTACACATACACTTCTCTTTCTGGAAATGAAAACTGCAGGAGCAACACCAAAATCAGTTTTAGAGTTGATGAATGTGAAGGATTTAACCCTAGCTCACGTGAAGAGTCACTTGCAGGTGGGGTTACTGTGTACAATCTGCAATGTTTTGAAATAATGTGAATGGGATGGATAATTTTCAATATTCCCATTGTAGTTTTTGCACTTTTGTCGTCGTTTTTCAATATGCACGTATATATTCTATATATTGCTATATCTTCTTTGTAGTGGGGGTGAAGAACAATAGGTAAGGACAAAAGGGCATCTAGCTATGTAGATAGGTAATCTTAGCAATGTGGAATTTTGTTCTCACATTTTTTCTTTTCTTGTGGGCGTTCATGCAGATGTATAGAACAGTGAAGAGCACTGACAAAGGAACAGGTAAATTTGACTATCCTTTATTTCCAAGAGCTGTGAAGGTTTTGTTTTCGTCCATTATTCTCTTTGCTTGAGACATATAGCAAGAGAGGTTGTTGATTGATCAAGTATGACCAAAGGAACTCCATGATTTGAATTACTGTTTCCAACTAAAACAAAAATAGTTTAGATTGGCTTCGACGGACTTGAAGTGAATTATCAATTAGCTTGGTTACTGATAAGGCAGGACCAAAACCAACGGCTATTTTTTTGATTATTTCAGGTCAAGGCCAAACAGATATGGGTTTGAAGCAAAGTGCAGGGATTGTTGGTGCTGATGCTGGATCATCCCCTGGAAAAGCTGAAACCAACCCTTGTAGTTCTCTCAACCCACCACCACCACCGCCTCTATCAACCCTTCAAAAAGCCCACATAAGGTAAATTGTTAATTCTCTTATTAACTGCCTTTCTCTCCTTGTTTTCTTTGTTCCTTTTTTTTTTATTGAATCTTATCTCTTCTTCATCATTTTAAAAATGGAAAAAATAATTTCGATTTCGATGAACGCATTAAACTAATGCAAACATACATGCACGAATACACACAAATGCTTATTAGTGATAGACTTGTTTTGTCTAACATGTTCTGTCTTTTAGAAGTAGGTTCTCAATTACTACTAGAGTCTCTAGTATAAGTACACATCGATCTTAATGAACTTCGCCTAGGGTTTCTCTAGGTACAGTTGTAAAAATTTACGTGAACATTTGCATAATAATAATAATATATAACACATATGTTCGTATTACATTCCATGTCCAATGGATTCTTTAGTGTCTTGATCCCAATGAATGCTAAAAGTCAAGGGCTTGGTTCAAATCTCAAAGCTTTTTTTTTTGTCTAATTTTTTAATCCGAAATGTAATTGTGTTGCTTTCTACAGTTCACATACACCATCAAGCAGTCATTTCATTAGTTGATAGAGCCATTCATGTTTGGCTGGATATTGTTGGATTATTGCCTGTGAGCAATCAGCAAAAAAACCAAAAGATCGAGTTTTGCACATCAGATTAATTTATTTTCTTCTGTTTTCATGGGTTTTAATTTATGAAAATGCCAAGTTTCAATCTTGAATGCTTATCTGAGCACTCATAATTTCATGTTGCAGAATGCAAAATGGATGCATGCCTTCTGCTATATATATAAATACATTCAAACACTGCTTTTATGGAAAATGAGTTTGATTCCAAGTCTCTTAGTCCCAGATTTTTTTTTAAAAAAAAGAAAACAAATACTTCTGATGACTTAACATATTATCCTCTGCCATAGCGATGTCTGATATTATTATTTTAAATTATACGAACTAATTCAATCCTAGTTGGCCTCTATGGGCTTTTTAATATATGAAATTAAAACTATGATAACATCTGAGTTGATTCTGCCATAAATTTATCATGATATAGTAGTGAGGGAACTAAAACTCGTGCATTGCCGCGTTTGACTAGTATTGGACCATTCATTTGCTTAATGGGACAATCAATCCTCAAATCTCCCATAGTTCGGAATTGGATTGTTTGTATTTCAGTAACTTATCTCCATCAAAATATTTCAATGGTTAACCTAGTAATTAAGCATGATCAACATCTAGAAAAATATTATACAAGTGAAGAGCTGTATTTTATATCACTATTCACTCGTACTTTTTTAGTATTGATTTCTTAGCAATCTTGTGAACAGAGGTTCTTGGTCATCATCATTGGAGACAAGGGACAAAAATATATCAAGCACTGAGGCATTGGCATATTCTCATAATTTCAATGCACATGGTACCAAGGTATGATTTTGTCATTGAAAACAAAATGGAAACATGTTTTTTTATGAAAATTTTAATAATTAATTACAAATTTGATAATGTTTTATTAGGAGGACGGACCCATGGCAGACCTCCAGATGTCTGATAGAGTGAAAGAGAGTTTGGATTCTAGCTCCTTGTCATCTACAGATATGTTGGTTAATCTAGAGTTCACTCTTGGAAGGCCAAGTTGGCAAATGGACTATACTGAATCATCAAATGAGTTGACTCTTCTAAAGTGTTAAAACGCTAATTAATACAATATTTTGTCTAATCATCATCATCTTCTTCTTCTTCTTCTTTTCTTTTTTTTTTTTCTTTTTTTAGGGGAGTGAACGTGCATGGACGAAAAGTATCTAATATGTTTTCATGCATCTGTTTCAAGTTCTTGGAATTTTGTCTCAAGTGTGAAAAAAAAAAGTGGAAGAAATGATAACTTTATTTTATGAAATACATGCTTGATTCAAAGAGATGTTAAGGTACGGTAGGTGAAATTGTCATGATGAAGATTCAAGAGGCATATAGCTTTAGAAAAATTATGAAAAGAGGAAAAAAAAAAAACCAATAATTCAGCAATTGTCATGATGATGAATTTGGGCCAGGAACTGAATTGTCCTTGGAAATGGTCCAGATCAATTCATGAATAAGTGGGTCAATGTTATAATATGAAAATCGTCGATGGTTAGTGTCAAATGTCAATCAATTGCTCCATGTATGTGTTGGTGTGTGTATATGCACGTCCTTGTTGAACGTCTCTTCTTAATCATGGTAATGATTATCGTTTTGACAGCTCTAACGTGATTGATATTTTAACTTCAAGAACATAATTGCTAAATGTGTTAATTATAATATATATCGAAGGTCAAACATAGGCATAAAAAATGCGAAGCAATGTTCTATCAAGAAAAGAAATGCAATGTGTATATATTAGAGTAGAAAGAAGAAGCAGTGAATAATTGTAGGATCTTGTCGAACCTGCATTCTGCAATGACCATCTACGGCTTCGAATGATGGGTAGTGTGTGGAGACAGAAGAACCGAGTGGACGGCTGTTACTGTGCTATTCTTTCATGTTTTTGCATCTGATATGATCCATAACGAAGGATTTTAACTTTTACACATTTTGGGCACAATGGTAATGCATCTTGTTTGTTTTATCTTAAGTAACTGGCTATTTGTAGGTTCCTACAGATTAATAGAAAAGGACATTGAGAAATCTTTAGGAGAGTATTAGTGTTGTTTTTATTAACGAAATTTTGTTTGTTGGTGTTAAAGCTGTCTTCAAATTATAAAATTTTGGTGAGATGGCTATATAAAAAATTTATATTTTAAATCAATGAATGAGTAATTAATTAATAATTCCTTTCCAAATACATTATAAGGTATAAATCAATTCTTACCGTCGTTGATTTAAAAAATGATAGCTGTCCCTATTGTGCATTATATGCATTATATTGATATTAAAATTATATGACATTTCACTTTATCAAATTTTTTTTTATCAGATTTAATTAATAATATATATCTTTTATTTATAAGAAATCCAAATAACTTGAATACTGAAGTATATAATGAAAGAGTAATTATTTTCTTTGAAATCAGATAAAAACTGATGGTAAAATTGCAATACTACTTTTTAAGAACAATAGTAATTAGATTATTTTTTTACAAGTAAAAAAGAATGTTACTTTGCTAATAATCATTAAAATTAATTGATAGAAAACTATCCGTGAATAATAGTATATATAATTGTGTTAAATTAATAATCAATTATTAAAAAAATATTAGAAAAAAATTACTGAATGTGTATAATTAGTACTTGACATGCAGAATGTATAATTGGTACATTAATTGTGAGCGTGCAGTATCTTGAATGTTGGGCGTTAGCCTCATGAAACACCATGTTGATGCACTTAATTGATCACTGACAGTAAAAAGATAAAAGAAAGCTGAAAACTGGGTAATGGTTGTTGCATATCCATGCGCATTGTTCATGTCATGATGTGTTGATTTGTACTGGAAAAAGCTTCTTCATGTACTGTGCATGGTTTTAACTCTCTATTATTTTCTAGCACAGAGCATTTAGTTAATTGGCATGATCCAGTCTTTACAAATAGCGGGCCGAGTATTTTTCAATTTCTATTCGTTTGCTGATGTTAGGGATAGGACAGTACTATTCAGAAGGGATCAGGCAACATTATTTGCTCATATCCTTCTAGTCATATGGCTACTGAAAATAATGATTATGTGTCTGAGATTTGATATATGTCGACAGACTCTTACATAAATTAATGAGTATTATATTGCCTTTATAAATGCTTTGAGCATAAATCAATTTGTATTTTAACGTCATCATATTTGCAAAATCAATCATATTCAAACTGTAGAAGTTTACTGGTAAGTTTTGGTTTATTGTCAAAATCATTTTATAAATGCAAGATCTTAACTTGAAACACTCAAATAATCAACAACAAAAATCATCACCTAAACTTCATAAATGATTCTTACTTATTTTTTTCGATATATGTTTGCAAAATTTTCTATATAGTTTTTTATTTTATTTTATTGTGATTATTATTATTATTATCATCATAAAAGAGTTAGTCTTCTAAATAAACATAAAAAGATAAATTTTTTATGTGAAGTATTCATAATTCAGTACATTTTAACTACTGGTATATAGTATAATCCAGATAATTCTATAAAAATAATAAAAGTTATCTAATAATTATTTAATATAATTGTGTAACATCGTGACTCGAGTTCAAAACATTGTTTAAGTGAAAAATAACCTCTAACTAGATGATCCAATGATTATTATTAGTATAAAAGTACAAATTTTATTTCCCTTGATCTCAACTTTGGCAATATTTTAATATGAGTTCGTCTACATTTCTTTATAAATTTTAAAAAGGAAAATTATTATATATTTTGGTGCTACTGTGCCTAATATTTAAATTTATAGCATATATATACATGACATATTTTTATTAATTATTTTAATGTATTATACTTTATAATTAGATTTATAAAACATATAGATATTATATTTTTATTAATTATATAGAAAAAATATTTGATATATGTATGGATGTAATATATTTGAAATGCACAAAAATCTCCCATTAAAAAAGAACGGGCTCCACAGCCCAACTAATTCACGAGCTATGAAACCGTGTTAAAAAACATTAGGCCCAACGCTAGCGGTTTCAGCGCTGCCAGACACTTACTTTCAATAATGGATGGTGCTGGTGGTGGACTAGTGAAAAGGAAGTCGGAAATTGTTGATATCGTGGAGCAATGATTGTCGATTGTCCGTTGCCTGAAAAATAAATTTAATAATAATAATTTGGAAAAGAGCAGAGCTCAGCTGAGCATGCGCCGCACCAACCAACCAACAATTCAATTCAAACACAACAAAAATAAAAGTCCATACAACAACACAACACTGTACATCCTCTTTTTCTAATCTAATGACTCATATTATGAAGATTATAAATAGATGTCTAATTGAATTCATCATATACTTAAAATTGATTTGAAAAGAAAAATTAAAATTAATTTAATTAGTATCGAATTGAGCACAAATTTGATCTATCCCAGCCGAATCCGAGTTTAACTTTTAAATATGTAAGCTTATAATTTCTTAAGTTTAATTGAATTTAATCACATTTATATATATTTATCATATCATCTTTTTATTTTAATATAATTATAAATATGTCTTATTAAATAAAGTTGACTTTAAATATTTTAAAAAATATATATTTTTAATTTAAAAACTTTATTTAATTAATCAAGTTGAGTCAAATTAAACGGGAGTAAATGAATTATTTAATAGAGTTAAGTTTGAGTTAAAAAAAAATTTTGGTCAAGTTTGAATCCAAATTTAATCGTGTGTTAACTTGATTCAATTCAATTACATTTCTAATTATAAAATTAAGATAATGAATTCAATTTTCTTCCGAATTATTAAAAAAAAAAAACACACACACACAACACTATATATGCAATTCAACTAAATTTCATAATTTAATTTTTCTCTTTTGAAAAATTATTATTTTTCCACATTATTCATCATTACATCAAATCTTGCGTTAGATTTTGTGACAAAAAATGACCCGCTGTCACTATAAATCTTCGTTGTCCCACTTCTCTTTCACCCCCCCACCACTAGCAATCATCCCTATTTTTTTTTTATTTGTTTCATAGCTATTTTGCACCAATATAATGTTATTGCCACCTTCAACTTTCTTTGTAATTTGGATTATTAAATATTTTTTTTAAGATTTTATTTTACAGAATTTAACATTACTTTGTTGTTCTCTCTAATGAAGTTTTTGTCAGAATATAGCATAGGAAAACTTGGTGTTGTTGTAGGTAAAGTAAAAAAAAAAAAAAATTGTGATAGATGGCGCAGGATGTGATGGTGTAGGTTCTAATATTGCGGTCCACAAAAAATAAAAATAATTTTACATAATTTTATAATTACTCTCATACTAATTAAGATTTATTTTTTTAATTTTAATTTATTTTAATAATTTATTAAATTGACGAAATTTAAAATTTAAGTTGTACATGGTAAACCCGTAAAGCAAAATTTTAAATACTTGTAACTTATAAAATTTTTTTAATATATATATATATATATATAATAGGGATAAAAATATAACAATTGATTAAATTGATGAAATTTAAAATCTAAGTTGCACATAAATGAACTGTTGTGCAAAAATTTAAATACTCATTGCCTCTAATTTTTTTAATATATATAATAAGGACAAAAATATAAAATGTCGCGACATGCAATATTAAACATTTCCCCAAAAAAAAATTGTGATAAGAAATTTGAATTTTTCTACTTGGGACCATAGGCAATTATTTTTAAAAGATATCAAAATTTTAATTTAATTAATTTTAAAATAAAACAGTGTTAAAATAAAAAAAATTATGAAATAATTTATTATTAAAATATAATAAATTTTTGTGAAATTTTTTTATTGAAAATGAAAAAAAATTATCTAACAAATAATTTGTCTTATAAATTGATAAACAAGGCAGTATAACTAATAAAAATAAGAGATAAAAAATTTGAATATATAACATTTGTATTATTACAAAATTAATTAAGAATTTTTTAAATTAAAGAATATAATTAATAAAATTATGATAAAAAAATATTTTCTATTAAAATTGTCACTTTATTACTTCATTTATATATATTTTTTCCATCAATGTTAAATAAATTTATTTCACATTTTGAATAACAATTATTTATAAAATAAAATAATTAATTTTTTTTATAAAAATATAACAAAATTAAAAAATTATTTTAACATATTTGCATAAAATTTACAATATATATATATATGTCTCCATTCATGGGCCTAGGCATAAGTGTTAGTGGCCTATGCCTGAACCCGACCCTGCTGCGAGAGAGTTTTATTTTTATAAATTTATCAAATTTGAACTTCAAAATATTTAAATCTCTTATAGGGATATCATTCTGAATTTTACAAAATTTTAGATTTTTCATAATTTATTTTATTTTATATAATTTAGGATGTGATGGATGAAATAATAAGCTTTATAATAAAATATAGAAATAGTCTCATAATAAGTTTTATAATAAAATATGGAAATAGTCTCCATTATATTTAATTATTGTGCCTCTTTATCTATTATGAATTTACAGTTATACTTGTGTGCATCAAATGTAAAAAAAAATAAAAAAGGGTTCCCATAAAAAAAAAGTAACAATATTATTATTCATAGACAAAACGTTTTTGCTTAAGTGATCACAATACATAAATAAGCTATAATATTTCATGATTTTATTATTACAATAACATTTCTTTAATTAATGAATATTGAGGTGTGGTTGGATGCCAAAAGATTGCAAGTTGCAGAGTCAAACTAAGCTATAACAAATAATGTCCAGAAATTTTTGCTTAAGTGATTACAATACATAAATAAGCTATTTGCTTACTTTTTAATTCTCTAACAGTAATAGTTTAAAAACAATCTCTAACATGAAAAAAGAAAACTCAAATTAGTTCCTTATAGTGTTTCTGGATTAACCTATGTATATAATTTCCTTGTGACTCTATTGCAAGTGTATACGGTGGGTTTGAGATGTAACATCCAAGTGAGTGAACCTTGAGGTGTTCGAATCAGACAATCTGATGCGCACCTGATGATGAGGAATGAAATATATGAGATATTCTGTTATGGTTGGGTTTGGGTCAGCAGCAGCAGCGGTAGGTGAATGTTATTGTTCCGTTAACAACATTGAGAGATGCTTATATTAGTTCAAGACCCACTTTCAGAAATCGAATGAGAATTAACTGAATAACATATAATTACAAGTGGGATAAGGAATTCAATAAATACAATGCATAAATGAATACAGTCATTTGTTATGACCACACAGAGTACAGTGTCCTTTGCCTGAAAATGGTAAGACTTTGTGATATATGTTTTGTGCAGAAGTTTGTTAAAATTGTATTGGAGTAGGCTCATAAATTGACTAGAATTTCAGTTTCAGGTATGCAAATACCTAAACCGATATGGATAACCGGAATTGCTATGTTTTACTCCTCCTCCGCATAAGGAATTGGCAAAAAAATGGCTGACCTAAAATTGCAATCTTTGGCAAATGGGGGTATGGTGCATCAAGCAATTAGCAAGACATAGAGATGATGCAGTAAATGAAATTTGTAATGTGGAAATGCGATGACTAGGCTGGTGGCATGGTTCTTGCATATTTCATTATTTTTAAAATGAAGTCACTATTATGACTTTAATGAGCTGAACTATTCGGTATTCAACTCAATAAATTTATTCGAATTTGTATATTAAATTTCGTTTAATAAATGAGTCGAGCTCAAATAAAATAATACTCAACTCGTGAAACTCACTAATAAATTCAAATAAAAACTTGTGTGACAGCTAATAATTTTAATATTTAATAATTTAATTTTAAATATATAATATATAAATTCTTATTGTAAAAAATATTTTAAAAAACATATTATTAAAATAAAATCATAATTTTTAATAAAGATATTATAATTTATTTACTAAATAATTTATTTTAAATTTTTTAATGTCAAATTTTATTTATAGTTTGTATTTTTTTAATATTTTTTTTAGATTCGTTTAAGTTCGCGAACAACTCACGAACAACAAATGACATGACGAGTTTAGTTTGATTATACACGAATAAAACTCGAACTAGTTAAAGTTAGACTCAATTACACCCCCAATCACTTTACCCTGATAAGCTGCCTATGTTAAGTTCTTCCCAACTTGTTTATATAGTAGTCGTGTTTTCTATGCTGAGGATGATGTACGCAATGTAGAATTTGCAATGGGCTGTTGTCATTTTCCAGGTCTAACAGTGGTTGGTGGCTGTCTCAGTGTTACGTTAAAACATTGAAAATTGCTGGTGTTAATTTCAAGTGCTAGCATCAAAATTGCACCGATCACAGTGGTCAATTAAAAATAGGAAATATACTTGAAATATGCTCTTTATCAATTTCTGTCTCTTACATCATTTCCAGGGATACCGTGGCCCTTGCCAGGAGTTATCAGGATTTAGCATGCTCGCAATGTAGAATTTGCAATGGGCTGTTGTCGTGTTCCAGGTCTAACAGTGGTTGGTGGCTGTTTCAGTGTTACGTTAAAACATTGAAAATTCCTGGTGTTAATTTCAAGTGCTAGCATCAAAATTGCCCCATAGTTGTCAATTAAAAATGGGAAATATACTTGAAATATGTTCTTTATCAATTTCTATCTCTTACATCATTTCCGGGGATACCATGGCCCTTGCCAGGAATCATCAGGATTTGGCATGCTTCATGCTGAATTTTGTTAAAATCTTTGTTGGAGTAGGCTTATAAGTCGACTACTAGGATTTCAATTCGATTCGTGCAAATCTCTGAACCAATAATGGATTCTTCGTTCCAATTGATTGCAATTATTGTGTCTGTTTTTTTCATTGTTTTCTGTAGTTCATGGCTTCAGAGGACAAAGAGCAGGAGAAGAGAGGCTCCTGAACCAGCAGGTGCGTGGCCAATCACTGGCCACCTCCACCTACTGGGTGGTGCCGATAAGCTTCTTCATCAGACACTGGGTTCAATGGTTGACAAGTTTGGGCCAGCATTCAATATTCGCATAGGCAGTCATCGTGCCCTTGTGGTTTCTAGTAAGGAATTGGCAAAGGAATGCTTCACCATAAATGACAAAGTCATTGCTTCTCGTTCCACTACGGCAGCCACAAAGCACATGTGTTATGACCATGCAGTTTTTGGTTTTGCACCATACAGCTCTCACTGGCGTGAGATGCGCAAGATTGTAATGCTGGAACTTCTTTCAAACAGGAGGCTTGAGATGGTAAAGCACGTCCAGGCTTCTGAAGTTGATCTGGGGATAAGGAAGCTTTATGATCTGTGGGCTGAAAATAGCTACCTTCCAGTGCTAGTTGAACTCAAACAGTTGTTTGAGGATATAACACTTGATGTGATAGTTAGAGTGGTGGCTGGGAAGCGT
The DNA here is from genome assembly GCA_947683625.1 of Mallotus nudiflorus. Lineage (NCBI taxonomy): Eukaryota > Viridiplantae > Streptophyta > Magnoliopsida > Malpighiales > Euphorbiaceae > Mallotus > Mallotus nudiflorus. The sequence continues at coordinate 1,319,189 of CANTUR010000008.1, read as the reverse complement.
TATACTGGTTCCTCTGATGATGATGAGGCAAGACGGTGTCAGAAAGCGATTTCTCAGTTCTTTCACTTGATGGGCATATTTGTGGTTTCAGATGCACTTCCATTTCTAGGGTTGTTGGATTTGGAAGGGCATGAGAAGGAAATGAAGAAGACAGCGAGAGACTTGGATGCGGTACTAGCAGGCTGGCTCCTTGAGCATCGCGAAAGGAGGATTTCAGGAGAGGTCAAGGCTGAGGGACAACAGGACTTCATTGATGTAATGTTGTCACTAGAGGAAAAAGGCCACCTGTCAGGTTTTCAATATGATGCAGATACTAGCATCAAGTCGACCTGTCTGGTACGTTCAACTTGCTATGCCTAAATATTGATGCTTGATATGAATCTTAATCTCATTTTCTTTTTTAATCTTTTCTGATTCCAGGCTCTTATTGCTGGTGCTAGTGACACGACAACAACCACACTAGTATGGGCCATCTCGTTGCTTCTGAATAATCGATCTGCTTTAAAGAATGTACAAGAAGAACTAGAGCAAAATGTTGGCAAGGAACGTCAAGTTGAAGAATCAGACCTCAAAAACCTTGTGTATCTTCAAGCTGTAATCAAGGAAACACTCCGCCTATACCCTGTTGCTCCCCTCATACCAAGGGAATTTATGGAAGATAGCACCATAGGTGGTTATCATGTCTCAGCTGGCACTCGCTTATTAGTAAACGTTTGGAAGATTCAAAGGGATCCCATGTTTTGGACAAAGCCATCAGCTTTTCAGCCAGAGAGATTTCTTACAGCGCATGTGGATGTTGATGTCAGAGGTCATCATTTCGAGCTCCTTCCTTTTGGCTCGGGTAGACGATCATGTCCAGGTGCACCATTTGCACTTCATGCTCTTCACTTGACCCTTGCTAGGATCCTTCATGCGTTTGATTTGGCAACCCCGATGGATCAGCCTGTTGACATGACTGAGAGGTCAGGAACAACATTACCAAAAGCAACCCCATTAGAAGTGCTTATTTCCCCGCGTCTTCCAGCAAAATTCTATAGCTATTGAAGTCTGCAGTTTGGAGATTTAATAAGATCGTAAAGATCCAGGAAACCAAAAAACTTATAATTACATGCAAGTCTCAGTGTCTTGGTTAACTAATGGAAATCAATACATCCCAGTTCTCTTTTCCTGTATTTCTTTTTTCTTTCTTGTCTATGTTTGAAGCTGCTTTTGCAAACTTGACTTTGGAACTGATTACTTGGGCTCACATGTCACTCGCTAGTTGAAATTGGAACTTCATGTATACAAACAGGAGTGTGCTTCGAGTTATATTAGCATCTAACAATTCCCTAGATTTGAATTTTATATTGTTGTTTGTGAAATAAGAAGGCATGTTCAGCTATGTCATGGTCTAATCTAAAAGTTTCTAGTTTAAGTTTGACTCCTGTGAAAGCAGAAATCTCTGGGTTGGTTTGATTGATTTGAAAACGAAGCAGAAATGTTAATTTCTGACGTTTGACTATAAACTTCGTTTGCTACTAAGACATTGTTTTTTTTTTTTTTTTCTATAACGTACGTAAACTTTTTAAAAATATTTTTAAAAAACTTTTAAACTTCTAACGATACACATTTTTACGTTTTAGAAATATTTTGGTATTAAAACTTTAAAAAACTTTTTAAAAATATTTAGAAGCCATTTCTATAAATATGGAAAATTAAAAATTATGTCTCCTATTAAAAACATATATTTTTATAAATAAAAAAAGAAATGAATTAAAAAAATAATTTTATATTTTTCTTAATTAAATAAAATAATTTATATAATTATACTATTAATTGATAGAATAAATAAAATTTTTTAAAATTTATATATATAATTCAAATTTATACATATTCATATATTTTTAATTTTTTTTATATACCCATATAATTTTAATACTTAAACATTTTTTCGTTTTCCTTTACTATATTCTTAAGAATTGTAGTTTCGCTCTGTTGATTTTCACATTTTTTGTTTCTGTTTCGGTGCTACATAAGTTTTTGCCGACTTCAGTTGAATTTGATTGTCTGTTGACCAATTATATGAAAGATGGGACCTTAGATAACTTTTGTCTCATATGCACAAGCTCAAAAAAAGCACGGTGCAGAGCAGTTATCGTATAGCCGTTGACTTGTTAATCTCACGCCTATCTATGTTCATCTCATAATCGAAATATGGATTTGAGTCTGCAATCGATCACGATTTCTGGGTTCATCTCTTTGATATTTCTGTCCTTTGCGTTACTTAGCAGGGCAAGGATTGCCAGAAGGAGCCATAAGCAAGCACCTGAACCAGCTGGAGCATGGCCAATCATTGGCCATCTTCATCTATTAGGTGGTTCAGATAATCTGATTCACCATACGCTTGGTTTGATGGCTGACAAGTATGGTCCAGCCTTCAGTCTCCGCCTTGGAAGCCGCTGTGCTTTTGTGGTTGCTAGTAGTGAAATGGCAAGGGATTGTCTCACCACTAATGACAGAGCTTTTTCATCTAAACCTACAACAGCAGCCACAAAACTCATGTGTTATGACCATGGAGTGTTTGGGTTTGCACCGTATAGCCCCCACTGGCGTGAGATGCGTAAGATAGTAACCTCTGAACTTCTTTCAAACCGTCGACTGCAGATGGTCAAGAATTTCCTGGCTTCTGAAGTTGATTTGTGGATAAGGAAGCTTTATAGTCTTTGTGCTGAAAATAGAAGATCACAGATGCTTGTTGAACTTAATCAATGGTTTGAGGATCTGACACTTAATGCGATGATCAGAATAGTGGCTGGAAAACACTTCTCAAGTGGGTCTAATGATGGTGAGGCCAGATGGTGCCAGAAGACTATTGCTGAGTTCTTGCACTTGATGGGCATTTTTGTGGTTTCAGATGCACTACCATTTCTACGTTGGTTAGATTTGCAGGGGCATGAGAGGACAATGAAGAAGACAGGAAAGGAATTGGATGCTATGCTTGAAGGCTGGCTGGTTGAGCATCGCCGAAGGAAAGCTTCAGGAGTGCTCAAGGCTGAGGAGGATCAAGATTTCATAGATCTCATGTTATTGATTGAGGAGGAAGGACGGCTCTCTGGTTTTCCTTATGATGAAAATACCAGTATCAAGGGTACTTGTCTGGTATGACAATTCAATATAAACCTAATATATATGAACTCCTTACCTTATCTGTTAATGATCTATTCTTTGTCTTGAGAAACTTACAGTATCTAATCTAATCTTTACTGATATAGACTGGATAAGAAAGATATTCTGATGGAATGTTCTTGCAAGTTTATTGCAGGCTGTTATTTCTGGTGGCGTTGACGCCACAGCAGTAATGCTGACATGGGCTGTCTCATTGCTGCTGAATAATCGCTTTGCATTGAAAAAAGCACTAGAAGAATTGGACCTTCATGTAGGGGAAGAACGTCAAGTGGACGAATCAGACATTAAAAAGCTGGTGTATCTTCAAGCTATAGTCAAGGAAACCCTCAGGTTATACCCTGTAGCACCGCTCTCAGGACCCCGAGAATCCATAGAAGATTGCACTGTAGCAGGTTACCATGTCCCAGCTGGAACTCGCCTGATAGTAAATGTATGGAAGATTCAAAGGGATCCAAAATTTTGGCCAGATCCATCAACCTTCCGACCAGAGAGATTTCTCACGAGCCATGTGGGCATTGATGTCAGAGGTCAACACTTCGAGCTTATTCCTTTTGGTTCTGGTAGACGATCATGCCCAGGTTCCTCATTTGCACTCCATGCCCTTCACCTGACACTTGCTAGACTCCTTCAATCATTCAATCTAATCACCCCCATGGATCAGCCAGTTGACATGACTGAGACACCAGGACTGGTTACACCAAAAGCAACACCATTACAAGTTATCCTTTCCCCTCGGCTTCCAGTCAGACTCTATTGCTGATGAGTTAAAATATAAACTGCATTGAGTTGTCCGTTAGTTAGTCTCTGTCTTGATCATAGGTCCAATAGTACAGTATTTACATTCCATTTCCATAGTGCATAATTTATATACTCATTGTTATATTATATTTCACCAGATTTAAATTTCTGCTCTGATCGTATGCCGTTTCTGCTCTGAACAAAGGGGCTACGCCAGTGGTGTCAATTTCATTGAATAGAATCAGTGCTATGAACCATCTTCTAGTACACAACACAACTCGATTCAATTAATTCGGTTATAGTTAATTTTGATCTGTTGATGTTTTCTTGTTCAATTTTTTTTGCGTGGCCTTCCAGTTGTTGTTTTTTTTATAGTTTTCAGAGAGCAAATCCTAGTTGTTTTGTATCAAATCAAAGTTTATTTTAGTGTAAAGATGAAGTACTTGTCGTTTTCTGTTCAGCTTTCAATTGCCAGTCGTTCTGATCTTGTCAAAGATCAGTGTCTCTTTATTATTGCTAAAATTGAAATCGAAATAACAAGTATTCCCATTTACACATTTCAAGAATATCTCCAAAATGAGTAAAATACACAGACGTTATCATTACTATGCAACTTCGATTTCCCTTGAAAGAAATTTAGAAAGAGTAGGAAGTTTTTTTTATTTGAAGCCTTATGTTTCCTTTCTGAAATTTTTTTCTTTGATAAAAAAAATTGGATAAAATACATTGTGGCATATGGCCTCTAATAAATTAAGCATTGATATTTTCTAAATAAAATTTTCCCGGTTTAGGGGCTCAGCAGCCCAAGTTTTCGAATACTGGTAACAAGATTTTCTCTCAAATGGAGATTAGAGGTTGTCGCTTGCCAGTCCTTAGGACTTTTTTATGTGCCAACTGTTGTGGGTTACTCCTACTAGAACCCATAAGTTTAAAAAAAAAAAAAAAAAGTAGTCAAATTTTGTAACATTAAATTTGGTGCTGTAAAATTTAAAAGTTTAATTTATCTTTTATTTTTAGAAAAATTTCATGATGGGAAGTAAGTAATGTGTAGGACCAAATAACGAGAGAGAAAAGTTAAAATGAGGTGTGTGATTGCGAGAGAGCCAAAATAACTCTACTTTGATGAATGTGAGAGTTTTAAAGCGTTTGGAATTTTTTTTTTCTCAAAGGATGAATGATAAAATAGTGACATAATTATTTTTGAAGTGTTTGAAAAACATTTTAAATGTCACTCCACAAGTTTTTTTAAAAAAAATAATCAAATTTTGTAACACCGAATTTGGTGCTGCAAAATTTGAAAGTTTAGTTTGCTTTTATCTTTAGGCAAATCTCATGGCTATAAATAGCCATTTGGATAGGAGGTAAGTAATGTGTAGGACCAAGTAACGAGAGAGAAAGGCTAAAGTGAGGTGTGTACTTGTGAGAGAGCTACAACTCTACTTTCATGAGTGTGAGAGAGTTTTAAAGGGTTTGAGAAATTTTTTTTCTCAAATGGTGAGTGATAAAATAGTGAGATAATTATTTTTAGAATGTTTGAGAAATACTTTGAGTGCCTCTATTTTGATGAGAATTTTTTATTGTATACCTCTAGTGTTGATATAAAGAAAACTCTCTCTTATACCTACTATTTTTATAGTGGAAGAATTATTATGATTTTGTCTTGTGGACATAGCCCAACAATTAAGGGTGAACCACATTAAAATATTTATATCATTTTTATTTTTATTATTTATACAGCAGGTTTTACCGCTTATTTTACTCACTCATTGGCTAGTTTAACCGTCTCTATTTATTTATTTGTTTAATTATTTTTGCAGTAATTTTATTTTATCTCTGTGAAAATTATTCCGCTACACCAACTCTATTAATTTTCCCAACAAGTGGTATCAGAGCTGTTGGTTTGTGTTCTTGAGATATTATTAAATACTGCAATGATGGAAGCTAAGACTAGCAAGATGGTCAGCTTAAATGACATAAATTATCACATATGGAGAAACAAGATAAAAGATCTGCTATTTGTGATGAAGTTGCATCTATCGGTTTTTGCTACAATAAAACCTGAACGCAAGACGGATGAGGAATGGGCATTTGAGCATGAGCAAGTGTGTGGCTACATCTGATAGTTCGTTGAAGACAATGTGTACAACCACATTTGCAATGAAACTCATGCAAGGACGTTGTGGAACAAGCTTGAGGAGCTGTGCACTTCAAAGACTGACAATAACAAATTATTTTATCTGACAAAATTAATATAGATAGAATATCAAAAAGGCTCTTCTATCTTCAATCACTTGAATGAAATTTAAGAGATCGTGGATCAGTTGTTGGGAATGGGTATAAATTTTGATAATGAAATTCTTGCTCTTACGGTGCTGACTTCTTCACCAGAGTCATGGGAGACTTTGAAGATCTCACTTACAAACTCTGCACTAAACGATATAGTATAAATGGAATTTGTTAAAAGTAGTATTTTGAATAAAGAGATGAGACACAAATCAAATGGTGCCTCTTCAACACATTCAAATATCCTTTTTTTTAAATTCTAGAGGGAGAAGTGAGACTTGAAGCTCAAATAAAAGAGATAAAAGTAGAGAAAAGTCAAACAAGTATGCAAATATTGAATGTCATTACTACAAAAAGAACGGCCACATCAAGAAGTTCTGTCGAAAGTTTAAGGACAATAATAAATGCAAAGATGTGAGAAAAGATGACAGTAGTGATGATGATGAAACACATCTTCTCGGAGAATTCATTGTCCTTTTTTATGATGATACTGTTAATCTTACTACCTATGAGACCAGCTAGGTGATTGATAGTGCTGCTTCCATTCACGCTACATCTCAAAGAGAATTCTTCTCATCCTATACTCCAAGAGATTCTGGATTTATGAAGATGGGAAATGCTAATCAAATAAGAGTTTCTAGTGAAGGAGATATGTGTTTGGAAATGACGAATGACACAAGACTAATCTTGAAGAATGTCAAGCATGGTCTAGATATTCGCTTAAATTTGATCTCAATATATAAGCTTGATGATGAAAGTTTCTACAACACCTTCCAAAACGGCTAATGGAAACTTACTAAAGGCTTACTGGTGGTGGCTAGAGGTAAAAATGACTCAATACTGTACTTTATGCATGCAAATATCTCCAAAAAATATGGTGAATGTTGTGGAGAAAGATAGTACAATTGAGTTATGGCATAGAAGACTTGGCCACATAAGTGAGAAAGGGATGACATTGCTGGCCAAGAAAAAAATATTATCTATAGTAGATCTTGTGCATCTAAAGAAATGTGTTGATTGTCTTGTAGGTCAGCAAAACAAGGTGCTTTCAGGAGTACTCCTCCTTCTAGAATGAAGAATGTGATGGATTTAATTCATTCAGACTTGTATGGGTTATTGCCAAAGTCACTTGGTGGTTGTCAGTACTTTGTGACTTTCATTGATGATTATTCTCGGAAGACATGGACATAGACCTTGAAGTTAAAAGATTAAGTGCTAAATGTCTTTAAGGAATTTCACACTCTGGTGGAGAGATAAACTGGTAAGAAACTGAAGTGCATTTGAATAGACAATGGTGGAGAGTATTCTAGACCATTTAATGCTTATTGTAAAGAGCATGGTATACGACATCAAATGACACCTCCAAAGACGCCGTTGTTGAATGGTTTAGCTGAGAGGATGAACAGGATTTTGATGGAGTGTCACAACCTAAACCAGGAGTCATAACCGGCGCTAGGAATGAGAATTCTTTTCAATCTGGAACCCGTAGTAAGCCTTAAAAATAAAAACACATGCAATAAATAAATAAAAATATGCTAGAATTAAAATTTTAATTGATGTAAAATGAATACTCAAATGACATAAAAATATTCATACAATATTCAGAGATAAGTCTCTAAACCAAAATATCATACTATTGATACAATACACTACTACTACTACTACAGTTTTTTAGAGTACAATAAAAGTTCAGATAAATAAATTATATAGTCTAGTCGGGACTAAAGAAAATCAGTGTAAAGTACTACTAGTGAGGTTTGAAAAAGATGAAGATCCTGTAAAAAAAATATTGAGGGGAGTTAAACCTCACTGAGTGAATTATTATAATATATATACATGCAACCTAAATTTATATACATCCAACCATCAATATAATATATATATATATATATATATATATATATATATATATATATATATATATATATACACACACACACATTTCACACAGATGCTGAAATTCATTTTTACATATAATAAATGCATAAAATTATTTAAGTTGAAGGATCGGAGCAGAACCCTAACAGTTCGTAACCTCGATCATAATAATCAATAGCCAATAGGCATAACCAAAACTCCAAGTATTCATTTATCCAACTTAAGGTAGTAGACTGGCCCCGAATACACTAGGTCAATCGAGATTCCGCAATCTCATTACCGACATGACTGGCCTCGAGTACACTAAGTCAACCGAGGATCCATAGTTAGCCTATCTAATAACCAACATCTCAATAACAATTATCAAATTTCAATCTAATTCTATTGTACTGTCATGCAATAGTCCTAGCGTAACCCACTAGATAACACATTCTATTGCTATATTTCAAATCATTCTTATATTTATAGAAAATAATAAAATGCATCATTTAAATATAATAGCATTCATTTATGAAGAATATACTAATTATATACCGAAAGTATACCAAATGTATATTGAAAATATACTAAACATATACCAGATATATATGTCATACATATACTAAAACAAACCATGAATGTACCAAAAACATATTAAGTATATATTAAAAATATAAAAAGCATATATGTTGCATATATATATCGAAATATACCAAAAATATATTGAAAATATACCAAACATATGCTAAATCATTTAATAAAACAATTCATGTTTAAATACATATTAAAAACATGAATGCTCATAATCATGCATCCTATATGCAATGCATATATAACATAATAACTCACAAGTTTGCGCTCCTTGAGACTGACTTGACGGGTCTGGTCCGATAGGCTTCGGTCTTGGCACAATTAGAAAAATAAATAATAATAAAAATCAGAATAATTTCTTAAAGTATACTTTTAACAATTCTAAAGAAAGACTCAATCTAGAAATTAAAACTTAATTAAAAACCAAAGACCTAGGATCGACTTGACGTCACGTTTTACGAGAATTCTATTAAGAAATTGCCAGAGTCTCCTTTGTAAAATGGACATTTCCCTACTAAAAAGTAGAGCCGATCCTGAAAGAAAACACACTTTTAA